>CAXHWN010000042.1:0-36227 GCA_964020975.1 Hermodice carunculata | reverse complement strand
TATATATATATATATATATATATATATATAATCTATATATATATATATATATATATATATATATATGAGTGACTGGATACAATTTTATCAAATCGGATTTAATTATAGTTGTGTCTAAAGTGGAGAAGTCCTTAGATGATTTCTGTGTAATCAGGTAAATCATTGTGTGTACCATTCAATTGTTCCAACGAGATGTTCAAATTAGGTAAAGTCCGAAACATGTTGATACCGGGAGGTGCTTCTATCCGACCACAGTAATTCAACCGATATTCTTGTACCGTCTTTAAGCCTTTAGGCAACAAAACTGAAGACTCTTTAGTAGAGCAAAATTTGGAACCTGCTATGAATCGGAACTTATTTAGATTTTTGTGTTGTGTCGGAACTGAGTAAATATTGGGTAAATGGGCATGTACATCAGAAAATTTCAAACCAAATGAAGACAAACAGTGTTCATGTTTGATTTACATCATATCCAATGATTCATTTACTTTTATATATGTGGGAGAACTTGAGTTGGTTTACAGGCTAATTCGTCCACGAGAACCTTATTATAAAACTGTTTGCGGTATATAATTATATAGTGGATGCTTTATCAGCAGGCGCAAAAACATATTTATCATGCATCTCTTTCGGGCACTGAACAACTTCCGCATTTGTCGGATTAGGACCTGGTGGTTGTTTGGTTGTTTGCTGTAACTTTGTTATTCTTTATTCCACTTATCCACTTATATGGGACGAAAATATCAAACTTGTCCTGCTTTGCCCAATTTCTAGCATTTCCGTTATTCATGGCATTTAGGCGCTTTTGAAATTTGTTTGCATAGTGAATCATTTTGTACAATAGAAAGATCGCCAGAAATTATATAATCATCTAGATTAAATTCTTTAACAAGCTTTCACAAAATTACAAATTCAAACCGTTTATTGAAAACGGGGACAGACCAAATATAACTCTGAAAGGCCAAACATAAAATCCATGTCTTTGTGCTTGATAAACTGTTGTTGGTGGCACTGGCCAACCGATGGATGGGACCAAGATGTAAGGATGTACTGCTGCCTTAACAATACGTCATAATTGCATGGCAGGAATTACTTCATACACACAGACAATCAATAATCCTACAAATAATGGACCCTATAGATTTGGACTTCACTGGTTACGCTAATGCCATTACCCAAAATGACTCCATAAATCACTGTTCTAATAGTATGTCAAAAGTACAACAGTCACGGCTTCAAATGAACCTTTATATACGTTTTAAATAGGCTTTTAACATGTACAATTCTGTGTTAGGTGAAATGTAGCTTTGGTCCCTCGAATTCCATTTTGTTCATGCTGCTTTTGAAACAGGGACATGGATGCCGAATAGTTCTGTTAACTATAAGAAATTATCAGTGTTTTTCAAACCGTGTATGGAAAATCACGTAGAGCCAGATCACAGCAGCACCCTCTACATTATAGTAGCCATCACTTGATTGTGTGACTTTCGAACCAGTGGCTCCTTGTGTCAGAGTCATAGACGATCATGGTAACACTCTAAAAATCATTGTATCCACGTGCTGGCCTTTGAATGAGCATGGTAGCGCAAAAAGTTACGGTAAAACATATTCCAGTCACATCAATATCAACAATCGGCTACAATCTCTGTCAAACGTTTCGGCGATGTTAACGCTCAGTTGCCGCAAAGTTTAAAGTACACAAGAAACTATAGAGCGAAGCGTTTCACCCCACAGACTAGATCATTCTGCTATCAGATAATGCAAATAACATTGTTGCATTAGACGCTTCATAAAAGCAATAAGTAGACCACACATAATTTTTGTACAAAAGGGACAATGTATTCTTGGATTTTTCACATCTAATACTTCTAAAGACACGGCCATGGTTCCTAAATGGCAGACTAGGGCCCTGGGCGATAAGTGTGTAAGTGATCGTGTATTTATTACGGTGCATATGAATATAGAACTTAATAGTTACCCAGTGTCTATAACTATATATACATTGCAAAATGTGCAACAACCAACGTAATGCCTTGTATAAATCTACTTTTGTTTAAAACGTCCGGCTATGTATCTCCTGCTGACATCTTTGTATCTGGTGTAAGCTCAGAGTAACCCATGTTCATCCTGGCATTCATAAATTCTGCAAAAGCAGGTTGTACTGGGGGAAAATCTATGTGCGAAAGAAGTACATATACCTCATGTTAAGCTTTACATGGAAAAACACTATTCTGGTTGTCATTCTGGGTAATTAATGGACGGTCTTTCTCTGGTGCAATATATGATGTCTGGAAATACACAAAAGTGTATTCCGTCACATGAGTAGAGAAGGTATGCAGGACATTGTGGTCTGCCGAGCTTCAAACCTAAATGGAATAATTCATAGTGAGACAACGACCTGCACGCACAATGTAAACCTAATGCTTTATTATATGTACACATGTATATTCTTGAAGATCAATTTAAAAGAGTAATGAAAGATGACATCAACATGTGAGGCCTTGATGTATGGAGGAACTCTTTGTGATACAGCATAGACTTTTTCATGCAAAAAGTAATGGGTCAATGTAACGCCGCTGAAAGTGGATGTTCCTCTGATTAAATCTCTAGAGAAATACAGCAGCAGCCAAACATGAAACATTGGCCAAGCCTGTGTCTGCAACTTTCATCACTGTATTCAGTCTGTTCAATTTGGGTTTGATATCGAAAGCTCCTATTTTCTTAACGGTGTGATCACACCGTTAACGACCTCAACAATCAGTATTATCACCGTTGGGTCCACATATATACAGGATGAGTGGAAAATCCCCTTAGCTATCTTGATGATACACTAAATGCCAAATATGGCTTGGCAAACATCGTGTCGGGATTTGGGCGGTGCTTTCCTTTATGATGTGACCACAATATTCAATGAAAGAGGACATCCATCAATGCATGTCTATTTAACACTGGAAAATGATTTGATAACATAATGGTATAGTTATAACTGTTTTGTCAGAGCCACATTGGCAGTTTTAGTATCAGTAGTGAAGTAGTCTTTAAACAGCAGTAACTAATACGAGGCGCCTAGGAGTGTAACACTTTGATTTTTTAGTTATAATAATGATCTCATGGTACAGTTACTAGGAAAATATAATTCCCTAATAAAACAAACAGTTTCAACCGGGTCGCATCATCCATGTAGTTCTGAACACCCGCATGCATTCCCCTCAAAAGGTAGGAAAAGTTAGAAAAAAAATTACAATACATAACTAAAAAAAAAAAAAAATAATAAGTAAAGAGTTAAAACATAATTAAAATAGAAAAGGAGACGATTTATAAACAGGTTATAAGCAAGAAACTATCGAGCATGTTCGCAGTGTAGAATTCCCGGCTAGTTATAAGGGTGTCAGAACGTGTAATAATCTCTCTCTCTCTCTCTCTCTCTCTCTCTCTCTCTCTCTCTCTCTCTCTCTCTCTCTCTCTCTCTCTCTCTCTCTTTCTCTCTCTCTATATATATCTATATATATATCTATCTATATATATAGAGAGAGAGAGAGAGAAAGAGAGAGAGAGAGAGAGAGAGAGAGAGAGAGAGAGAGAGAGAGAGAGAGAGAGAGAGAGAGAGAGAGGAGAGAGAGAGAGAGAGAGAGAGAGAGAGATTTAAGTCCCCGATTCTGTAAAATAAATGCCGATTCAGTACTTATACTGCATAACCGTGTTGATATGGCACTCGCACATAACTACCTCCATTGAACCATTTTTTTTTAGAATGGGGATTTGGTCGAGTGGACAAGTGCGTTTCCCATTTCAGCTAGGCAACTGGTGCCAAAGGTTGCAGGTTCGAGTTCCGCTCGTTCCGAACATTATATATATATATATATATATATATATATATATATATATATATATATATATATATATATATATATATATATATATATCTTGCTGATAATGGCAAGGCGTAGTGAAAATATATATGAGCGCTTGTAACTGTACTAATATACGAAACACATATCCCACTTAGACCTCGGATCAAGACCCCACGTTTTATGATAAACGACTCAATACATTAGGAGTGAATAGAAATACCATTAATGTGTATGCCAGGCGCATAGATAACAGAAACACGCATGCTAGTGCCAGAGTTGCATACCTAGGTCTCGATACGGCACTAAAGGCTCACTGGTGGAAAGCGGTTGGTATTTCATGATTAAGATACTGCTCCGTTTTGTCCACTTGTCGGATAAATTATCGAAAAAAAGTCAGCACAAACCACGGTCTGAAACATAATGCACTAGATTTCGGTAAACTGGCGCACAGTAATGGGCTCTTAAATACATGAGACATCCGTCTGGAGACAGGCGTAATATCTTGCATGACCTTATCTTTCAATAGCCGGGTCAGCTGCGTAGACTCGTTCTTTAGCTCACTATGTAACTTTCTTCTATCCAATTATGTTTTAGATGGCCATCCAGTGAAAAACAGTTCATTATTGATAGAGTTGCTGCCGTTGAAGAGTCCACTGTGAAGGCATATTTTAGCACTGATAACCGTGTACGTAAGTTGTTAAGTAGCTACAGCACATATGTGCCATGTAGAGTTGTTGCTTTACCGAGGCTCCTGCTGCAGGAAGATTTTATTAAACCCTGGAGTTGCATGCATAAAATGACATCTCTTCTAATCAGAGAGTTCTAAATTGGCCCACAATGCATGCCCCTTGGTAATCTTATACACAATTATTCTTTTAAATTATATACTGCTTACAGTATGGCAGCCTATTTGGCACAAGACTAAACATTGACTGTCGGGCTGGGTATATCCTTTGCTAACAGAGTTCGCCTGTCTCCTTTAAGGAAGATAACTACCTGTTCCATTGTCTGATATGTTCATTTTTTTTTTTTACATATTAATGACGACTGGCGTGGTGAGGAGTTTACATTGCAGACACTGCTACTTTGGTGCAATCAGTGTGTGCTTTAAGAAGATGGAAAATCATCTAAATGTATTTGGTGTTGAGGGTGTAATAAATGATATATAATGGTGTCTTCATCTTTCAAAATGACCCCGGTCAGTGGATGCAAGACATTGTGCCTATATGCAGAAGAAGCAACATCTAAGTACATCCTAGCTTGGCTGAACCCTTCTCAACAAGCGCCGAGTTGCTAATCTGTGCCATTTCTGCCGACATCATTGATCTGAATATACTGGAAATGTGTATGTCCAATAGATGAATGATAAGTAATGCCTGTATTTCTGATGAGTTGTCTGACAACACACAACTTATTGTTGTCTACTCTTTAGACAGACTTGCTTCATAACTGGCCCAAATATTTCAAGGAAAAGCATGGCGTTTGACAGAACTACTCTATGAAAAAGTGGAAAGTAAGGTAATATTTGGCCCCCTAGAAAGTTCATGGTTTGATGTATTTAATGGGGTAAAGCAAGGATGCATTCTGTCTCCTACGCTGTTTTCTCTAGTTATGTTAGATATGGTTGATATGTTTGAAGGAAAAAATCTTGGGGTGCCCTATGGAGATGGACATATCCCGTGCCTTTTATATACCGACGATATTGTGATAACTGCAGACAGTGAAGACCAATTAATTTGTATGCTAAATATTGCACATGTTTTTGTAGAAAAATGGGGAATGACGTTTAATGCCAACAAATCTAAAGTCATGGTTGTGGGTAAGCGTGTAGATTTTTCAAAAAATGGAAACTTGGAGATGTACATATATCTGAATGCAAATCGTATAAATATTTGGGCATTTTGATCTCGAATTCTCTAACAGACACAGCACACGTGAAAGATATAGTAGCAACAAAAGGTTCTCGTTTACGAGGATCCTTATGCAGCATACTGTCTTCTCATGATAATGTTAACCGTATTAGCGTAGGTAATAGCATATGGAAAAGTATTATTCTTCCGTCACTTACTCATGGCGGTGCAGTGTGGTTATGCAATACTAAAGAGTCTGAGGCTTCTCTGAAGTCCATTCAATACACCATAGCCAAAGCAATACTTCAGGTCAACTCTTCACCTGCAGCTGTGGCTACCCTTGGTGAACTAGGATGGCTCCCCCTAAAACTGATTCTGGATCGCATTAGGATAAAATACTTTCACAAGATGAAATTTGAGATGCCAGACACAAGGCTATGTAAGCAAATTTTTGACCCTCTTTGGCAAAGAAATGATGACAAACCTGCAAAGATTTGGCCATATGTTGACGAAAGGAAGAAGGTCTTTAATAACGTAGCCATAGACCATGCTCTGGAATCAAGGAATCCAGAATGGCTGGGATGCTTTCTAAAATTATCGCTAGAAGCATATAAATTAGACTTTTCCCAGGAAATAGACTTGAAAAAGTCTTTAAGATGGTATCAAACGTTTAAACGGTCCTCTTTCGGTGAAACTTATCTTTTTAATGTAAATAACTTTGCCGGTGCACGATTAAAATTTTTGGCCCGCACTGGCTGTCTGGGTGTCGGGGTAGATCTGGAAAGATGGGGTTTATCAGACGGAAGATGCCCTTTATGTAAAGATAGTAGAGAAGATTTATCACATTTTCTATTTGTGTGCCCAGCACTAAATGATATCAGGTTACAGGCATATAGAAATTTGGAAGTCAACTCTCTGAATAAGAATTGTAAACAGGCATGGCAGCGTTTTTCATGACAGATAGATTGTATCATTGTTCTACATGTACCTCTTGTAAATAGACCTACTCCAATGTATATATACCTGATTTCTTTTTCTTAATAATGACGCTGGAGGCCATATGTTCTGCATTGTATATAAAACGTGTATAATGTACATGTCCTCACGCTTTCTAGAGTTTTGTCCCAATGAGTGGTTTATCTCTAGGTTTGGTGCGGAGGACATAAATTATTACTTGGACTATTATAGTTACTGTACTTATTTCAACATACGAAGATTATTTGATTGATGATAAGGATGCCTGATTATTTGTGTAAATCTTGGACGCATCATGGAATTTCCCCGGTTCTGTTGGTGCCCCCGCTGTAAAGGGTAAGTTTTCCTAATAAATTATTATTAAATTATCATTTCAAGTATGCTGTTTGTAAAACATTATCTCACATCACAAGACATGCAAGTATTGAACACTTACGTATGTTCATGTATGTTCCCAGGAAAAGCCTGAGACCTTTTTTTTCTTCTTATAACACATCCGTGATACTATGATGGGAACTTTGTGGAACTTCTCATAGAACTGAAGAGAAGAATCAACCCAGAGGAAAAAATCACTCGAAGTTCATAATTTCCCATATGCAATCTGCTATTTGTACTCTGTTGGTCAATTTTGTTGAGGGATATCTATTACCAGATAAGCAGTAATCAGATGAGAAGGAGAACAAAATATTACATCTCAGTGTGTAGTTGATGCACATGATATTTGAGACCACACCAAAAAACTAGACAATGGAATTTTTTCTTCTATATTTCACATTAGCAATGTTTAATAATATAAGTGGATGCGTTCTACTCCTCCATTACCGCCACTAGGATAACGCTCACCTTGTCTAAGTATGCAAATAAAAGTCCACAAGTATTTTTATGAAGATTGTATGCTACCATACTATTGTCCAGTTTTGAAAATACATTTACCAATCCAGAAAATCTAAACAGATATCCGAAGTGTACATATTACGGGTGAACACTGCCAAATGATCCAAACAAAGACTGTTCACTGAGAACACCAGTTACACGCCAGATACAGCATTTATGTGAGAGAAAACATTATAGTAGGACCAACAGCCAGACAGCAACATGCCAGATAGAAAAAAAAAAGGAAAACACAACTTTTACGTAAAAACACATTTTCATCATGATTTTGGCTTCACCAACTTTACTGACCGGCAATGTGCTAAACCAGACACAATCGATTATCCATCTGACACTTGGGATACGTAATTGCCGTCACAATCACTTGAGGCCCTTATTTGAAGAGGTGCAATGTATAAGAGTCAAAATAGAATATGCTCAAAATAATCATTAAAACTTGGACCATGGCGGATTTTGGCACAATCATAACTAGTTTGATTTAATTTGATGACCTGATGAGTGAAAGCAAAAGACTGCAGAATGCCAGATTTCTTCGCCCAAGATAGTCGCAGATATGTGGCCTTCAAGGGGGCAGCAGGGTGTGGGCGCAGTGAGTGGGAGGGTGAAGTGACAGGAGGACCCCCGACTGTTGGCCCCCTCGAAGGCCAGCAGGGAATGGGCGCAGTGAGTTGGAGGGCGAAGCGACTGGTTGGCCCCGACTGTTGGCCCGAAGGGGTCCTCCAGGCACATAGCCCTGCAATTCACTGCGCCCATACCCTGCTGCTCCCTCGCAGGCCACATATCTGCGGCTATGCCCAAGAGAGTCATTATCGTAACCTGATATCTCCTCTAGTAACAAAAACTGAGCCTGTCAAAATGACGCCATTATCGTTGCCTGAGTTCCATCGTTATTCAGACACGATGACCGTGCACAGAAATCGCCAACATTTGACAAGGGAAAATGTGACTGTTAAGTCACACACGACCCAAACATTCAGTCAGCAGATCTTTATTCATAATCCATACAACATTAAGAATTGTACGATGGGAGGACATCAAAACCGTATCGTTAATGGCGATTGGCCTAGAGCTAAAAGCATCTGAATATGAAGGGCTGAAACAAAACCATATCAACAGATACAAACATCTCTACCTGAAGTCTCACAATTATGATTGAACACTTGAAATCCGTTTGTCAATAGCAGATGATAATGATGACGGGTCAGTGCACAATTCACATTAAAAATGCAACCTATTTCAAAGACATTTATTGTAGGTGACTGGCTACAAACTGCACAAGATAATACAAGGTGGGCCCATATTAAAGGGGAACAGCAGTGAAAGTTTTTACTTTTTTTAGTCATTAATGGTCATTTTAGGTGTTCATGTGACAAATTTTCAACATTTTTTCTCAAACAGGTATTTAGTAAGAGCTATTTTATATTTCCAGTAGGTGTTCTGATGTGTGATGTCACCTGGGCTACCCTCCATATATAATACACAAACCTTGAGGGGCACCAAGCTGAGATACACAACATTAGCAGGCATATCATAATGACTTGTGTATTGTGTTAATCACCCCTTTTGATCTTATCAGTGTAGTATATTAGTTGACACCTGCTTCAGTAGTTGATTACACAACCTCAGAAGCTGTTAGCTTGTGTATATTGATTTCTGCATGTTTCTTTCCTTATTAATCCTCATTAAATGAGTAAATATCTCAGTTTAGTAAATTTGATTATATCTATACACACTGCTTCATCCATAATAAAAGTGGAATATGTGTACTTGGTCAGGGTTCCATGTTTTTGTCAAAGTTTTACTGGCTGTCATTGCATTAGCTGTAGCAGTTAGCCCAGATGACATCACAACCCCTCATTTACATATCTAAGAAAACTTGATATCTGCTTATCCAGTTGGGAATAAAGTTTGCATTTTCTGATATTGGTTCACATTTATTACATGAAACAACTCAAAAATTGTAAATTATCACCGCAGTACCTCTTTAACTGGCAACCATCGGCATCAGACAAAACTTGCTGGCCTCGTGCAAAAGCTATTTAGAGCAAAGACGTCAACGTGTTGTAATAAATGGACAGTCCTCATCTTGGTGTATCATAAGAGCTGGTGTACCTCAAGGGTCAATATTCGGACCTCTGATGTTTTTAATTTATATTAATGACATTACAAGTATAGTTGAATCAAACATTCGGCTGTTTGCAGACGACACGTCACTTTTTGTCATTGCTGACCAAGGTGACGGCGATATAGCGAGCCTTACTTTAAACGGACTTTCAGCAATATCCATTTGGGCTGATCAATGGTTTTCAGCCTAAATGAAAGTAAAACATTTTCCATGACCTGCTCAAGGTCTCAAAATTATGAAAATTATCCTCTATTTTTGAAAAATTGCCGCGTGACGGACACAAACTCTCATAACACCTTGGCGTAATGTTGTCATCTGATTGCACCTGGACAAATCACCTTGACACTGTATATGTAAAAGCTATGAAACGTGTAGACTGCCTTCGTGCCATGAAATACACCTGAAATAGAAAATCACTGGAAAAAATGTACATGGTGTTTATCAGGCCCCTCCTTGAGTACGGCGACATTCTTTGGGACAATTGTTCCCTTGCATGCTCCAATAAGCTTGAACAGGTGCAGTTAGCGGCCGCACGTGTCGTGACCGGTGGTACTCAAACCACAAGTAACAGATTACTTTATAAGGAAACACAATGGGAACCGTTGAAAGACAGAAGAGAGAAACACAAATTGATACACTTTTACAAGATCATAAATGGTTTCGCCCCACATTACCTACAGGATAGGATTCCAGAATCTATTGCCACCGGTCACAACACAAGATACAGTAACGAAATACCTCTAATATTTTGTAGGTCCGAACAGCGCAACAAATCCTTTTCCCCCGCTACCATACGCAACTGGCGTAACTTGGATCAAGAGATTAAAACTTCTGAAACAATTCAAGCATTCAAAAATAAACTGAATGGTAACATAATACGTGTCTCCCCGTACTTTTATGGTAAAAATAGATTCGGCCAAGTCCACCATACGAGGATGCGCTTGAACTGCAGCCCTCTTAATGATTTGCTGTTCCAATACGGTTACATCGACACCCAAAGATGTGCTTGTGGAGCCCCATTGGAAAGCATTTCCATTTTTTGACAAAATGTTCTCTTTTCAATGAACCCCGCACAGAATTACTAGGACCTTTTCAGCCAGAAATTACTGCTAAAAGGGACATTTTGCTGTATGGTGATACAAACAAGTCCATTGATTGGAACACTAAGTTATTTGACAGTGTAGAAAGGTACATTATAAAAACCAAGAGATTTAGTAGAGATTAAGTGATTGTCCTCGCCATTTTTTCTTTTTTTTTCTTTCCTTGTTTTCTACATTTGTACTTCCTGCTTAATTATGTTTCGGTTTCTTCAAGTGACGCTGTGTAGTTATGGAGAAGGATTTATAAAAGCTTTACAGCTTGTTTCCTAATCCATGTTTCTTTGAAATAAAATATGTTTAAACCAACTGGCAACAGTTTTTTTAAAGTTTGTTTATGACAGTGCTATAAAAATCCATTGATTCGTTCTACTAAAATAACTTATTATTTAGATAGGTTGGAAAGTAAATGTAAAACCTCATCCAAATATTCCTGCCTCTTGTTTTGATAGGCAAGAATTTGTTTTAAATTAGTCCTGTATTCTATTATTATATATTGATACCTACATGCCCTGACGTAAACTGGATTGGATGGCCTGTGTGCAAATTTGCTAAAATAAATAGAGCGTGGACTAAAAATGTCGATTCAGTTATTTTGCATTGCTCGACTTGCAACAGAACAATAGCTGGTAAAGTAAAAAAAAAAAAAAAAATAATAATAACGTCAATATATAAAAAGTACAGGGTATAAGATAGGTTAAAGGCATATATATATATATATATATATATATATATATATATATATATATATATATATATATATATATATGTATATATGCGTGTGTGTGTGTGTGTGTGTGTGTGTGTGTGTGTGCTTGTACCAGAGAAACTGTAGAACTGATCTTTATGTGTAGATTATACCGTAGGAATTAAATATATCTCAATACTTGGAAACTGCTCTGTGTGACATTCATTTTGGCCAAAGCTGACGGAATATTCATCATCTGCCTATGTGTTGTAACATATTGCCTTATTATTTTTGTTACAATTTAAGACAAATAAACGGGGAGTATCACCATTAGATAAATCTTATTACTCTATATAACAGAACTAACATATTGTACAAAACCTTATTTAATCTGTATATTTTTGTATTGTAAGTTATAAGCAAATCTGGAAATATATCCATCAGTGATTGCCTGTTGAATTCTCGTATGTGCTGTGATTGCCTGTTGTATTTTCGTCTATGCTACTATGACTTTTGCATTCTCGTATCTGTTAATATGATTGTCTGTTATATTTCCGTGCAAGTTACTTTGATTGCCTGTTGCACTTTTATCAATCTGTGCATTATTCCATAGCGCCTATCTCGTCAGCAGCGAGTTGCGAGGACGGAGAGCAAGACCAAGATAATTCCTGCTGTGCACCCAACAGGGCACTTGACCCACGCATAAAGGAATGATCATACAACACCCAAACAAATTAATTGAACAAGAGGCGATGGTGCTTGTTATATGTCATTCTTGCTTGTACATTTCGAGATTTGCTAACACTACATTGTAATTTAATTAATTGTCATTTGAGTATAAAATGCTGGTCGAAATAGATACCTTAAGCCCTGAATCTCCTATGTTAACGTATTATGTTACTGTCAGTGCCACTTTTTCATTTTGCTGCTTTTGAGATAACATGGAAAGTTGTAGAAACATGATATGCTGACGTCACAGGTGATTGGCCACTGTTGTCTTTATATTTCTTTCTTGAGGGATTTTTATAAAAAAATGTGTTTGTTATATTCCGACATGTTTTCCCTGATGTGACATTCCAGATATATTTGTCTATGTTAGTGAAGATCAAATGTCGCGTCAACACTTGTTTGCTTTTCAAAGTGATCATCCATTATAATGTAAAATCGTGTGCGCACGTGAAACATATGTAATATTGTCAAGTATTGAATGAATGGTGCTGTTGGTACTTATAGTAGAAGGATAGGGATATTCAGCCTTCGTCCACGTAGCGTGCGTCTTCAACATGTGCGCACTCGGGGCACACATGTATGAACATGTAACAGCTAACAGATATAACCCTAACTTGTGCAACTTATATATATATATATATATATATATATATATATATATATATATATATATATATATATATATATATATATATATATATATGGGTGTTACATCATTTGAGCAGAAAATAAAAACAAAACAAAAAAATCGTCATTCTTCTTCATGAGAGAGATAAATACCAGATGGAATGTGTGATGCCTTTAGTTTTATTTTCTTGACGCAAAAAAGCTGCGACACATAGCTCGGACAAATCCGTCGTTTTGCCTCTCTACCCTTTGGCAAATGCTGTCTGCATCGTAAATTTCACATATATATTATCCCCTCAGAGACGTAATTGAGCACATATGAAAAATAAAATGAGTAATTGTTCAGGTTGGGACACCAGAAATTAATTGAAGACAGAAGACGCCAGCTGCAATTGTACAGAATTGACGTTGTATGTTTGAACAGAATATTATATGGCTTCTGGCGCAGTAACTTTATACAGTGCTAATACACGCTCCCTGGACGTCGATAGTGTGGAATTCACGGGGATTACTCGGCATTTTTTATGCATATGAGATACCCTTGATATGCCTGTGCAGTCGCAATATTTTTTGGGCTTCTTTTAAAGCGATACAGCTTCATGATAGAAATTTCCTGTTGGAATATGATGATTACTGAAAGGAGATTTTCAGCGAAACTTCATCCTGATTGATTTCATGCAAAACTGCATGAGGATGACTTGGGTTTTGTCCATGTGATCCACAGGATATGTGCAAGGCCCTCTATTTTATGCAACCATCGTGTAACAAAATCCAACGGCAGCCAGGTATTAGAATACTTGACCTGCAACTAAATAGTATCTGTAAACAAAATTGACGGACTTTTTATATATACATACCCGGCTTGTAACTCCGCCACTGAAAGTAAATAGCAGACAGATTGGAGAGTAAAGAGTTCGGACTGCGGAATAGGGCAATGACTACTAAGAAGTGATTCTGGACAAAAAAACACAAACACAAATATATATATATATATATATATATATATATATATATATATATATATATATATATATATATATATATATATGTATATATATGTATATATATATATATGTATGTGTGTGTGTGTGTGTGTGTGTGTGTGTGTGTGTGTGTGTAAACCTCATATTAATACTAAGTGCCAACAATTTCATAATACCACATCCAAATAAACACCACTTTCTGTGCAACACCATTTGATCATCACGATACCAGAGTTGCTCTCTCTCTCTCCATCTCTCTATCTTTTTTCTTTTTCTCTCTCTATTATTTGTGTCTTTTTTTCCAGGACTACTTCCTGGTAGTCGTTGCCCTCTTCCGTGGTTCGAAGTCTTTACACTCCATTAGCTAACATGTCACTCTCTAACCTATGGACATTTGGAAGTACTATTGTCCATATCATACACGTTCTTCTGTAGAATTTTGACATAGGCTTGCATTAGCCCATATACATTAAAGGCTCTTGAGTGGGTAACTGCTCAGAACATGTTTCGGCGCCTGTATCAGTGCATATCTTTATGCGTAACGGCTCCTTGACTAAGTTAAAGGCAACCCACACAATAATGAATAAATATGAACGTACTTTGACTTACCTCAGAACTAGTATGTACCCTTTGTGGCTGGAAAGCTTACCTTAGTTTAACTACCTGCCAGTGTATGACTGAAGTAGAAACAAATTGGGGCATGATATTCAGTCCCAGTGATTATAAGATAAACGGTGACAGCTAGACCACCTGTACAAACCTAGAATGAGTCAAGTGTATGACATTTGAGTAAGTACTGTCAATTTTAAGTAGTTTTTGACATTGCGTAAATGTGTACTTAGGCACGTCAGGAAAGAATGAAAGTCATTAGCATTTAAGTCTCGATAATGATTTCAAAATATAATTCTCCTAAACCACGATATAACTACAATCAGGCAAAATCCTAATTGTGGTATGCAGCTACTTGCATCGGATAGTCCCTGGGGAATTAACCTGACAGAAAGCATGTAAGCCTAAAATGTCGCAGAGGTGAACATTAAAACAAAATGATGCTAAAAGATGAAATTAAAAGGCGAAACAGGCAAGTCTAAAATCTCTAAAATTATTGAAGCCAAACTTTCTAACAATCTCTGGATATTTACAGCAAAACTTCTGAAAATATTTGATCGAAGGACGTCTTAAAATCCTCTTGACTCAAGTTTATTCTGAAGAAATTTGGTTCTAGATGCAAAGTCCTGAATTTTAGAACAAATACGACCAATTCTCCAAATTTGAGACAAAAATATATTATGTCGAATTGTTTCCAAAATATGTTTCTATATGTATATATATATATATAATATATATATACATATATATATATATTATATATACATACATACATATATATATATTCCATAAATACATCACACCCTTTTTGAAAGGATATTCATCAAGAAGTGTTTAACGTAGGCGAGATGTTGTCAAAATCAAAAGGGTAACATTAAAAAAATAAAACGGCGTATTCTCCAACATATTTTAAGATTTGTTTGTCAAGAAACATACTGACTATCGTCTGCGAGAATCCCAAAGTTAGAGATTCATTTGATTAACAGAGTCAGCTGTATAAGCTTTGGAAGCTTGCGTGGTATAAATGTTCTCTAATGCTGACAGTAGAGAAAACCTGCCTATCTATCTATCTATCTATCTATCTATCTATCTATCTATCTATCTATCTATCTATCTATCTATCTATCTATCTATCTATCTATCTATCTGTCTGTCTGTCTGTCTGTCTGTCTGTCTGTCTGTCTGTCTGTCTGTCTGTCTGTCTGTCTGTCTGTCCGTCTATCTTTACAAACGAAGCTTTCGGAAAACTTCCACAATGATGAAACTTCATAGTAGTACAGACTAAACAGCTCCTCACTAGAATTTCATGGGAAAGTGCGTCTTTTTCCACCTCGGTGCGAAAGAAAGGTTCATTTAGTAGCTACAAACAAAGATCGAGAGGTTTCTCTCTTGGTTATAAGGCAGGAACATTGACGAAAGATCATTCTGAAAAATGTCAAACTGACTATCATGTATACAGCTGTGCCCTGAAACTATTTGATTGTCAAGGCACAGCTGACACCAAAAAAAAAAAAAAATACAAATTAACTAACAGAAGAACAAAAAAACTAAGAGCAAAAACCAGAAACAGAAACAAAAATCTGGAATATATTTTTCACGAACGCTTTCTTTCTGTCTGTCTGTCTGTCTGTCTGTCTGTCTGTCTGTCTGTCTGTTTGTCTGTCTCTCTGTATCTGTTCGAAGCAAAATGTGAAAGTACTTATCATGTTAATCACTTGTAGTATCTATGTTTCTTGCAAATGCATACGACATGTTTGTTATCCAAACACATCCCTTGTTTAAATTATGACATTGAATATTTATGTGATATATGGATGACTGTAATCGATCCCAAAGAACAATGGGGTATTTGTCTGCCTGTTTGGCTCCAAAACATTGACTGTTCTCACTCTGTTTGCATGTAAAATACCAAGATTAAGCTTACAAGTCATTGTGAATTTTTTAATAGTCACAAGACTGGTCAAGATATTTAACGAAATGAGTGCTTATTTTACCTGCAGAAAGGATCACTTAAAAAACTCACCAGAGTCCTGAAACTATTTTGTGTTTACCTTTCAGTTTACCTTTCAATACGATATCGAGGAAACTGGAAAACTACTAAAATTTTAATCTCTTGCCGCTTGTATACACCTAGATGTAGATTATTGTCTGATTTAAGGACTTTGCTTAATTTTCTCGTTAATATAAAATTTGCTTAGGGATACTAGATCATGAGGGCATGCCTGGCTCAGTATACCTCGTTGGTACAGGTATTGCCCCCCCCCCCCCCCGGTGCGAAAAAGAAACTGATTTAGTCCAATACCCGTGAAAAACCCAATCGTGGGCTCATTGCAGCTTCACGCTGAGAAAGACCGATCTCCAGCATGCCGATGATTGTGTTCCTGTCGAATTCAGAGAGCTAGGGATGACCCGTGTGCCATTGGCATTGTGGATTCACATTGATTCCTGTATGGCTGACGGCCCCACATAAAGCTGAAAGGCACCGCATACCAGACAGATGTTCCTCACCTTCAGGGCCGTTATCTTACTTCCAGGACGTCTCCTTTTTATGTGAGTGCTCAGACATTCCCCCAGCTATTCTGTCAGTGTGACACAACGGGCCAACATGTAACACACGCACACACAAAAATTACGATGGGGTTACCTGTTTTTCCCCAGAAGTATATTTTGACCAGGAAATTGTTAGTTTGGTTTTGCTTCAAGGCAGTATCTAGTCCCTGATTCTCTTCTATTCTTTTCTGAAAAAATAGCCTCTCCGATCTTTTCGTGTCCAACACAGCGTCTGCACACTAGTTTTGACATATGCATGGATGTAAATAGATCTCAGTTATGATTATCAATATCTGGCGGGGCCCGGGAATTAGCTGCAATTTCTTTCAACTTGAGTGGACGCACATATAATGTTTAGCACCTGCTACGCCAGTTTATACATGTTCTAGAGGGAGTGAGAGAAACTCGTAGCCATGACCAACTGCGGTTTTAGTTTCGTATCATTACATAATTATTTCATTGATTTGAACACGTTAAACGTTTAATGCTAATGCAGAACGCATTATAACCAAAGCTCGTAGTGCGGTATTTTTCTGGTTTTTCTAGCGATCGTTTCTGATTTTTAACGTTACCTTTCGAAAAATACCAAATGCACATAGGCTCAATCATCATGTCATTTGTCTGTTCGTGCTTTTTTTAGCTTGACTTGAGAATGTGGGAAGCTCAATTAAAGACACCCTGTCGAGTTTCGACGATAAATGATTTCGTTTTATCCTGTAACAAAAGGCTTAACATGATGAAAATGCCAAAAGTAAAAACAACAAAGACTCTGACATTAATTGTGCCTTAAGGTGTTTTTCAGCCAACGATAATCGATACTTTATGTTTTTATTACAACAATAGTAATTCTCGTGCCTTTTTACGATCATCCACAACCAAACATTCCTTAGAAGTGCTTGTGAAACATTTATGCATACAAAAAAAACCCCTACCGAATTGGCTATAATGTAGCGGATCTTACTTTCCACTTTTTGCACCTGGTACTAAATGAATTTAATGACATAAGTTGGTTGATTTACATAACTTCTAAGATTAGCACGGCAAAATCATAGTTTACTTATATCATCCAAAGAGATCAATTGTTCTGATTCATTCTTTGTTTAATGCCGCTGATGGCATAAAACAATCCTTATCTTTACACTTAGAATGGAAAGATAGGGGAGTGAAAGATTTACGAGTCCAGAAGGGACCCATATAAATGAATTCAATGAAAATTTTCAAGTTAATTTCCTGCTTCTGTTTGCAGTTCTTACGGTGATCAGTATATAAATATTTAAATCGTTTATGCAGCAAAACTTCTTTGCCAACACGAACATGCAAGACATGTTACAAAAAGGAGCTTTGAGTGATGTGTGCTAAATTAAGCGGCATCCTCACTTGTTTTGCGAGGAAATTGAAAACATACTATCAATACATACGTTTGCCGTACGAATACCGTGATATGGCGCAAAGCGGGACAACGCCTACCCTGTGCAAACTATTAAAGGGATTGACTGGATTCTTCATTCAGTGATAAACAAGTCCACACACCCACATATATATGTCTATATGTATGTATGTATGTGTGTGTGCAAGTATGTATGCAAGTATGTATGCAAAACGTAGATATAAGTATATTACCTTTCGAACAGAGGTTTTATGATGAACTGAAACTTCCCTACACTTATTGCAGATGCCGATGGGGACACAATGTTTTCATACATTAACTTTAGACATTTGAACGAAAAAATATGGGTTGCATGACTTTTCTGCACAGTGAAATATTCTGATGGGGAAGAAAATGTCAAGCAGTTAGATATACAGCCGAGATAAAATGTAAAATTCAGTCCGTTAACATTAAATGAAAATTTATTTTTTCCGGAAAATCTTTTCGGAGTAGAACCTGTGCTACCTGGCTGCATGTTTTACATCAAGTGAGTGTCAGAAGTAAGCGAAGCACAGGGATCGGTTCACTTCATATACAAGGTTCAAAACACACCGTCAAATATGATACTTTGGTTCGAAGAAACAAATCCAAGCAAGACTCTTAAATGTCAAAGATTACCCGTTTACTGGTTTCACGTGCCCACGCTTACGTGCAGATAGCTGGCTGTCGCCGTCACAGCACGAAAAATGAGTATGACATATATTTTTTTTCTTTTAATGTAATGCTTACTGTGGCTTGGTGCAAAGTATCATGTATCTGTAATAATAATATTATCCATGGATTATTCCCTACTGATGACAAATTCACAGGCTGACGAAGCAATATGCTGTTTGACATATCCATTGCTTACTTGTGTCGCATACCTCAAAAACAGGTATATAGATATGTGTTTTTAGTTTTATGGTGAATAATCTGCCATTATGGAATTATTTTGTGCACATTGGTTTAAATATATTCACATTTCTTGAAAAATAATACAATTTCTAAAAGAACACAATCGGGAAACAGGAAGATGCCAAATAATAATCCCTCTTGTGTACAGATAGACGAGCATTTGAAGTGGAATGTACATATTGATAACTTGAGAAAGAAACTTGATAGCAAAGTGGGGACACTTCCCCAGTTGTTTATATCTATAGTGCTACCTAACCTTGACTATGCGGATATTGTAAACGGCAGTTCTTGGTATCAAAACTTACACCCACTCCAGAAACAGCAAAATAGAGTAGCGCGCATCTTAACTGGATTCCGTACACAAAGAAATGACATGTTTACTCAACTTGGACAGTTAGCTATAAAAACCCAGACAGATTATGCATACATGTACACTTGTGCAAAACGTAATACTTAGACACACGCCAGAATATCTGCGTAATATATTCACAAAAAATGACGGTGTTCACTCTTTTGGAACACCATCTGCTGACAAGATATATATTTTAAGACACAAAACAACTTATTCTCCCAAAAAGTTGAAGTATCTGGTGCCGTGAAATACAACAAACTGCCGAACGATATTAAATGCAGTGCCAATTTTAACTTTTTTAAAGCAAAGCACTACCTGTATTTGCGCTCAAACCTCCAGTTTGGTCATTATTTCTTCCTCATAAGGACAGCTCTACTTGCATCTTAAAGAACAGTCCTCTTTTACAATTTTGTATATTGTACCTTTCTTTTTTAACTTAGGACTGTGATGTATGGCCTGCTTAACATATCTCTGATTAAATTAACCCAACGAGGACACGAGGAAAAATAAACATTTATGCTATCCTACTATTATTCACATAAATGTCTCTATGGCATGTGATACATAAATAAGTTTCCGCACTGGGTACATGCAGCTGGTAAAACTATTATGTTAACATGGCATATTGTGCGTCGCGGCTCCCTGTCTAAGCTAAATATTTAGCAAAGACAACGCACATAATAATGACTGGATATGAACATGGCAAGTGATGAAGAATTAGCTAAATAAGTGAAGTTTTGTTTATGAATGCAGAGCTTCAATATGAATAAAGAATACCCATAAAACCAAACATAATTGCTAAATAGCATAAACAAGTTCAGATAAGAATAATTTAACTTTAATACCTCTGAACTATTATGTACTCTTTCTAGCTGGATAGGTCACATTAGTTCAACCACCTGTCAGTGTATAAATGACACTGATCCATTCACGTGCTAAACAACACAGAGAGAGAACATAAGAGACCGCTAGCAAGCTCTGATCTGTTTAAGTCAAATCTGTTCATTTTGTTTCGGTATCAAAAGAGCGGAATCTGTCCATGTACATTTTAATATATTCCCAGATTCCCGTACATTCAATGATGCCTGTACTTTAGTGCACAAAACAGTGCGGACGTCTGGAACAACAAGTGGAATAAAAGTAAGCTAATGGACTATCTCAACTTTCTAACAAGCTTGGCATCTTTAGAATTGCTCTCTGACTGACTTTGTGATATCGGTAGTACAAACCTATGTGTGGATGAAGTATTTGAATAAATTTAATTCTTACCTGTACCATGTAATTAGACAAGTATTCGTCTTGAAGAAAAGAGGTGTAAAATTGAAGCTTCCTGCTAATGAGTGGTTTGACACAGAATGCAATAACTGAAAAAGATGTGTTCATAACTTCAGTCAAACTAACGATCTAACTGACCACACGAAATGGGCTGAATACATTTGCATAGAAAAGGATGGCGGTTTTGATGCCCAGCGAAAAAAAGACAGTAAATCTTTTAACAATCCGACAAAAGATAGAATGCTTAAATAGTAATGATCCGAATAACTTCTGCGTTTTCTAAAGAAAGCTGCAAAAGGAAGACACAACAAAGATAAAGAATTGGACACCCTTTACAACTTTTTAAAGGATACATCACATAACTCAAACGAACAAAATTATTTTATATAAGAATTTATAAAAAAGATATCCAAACACATGTACACAATAATAGCAACTTTTTGACAATGTCTGGTCTGATGAAATTCATGAAGTACTGAATAATTTCATTACTGAAAATGATTTGAGGAAAGTCTCTAAGGTCTAGACAGTGGCAAAGGCCCTGGAGTTGATAGTCTATGCAGTGATTTTTTTAATATGCCAAAACTCACACGATGAGACCTATATCAGCATTATTTAATTCTATCTGCAGACAGATGACTATCCAGTACAGCGGACAGAGGGTTTAATTAATCATATTTCTAAAAAGGGCGATAGATATGACCCTGTTAAAAACAGAAAAAATATCTATTCGGGATACTCTTGGTAATCCGTTTGAGACTATTCTTAATAGGTGGTTATTTTTTATATTTATTCATGATATTGGTGACTCTCTAGATATAAATGACGGTGTCCTGTTGCACCAGCTGTACATTAGCTACCTGTTATAGGCAGATGATCTTGTACCAGTGCAGACGTCCCATTAGACTTATAAAAACAACTGGATGCTGTATTTAACTTGCAAAAAATGGCGTTTAACCCTTAACCTTCAGAAAACCAAAGTACTTGTAGTTAACGAACAAAAATTCCCTTCTGTTTCCTTTACTTTTAAATGAGGAGTTTTTTTACATTATGAATCAGTATAACTGTCTTGGCGTTATTGTGAATTCGCTCTTAAGGAATCTACTGTCTGGTATTTGTGGGCATTTGTCTCAGCGATCACAGAGAGACATACAGAGCAGTAAAATACCAAGTTATACAGCGATGGGCAATCCTAGCCCGACAATCTCATTGAAATTATTTGATACACAAATTGTGCCAATATGACTATGGTTCCAAATTGTGGCTGCACACTAACCAGGTTGTTGGAAATGTTCAAACTGCATATCGGAAACACATGTGTCCGAAAACAAACTTTACTGCGACTAAATGCAGAAACCGGTCGATTACCGCTTCATTTGGGACAACAGTTGCAACTCAGTAGCAAAACAAACGTACAATTCTCTGCTGTCATTGTGTAGAAATTACCAAGCCAACTGCTGCATCACAATACAAAAAATTCGCGATTACTGGATATTATAAACTTTGACAAACGAAGCGTTCATTAGGGACTTCAAAAAAATTGTATGAATACCAAATGCTGCTTTTTAGCAGCAACCCTCAGCCGCTGATCCACAGCAAAAACTTCGTACATATAAAACCTACAAGTCTTTTATGTGTATGGAACCATAACTACTTAATGTGAAAGGACTTCCTTCATAAGGGCAACAGCTGGGTTTACATTAAGTGCCCATAGTATGCGAGTTGAGCTTAAAGACATACCACACCAAAAACACCACTTGCATCACGCCTCTGTCTAAATTCATGATCTTCCATCAACCCCAGAAGAAATTTCGAACACCAGTTATTAAAATGAAAAACACCCAAATAGAACAGGTTGATAGTTTTAAAACTTTCTTGGTATTGTAATTGATACACATCTTATCTGGAAAGCCCACACTGAAATGTAAGCAGCAAGATTTCCAATGCTTTAGGAATCCTAAATAAATTAAAATGAATATAACCTATTGGCCCAAAATTAAAAATTTATAATGCCATTATTCTGGCTCATATAAATAACGGTATACTGGCTTAGGAATTTGAGTGTTCAAGTTTAAAAGTGATACAAAAGAAAGTTATTAGAACCATCGCGAGCAGCAGACCATGATTAAAGGTCGCAATCATTTGAACTCCCAAAATGAGGACAGCGATCTCGGTTTGTCTCTTGCTAACGTTGCGAATCAACAAAATCTCTTCCAACTTATAGATGGACCCACTGGAATAAGGGAATACTCTGCGAACGTACTAGGTCTTATCATTACTAATTCTTCAGGCATCTTCCTGTACTTTGGAACCCTTGCTCCAATCTCAAATTCTAATTCTAATTCTAATTCTAATTCTAATTCTAATTCTAATAATAATAATAATAATAATAATAATAATAATAATAATAATAATAATAATAATAATAATAATAATAATAATAATAATAATAATAATAATAATAATAATAATAATAATAATAATAATAAAAAGATATATAGATAATAATAATTATTATTATTGTTATTACTATTATTATCATTGTCATTGATTATATATCTGTAGCCTTCATTTGTATCAAATTTTATTTTATTTATTCTCGTCTTATGCCGTTTATTGTATTTTGTGTATTGTACCTTATGCGTCCTTATATGTATAGGATGTCCTTTGGATTAATATATTTATATTTTATTAGGTTATCCAGTAAAAATAAATATATTTAAACTAAACTGACCACTATATAACTTTTTGTTCTCTCTCCACTTTCCCTTCACAAGGACAAAGCCTTCAAACGATCAGTATGGGACTTTAAAAAAGTTAATTTTTGTGACCTCAATGTTGCTCTTTCTAGAGCACCTTGGATAATTGCTCGTGATGTTTGCGTTATGTTGTATCAAACCGGTCATTTTATTTTCCATCTACCGCAAAAGACTTTATTCCCTTTGAGGAATTTACCATCGGCCTAAGGACAACCCTTTGGTAACCTCAGACAGTAAAAAGCACATACGCCATCTTAATGGTGCATGGAAAAGCCTCGAGCGTGCTTCTGACAAGCTCCAGCCCCATAACCACAACCTTTATGTTAAGATTGACGGGTTCTTTCACTTCTACAAAAATATCGCAACCAGGTTGCTTACCTAATGAGAAAATCAGCCTCCTTGTACTTTTCTCATTTGCATCTTTCCACTGCAGCCGACCCAGACAATATTAGGAATAGTTCAGTCAAGAACACAGCAGATTCGGTGTCTAAATCAATCACAAAAATAGTTCAACTTTCTCTAAGTGTATGTCACTTTCCCGATGCTTGAAAGCGATCCGACATGTGTCCTGTTTTCACAAAGTCCTACAGACAGATTAAAAGCAACTATCGTCCTGTTTCTTCACTAATGTCACGGAGTTGTTTGAATGCCTGGTCTTTGACACACTCTATGAATATTTAATACAGAATAATCTTTTTACGTCCAAACATTTTGGTTTCAAGGCCAACGACTCTACCATCAATCAGCGTGTGTTCGTCCTGCCCAGTATACACAAAGGCCAAGTACAGTCCGAAGAAGCCAGAATGGTATTTTTAGATATGTCCAAGGCCTTTGATAAGGTTTGCCATCTCGGCCTCCTTTTCAAAGTTCGACAACACGATATTTCAGATAGTCTTGTAGCATAGATTGACAGTTATCTCTCTAACCGTTTCCAACGAGTGATTATTCACGACCAATCCTCTACTGAGTTGCATACTGAAACTGGTGTTCTCCACGGTTCCATGTTGGGCACGCTGCGTAATCTGCTCTACGTTAACGACCTAATTGATGATGTTACATGTGATATCAAACTCTCTTTGCTGATGACACCAGTTAACTTGAAATTGTTAATAAAACCATTGGAGTTTCTAGTTCTCTTATCACTAATAGCTCTATTATACATAACTGGGGAAAGCTACCTTTAATATTTTAAAGTTCCTCTCTGTTATATTTTCAGTTAAACTTGTTAAACCACACTGTCCACATGGTCTCCTCGGAGACTCCAAAATACCGGCAGCAGACTCACACACTCGTTTTGGTGGAAAATAACTCGGGCATGCGCACATTACTGGCATACCACCAAGGCTAGCCAGCGTATTGCTCTCCTGCCAAGATTTAAATTCAAATATTGTTTTGATTAGACTATATTTGACTATGATTAGATCAATTCTTAAATATCTTTGTGTGCTGTTTGACAACTGTGGTCAAGACCCTTTCTGACCTACTTGAATCTATACAGTTAAAGGCCGCCAAAATATGCACTGGTGCTTTAAAGGACCCATCACGTGTCAATCTCTAAAATGAACGTGGCTCGCCAATTTTCGCCAGCAGAAGGGAATACTTTAAGTTACTCCTTTTTGTTCTAAAATGTATGATAATAAAACCTTTACATCTTTCTGACCTAATTCATCCAACTCCCAAAGCTCGAAACCTTTCCATACTAGTTCCATTCTTCCCTTTAATTGCAAAACTAATTGCATAGAAAAGTCCTTCCTTCCTGATTCTTTTGAGCTATGGAGCAAGCTTCCTTCCAATATAAGAGATTCAGTTTTCCTTCAAATATAAAATTCTACACTGTAAGTAGCCCTGTCAGCAATAGATAATGTTCCTGATTAGTATACCCATAGACACAAATTAGGAAACTTTTGTCCTATCCAGTTACGTCGGGGATCTCGTAGCTTAACTTCCTTCAAAGACCACTTCATTCCACAACCTACGTGCTACTGTACTTATCCTACTGCAGATCTCCAACAGTTCATGTTCCTCTGTCCAAAGTATTCAACTTTCAGAGTACAACTTCTCAATTCCGTCATCCCCTGGTGTCTATGAAAACTTGTTACAGATGTAGAAGTCGGTTAGGATTATTGTGAGCCATTTTGCCTTGTTTTGTATCATTCTGTCGTGTTATAATGGTATCTAAACTTTTTATTATTATTATTATTATATTAGGGGATTATATATCAGATATAAGTACATTAGTAGCTGTTGTTTGTCATGTGTTTTGTATGGATGTATGTATATATATATATAAATATATATATGTATATATATATATGTATTTATGTATGTATGTGTGTGTGTGTATATATACATATAGTGTGTAACTCCATCGATATATTATAGGGCGATCCGGTTTAAATAAATATGTTTATACTTTATTATATATATTATATTTATAAATATGTCTATACTATATAATACAGTTGCAGACATTATACGAATGATCAAGTTCAGCAGCTTTCCTCTACAAGTTTTGGACTTAAAGAAAGTCGAGGAGTTTATTGATATCGCAAAATTTGGACATGGAATGGTTGATATAATCGATATATGAGCATAGCAAGGCACAATAGACGTCACTTGAACAATCCAGTGTGAGAGACTTTGTTAAACGCACGGCGTAGTTCGTGGTACTTTTACCGTTAAGTAAACAACTGGCAAAGGCAAAATTCGGATTTTGACCGGGCACCCTCTACGCTCTGGGTGTGGCAGTGCTTTGGATTATTAACTTTGGTATCTACACAGAAGCCTTTGTGACCATGCACCTCAGGAAGGAGAATTTGTCGAGTTTTGTTCTTGAAGTGTTCCTATGCATCGTTTGTAATTGTTACCACAGTACCAAAATGGATTGAACCTTCTAACCTTTTGCTGGTTCAACCAAATTCTAAACCGTTTGCACATAATTACTACAAACATATGTGGGCAAAAAACTCCGTCTGTTCTGGGGTTATTGCGCGATAAACATATAACACCCATAATGCATAGCGGCAGCAATCTTCCTCGATCTTTGAAAGTGCCAAACAGAGGCATTCAAAATCTGCGGGACGCTTATTTGGCACGCACATGGCCAGTAATTCAATGTTCCTGGTTCAACTTTGCAGTGTTACAAAATAATTACGGACTATTTCTGCTTCTCTATAGCCATCGTGCTACCTTGTACTTAACATCAATGAAATCGATGTTTATACATCAAATGAAAGGGTCATGATTTGACTTTGTACTTTATTGGTGCATGCATTGCAAGAAATATTGAAGTCACTATTTATACAACAAATCGAAGAGTCATAATTTTAGCATTTAAGCATGTAATTTATTGTAAACACTCTTTCAAAAATACTGACTTCCTATATACTTCATATACTTATGTGAACACGTCTCACTTCATGGAACAAAAATGGGATGGGGTGGGGTGGGGGCATAGTAGACTGGTATTACCAGGGTGCATATGGAGCCAGATCATGTCCAAGAAAAAAAAAGACTAAGCAGTCTGTGCATACGAACATCACTAGACTACTGGTGACTATGAATCTCAAGACCAATTAGAATATTCATACTTGTTTGGGCGCTGGAATAATTCTGCAACCCATATAAATGGCACCAGTGTATGCGGAAGATAATAAACCCACAAGACGTGAGCTGAGTCTCAGACACCATTTCCTTAATAGCTCTGGATTCCTATTTTCTTGTGTATGCTGGGGTAACATGTTAAAAGTAATTTATATTGCCATAGTAACGTTTCCTTTCAACGTTTTATTGAAGTAGCAGCGATAAATCAGACCGTACAATCGTTCCCAAATTGACCACTAATTGGACCATAATTCTTAGACTGACATAATCGATGGCTATTAATTTGTTCATTTAATGTCGCGTACAGGAATCTTTTGCAACAAATGCCGTCGTCTATTTATGAGTCCAAGAGCGAACGTATCCCTGGTATTTTGAGGTGAAAGATTGCATTCATGATACGAGTAATTTTTCTCTCGAATTGTCATGATGCTTGAGTTATTATTTTGTTATGTGCCATTTGTCCTTCAGATGAAAATTGTCATGTGCCAATGGTCGTCAATATGTGAATATTTTAAACGCATCGCGAATAAGGCTTTTATTATCATTATCATGATTCAGCTAATCATCTGTGGCCGGCTCGGCAGCTAGTCAAGCCTGATACGACCTATGAAACAATTGATTAGCCGGAATGTGGGCTGCATAGCAGTCAAGGGGTGTGTTATCAGTCACAAGCTTTTTGTAATAACCACTGCTGATTCATTAAAATAGTTGATTCTTTGATTTCTTCCTGGTGACTTTGCACAGCGACACAGTTTCTTATTGCAGAAATTTCATAAAAATGCGATTACAACTGTAACGCTAATGCTCTTAACATACTCGAGCTGTCCATCTGCTGGGTTGACTTTTGACCAGATGACCTTAATTTGACCTGCAAAGCAACTGACAAATTGCTCCAGTAAGTTTCTTAAGAACGTCAATAGGTATTTCGCTGTACGGCTAATCTTTCGGCAATTATTCTGCATCCCAACAAGGACAGATTTTCAAGGAGTCCAGGGTCAAGGCACGGGACATGGAGTGCCGCCAATATGGAGATCCAGGCTATGGTGGCCGTGTACAGAAATAATCATTAGGTTATTCTAATTTCATTTCAACGAAAATTGATGTTCACTTAACCCTAATAAACAGTAGCATTGGGTGTGCATCTTTGGCTTCATGAATGTATTCTCAGAGTGCAATATCTGTATGCATTTCTTGGTTTCCAGCTCTCAAAATCCGTGGCAGGCGCAAGAATTTCTACTTTGGGGATATTGTCTGCGTTGTAACACAGTGATATTTTGCTGTTTTTTGTGTGCAAGTCTTCATGACATTAGTATCAAAACATGCATGCCATCGACACATATTGATCTCACTTTACATTTGATGTCATTAAGTGGGCTATGGTCCCACCTTTTAATGATAATCGTATTACCAAATGTGTTTTCCTTCCCGTTCAAAGTCGTGTCTAAAACGCCCTCACGTAAAATGTCGTCAGCTACAAAGTTTTATTCATTTTTTTTTAGTCCCTACAAAAATATTTTAACAGAAATTGCAACGAGTCTTGGGGCGATAGCATGCTCTATGTCAACAGGGTTCCTTGATGCGGTTTCAGCGCGTTGAACAACGCGAGCCACAAATTTCTGTTGATTCCGTCTTATTATGTCACAGACGTTAAGCAGTATTATTTAGTCCACACAGGACGCATGTGATACTTTCATAAAACACATTGATTTTCCTGTGTGTTAATCGCTGGTGTTATTAGCAAATTTGTTCATTTGCTTCTTTCCCGCGATCAGCTATTTATTCGTTGATTTCTTGAATCATTTCATTCTATTGTTTATTCGTTTCATTTAGTTCATCATTTTTTAAACATTTCCAGTGAAACACCAGAACTGATGACCAGCATCTGAATCAGTTGACTGACAGGTTTACCTATGTCTGATTGTCAATGAAAAAATTTAAAACTGTCACATGGAAGACAGGTGCACTTGCTGTTACCTTTAGGTTTTTCAACATGATTTCTCTTTCTCTCTTTTTTTTTCTTTTTTTTTTCTTCATAAAACGTAACTTTTTCTCTGATAAATGTGGTAGACTTTTACAATTATTAGGACTGCTATACATTTTGACCTTTCGAGCTTTATATAGTCATGAATTAGATGTACATTATGCTTAGCTGACTTGCAGATGACTTACAATGGCATACTACTTTTTTTTTTTACATTATTACTATAATAAATGGCTTATTAGATGACTTGTGGGATTCTATACTTTCTTGAACATTTAAATTTTCTTGCAAAAATACTTCTGAAAACCATAGAAATTTGACTGCTATGCTTACAATTTTTTGGCTATTGTAATGCAATTTGACTACTGTTCTTGCACTTTTTGACTACTGTTTTGCGTTTTGAGACCTGATGTCACTTGTTTCTCGCTGATTTTTGACATTTGAACCAGTGTAAACAAATTCTGACACAGTATTGAATTTTGACTACTATATTTGCACATTCAAAAACTTTTCTTTGGGGAACACTCTTTGTTTATCTCCTTTAAAACAGCATCATGTCTTTAGCTACATGTCTAAAACACATCGAATTGTAAAATCATGTCGTGTGGATTCTTGTTGATAGTCATTTTATGCATATGGGGCTTTTTGATGGATTGATATTCGTGTTAGTGTCACTTTGTAGACTTGTGTGGATGATGATCATTCTTGAGACGGTGGTTGCAACTAGTACTTTTCAAATGCTAAATGTTATTGATATTTTCAACAAATTTGGAACCCGTGCTTGCAAATTCTCTGCTGTGCTGCAAATTTTGATCCCTTTTCGTGAATTGTACGGTCCTATATGCACATGAATGACGCACATGTCCCAGCCAATTTACTGAAATAGGCCTATAGTTTTAAACTTTTTTTTTGGGGGGGGGGTATTCTTGTCATGTTAAAACTAGACATGGCTTTGACCCTCTGGACCCTTGGGTGTACGTTTTAGAGGAACTATAAATTTATGTGATTCAGCGTAAGACACCAAAGAACATTGCCTTTGGTCGTAATTTACTTGGATTTGTTTCATTAGGACTACGGTTTGGATATGGTAATGACACTGTCTCATTTGGTATCTGCTCAACCTGGCCCAAGCTTTAAACGATCACACACAAATTGCATCCAATCAAAACGCTTAACTTTTCTCAGTTTTGAGATGACTTTAATACTAATGTGGTCCGGTTGCAGTGTTCCAATTCAATTATTGATTTGTTTGCTTGTTCATTTGCTTTGCCTGTATGTTTGTTCATTCTCATTTGTTTACACAGGTACATGGTTTGGCATACGTAAACATATTTTATTTATTACTTGGTAATCAAGGTCAGACCCTGTAGGAATATCGCTAAAACAGAAAATTAAAAGCAAAAACTGAAATCAAAGCGATACAAGACTTAAATGTATTTAGGACAACGGTTTTTCACGTAAAAATTTAAATATTATATGTATAACGAAGAGTACCATACAGAAAGGCAACAAATAACGAGCATAATAATACAAAGATTAAAGTTACGAGGGATCGCTGAGGTACCCGTTTAGATTTCCCCCTCGTACTTCAAGTATTCTGTCAACAGATTTGTCTCTGCTTTGTATTGATTAGATTGTATCTATTTCAGACCCATAAAGGATGGTAGCCAATGTACTTGGTGTATGTTTTAGGATATTGTGATGTAATTTATCCTGTTGCCAAACATATCTGTCACAATGAAGGAAGAAGTACAGAGTATCTTCGTGACCTTTTCCACAAGCTCCGTGAGGACAGCAAACAACTTTTATTTGAAACAAGCACTTGTTCGGACGGGTACACGCTATGCACATCTGTGATGATTTCTGCTAATCGTTAATGCCAAAATTGTAAGAGTTTTTTTTGGGGGGGGGGGGGCTCAGATGTATATGTACACATCTTTCTCAGTTGTTCCTCAAATTGGGAACATTTTCCGAATTTCGTACACATAACACCCGTAAAACTCGTTACTTTAAGAAGACAGGAAAAAAATGACCGACAGAATAATAAAGCTCTGCTTGATATCGGTGGATTATTTACATGATTCGGCGGTCGCTTGTCTTAGAATTAACTTTGTGTGCAACGCGTCTTTTTGACAGTTTCCCGTGCAGTTTTTCGATAAGTTCAGCCACATTAATGTACTCTTCATTGTTCCAGAACAATGCGTGTTGGTGCCAGTACATTTATTAATTCATCTAAGGATTTATTTTCTATTTATTCGATTAGTCTTTCATTGGTTCACTTAACTTCTGTTCCAATGTATGGTTCATCGTAACTTTGGCAGCCCCCATATGTACCAATTGCTGGCGCTGACCATCATGCTATTGCGCAAGTCCAAAAGCTCCAGCAATTGTTACTGTTGGAAATGTTCTACTGCCATTTGTCTCCAGGAGGACGATATTGGCACCACCAAGCGTCAAAGATTAGAGAAACGATAGCGAATCTTTCAAAATGTCTGAATGGAACTCGATGCGAAATGGGATGCTCCACAAAAGAAGGTCAATCTAATCGTCCATTAGCTGACAGCTGTCTAATTAGCAAATCTCAGCTTGCATTATTGGTTGATATTTCACCCTGTAAGTATTGCTTAAACACTTCTTTGCTCTAGATAAGCTATCAAACGACACATAAATGGAACCTTAATGTGGCTTCTGTTGTGATAAAGAATGGATTATCTGCCCATCACTTTGAAGTCTTTGCTGGTAGTATTTCCTGTAAGCACCTTAACTGGCGTTCGTGCACATTAAAACGTCAACATCATTCAAACACTTAAGACTGTCACCTTAGAATTTGTAGAACTGCATAGCCATGAGATCACGGAGTACTTGGTATGATCTAATAATGGGCTAGTTTTGATCCCTGGTGCGTGTTTGTGCTCTCTCCTGCGTTCAGGGCTTTGGTTTCAACAAACCTGCTACAAATAGGAACGGTCGTAACCAGCAATGTTATGTGTATTCAGCTGAATACACAGTTAATGGGGGCCCTGCTAGGGTTTTAGGATTATCGGATTATTGACCTTTTAAAAAGGATTATCGGATTATTTGCTCCCAAATAAATGTACTATTGTATTATTGAAATTTAATTAAGGATTGTAGGATTATGAGATTTTATCTTTAAAAAATACAAGAAAAGAACTTAAAAGAAAAGAAAAGAAAAGAACTTGAGTCTAAAATTACATGCACAATAAGCTGGTCAACCCGGCAGGGCCACACAGAAACTTGAAAACATGGTGCTGGCGTCTGTCACCAGGTGGCAATGACAATGATATATATTTCTGCGACCCCTTACGGTGTATGAGAAATTGTTACAAAGAAACACATAGAATAAAGGCGTTGCTATCAGCAATTGCAAAACACCTCTATTAAATATCGATATCACGCAGAAATAAAACCATTGTTGTTTCAAACTAAAACAAACTTCACGAACATATAAAGTATTTGAACATCACTACTTGGGAACAAATGTTTAATCTTTTGATCTAAAGTACCATTACAATTTAATTGAATAAATTTTCTTTTTTCAGTATCAAAAAAAGTTACATTCGAACAGGTACTGTTTTTCATCAATTGTTTGCTTAGAATCACGCAGATTACATGGTCTTTCTTTTTTATCCATACCCAAGTAACGGCCACTTATATACGGTATCCAATGGCATCCAGACCTAAATTTGCATAAATTAATCCTTTCTGAATTACTTGATAATTTCAGGTATGGTTATAAACAAAAATGATCTTTTATTTGACTATAGGAAAAACATGTTTAATTTTCAACAATATCATTATGCCAAAGTTGAATATCAATATCCTTAATATTAAGTTTTAAATCTAATGTATGTTTTAGCCACTTACTATGAACTGTTTCGTGATTTGACCATACATCACTGAAACCACTATTATTTATAATAGATTTTATTCCGATTCACCATTTAGATTGAAAATTCTTTTCAGATTCATGAAGCACCTTTATCAATTTACAAAAAGTACAACATAATTTAGGGTTTTGGCCGGCTAGTATTGTATTCCAATAATTTATCATTTTTTTCTCAACCAAAGAATTAAACTTATATTTACCACCTTCACTATATAAAATACAGTTTGGTGTGGAGTTGTTTACTCTAAGAATAATTCGTAGAAATGTTTTGTAAAAAAAGAATTTTATATTTCAAAGTTACACTGGAAAAGAAACAAATGGAAGATTGACATTTTTAGATGTTTTGGTCGAGCGAAACTCAAACAGAACAATCAGCACTTCGGTTTACCGAAAACCAACACATACAAACCTTTATTTAAAGGAAAATCCGCACCACCCTGCCAGCATAAAACAAGGTGTAATAAAAATATTGTACGACAGATGTATGGAAATTTGTGATAAAGACAACCAAGAAAGAGAAATGAACTATATGAAGCTAATTTTAAAAAGAAATGGGTACAACAAGACTCAAATTAATCGTTCCTTACAGAAAGCCCGCAGAAAGAAACCCATTGAAAAAGGAAACGAAGCGTATCTTAATCCCATATGTGAGAGGTTTGAGTGAAAGAAATTGGAAAATCATAATCAAAATACGACACAAAAGTCGCTCATAAATCTTCCAGGACGATTAAATCTATTCTGTGCAATGGAAAAGATAAAATACCGGAATGTGAAACAAAAGGAGCCATTTATAAAATTGGTTTTGAATGTGGAAAGTCATATATCGGTGAACGGGGCGCCCCCTAAGGGCAATTATTTCTGAGCACAGATAAGGAGTAACACAAGGCGAAATTAAGAAGTCGGCGATAGCAGAACACTGCCTTGACTGTGGAAAACAAATGTGTTGGAAAGAATGCAAACCTTTAACCTTTGAGCCCAATTATTGGAAAAGGAAAATACGTTAAACTACAAAAATTAAAATGTACAAGACAGATCTTGAAACTGGTATATATCGGGTTAATGGATTGGAGATAATAGGCCTATGCATTTGTGTAACGCATATTTTGGAGCAATTGCTGTGAAATATTCTTGCATGTATGTATGAAGAAAGTGAAGTTACATTTATTTATTTAATTTATTTATCTGACGAAAATACAAAGTTGTGGGCATTTATAATATCGAAGCTTCTAAAACATTTAATGAACAGCGACGCATAACTATATTATTCTATTTGCATCACACGTTGTAATGTGTATAAATATTTCAACAGCCGGTTTTTATGATTTTTTCAAAAAGACCGACCAAGAAACAAATCACTAAGCATGGAAAAAACCCAGCTTGGTTGAGAAACATTTCATTCAAGTTTGAAGCAGATCTATCTGACTGGCAAGTCAGATGAGCTAAGGACAAGCAGGGTGAATTTATTTATATTTCACATGTCTCTTTAAATTGAAGCCTAGTCAGTCTCGGTCAAGTTTGCTCTACTTGTAGTATTAGGAATAGCTACTAAAATTTCCTGTCTGGGACGTCGATTATCTTTTATCTGTTATGCGACCTGCCGGTTAGTGACCTTGCATTTCCAGACCTTGTAAACTGAATGCACAGAAACATTGGTAAATGAGAAGTCTCATAGCAGACGTTTTTTAAAGTAATTTCCTAGATATTTATTGTATCAATAGCCCTTAAGGGTATTGCGGTGCTTTAATCTAATGCTGCTTTCTACTTAGTGCTTTGACAACAAAGTCCAGTGCCTCTAGAGCCGTTTGACGCAATTCCCGTCCTTTCCTTTCCATAGATTGTATGTTCCATTGTAATATAATCAGAGATATTATATTCTTTGGCCATCTAGCTACATGTAAAATCACTATTGCACACTTTTTTACTTTCAGTCTGAATTTTCAGTCGGAAATATGGCAGGTCACTATATAGAAGACCACAGCGAGGATTTGCCGGAGGAGCAAATGGAGGAAGATTTGATATCATGTGGCCTGACGGCCACTTGCGATAAAAATAATATGATGAAATGGTTGAAATATAATTATCTGCACGACAGTACTGATTCCCTTACCTGGGATTGGCAAAATATACAAATAATCATAAAATGATTGCATGACCTATATATATATATATATATATATATATATATATATATATATATATATATATATATATATATATATATATATATATATATATATATATATATATATATATATATATATATATATATAAACCTTTCCTTCTGTAACAGTTTGGGACGGTTTACTTTGACAGTTTGCTTCCTTGCTTGACTAACTAGACTCCCCAACCCCGTAAAACGTGCATGAATACAGACACAAACACATGAAAATAGTTCCTACTTGCAAGATTTAGGGGTAAAAACAGATTGCCATATATATATATATATATATATATATATAAATATATATATATATATATATATATATATATATATATATATATATATAGATAGATAGATAGATAGATAGATAGATAGATAGATAGATAGATAGATAGATAGATAGATAGATACATATTATCTTTATTCGTACTCAAAATGGTACACTGAAAAAAAAATAGCAATGATGAAGTGAACTCTACTTCCAAGTTGTTCATATTGCATCTGTCAGATAATTACTTTAAGACATACATCATATATTGATTTTACCATCATCTATTCAGTTTGACAATTTTGATGTCTTTTATCCGACTTTTCTGCCAATTTTTGGAGAATATATAGACACGGAAACTAACCAAAAATGTGAGAACAGTATAGAAGCCGAATAGGTTACTAAAAAAGGTTATTATAACTAGATATATCCGATCGCAAGTGATCGCTGAGAGTATGCCTCTCCCGCCCACGCTCGTACTTCAGTCATCTTACCTTATAGGACCTTGAAATTTGACCTATACAGGTCGCACGTAAATTACAAAACTGTGCGGTGCTATAATAGCTACAATTTGAGCCCAATATAGTCCATATCGCCTGAAAATTGACCGATCTATGGCTCAATGA
>CAXHWN010000041.1:0-20885 GCA_964020975.1 Hermodice carunculata | reverse complement strand
AATTTAAAAAATATATGCTGTGCAGGCTGTGTCTTTTAATCACATCTTCTATCATTGTCATTTGGTATAATGATATCATATATATATATATATATATATGTAAATAAATTTATTTATACCAACTTCAAATTATGTGCAACTTTGAAATTCCATTCTGTGGAGGCATCTCTCTCTCTCTCTCTCTCTCTCTCTCTCTCTCTCTCTCTCTCCTCTCTCTCCTCTCTCTCTCTCTCTCTCTCTCTCTCTCTCTCTCTCTCTCTCTCTCTCTCCTCTCTCCTCTCTCTCTCTCTCTCTCTCTCTCTCTCTCTCCTCCTCTCTCTCTCTCCTCTCTCTCTCTCCTCTTCTCTCTCCCTTGTGTCTTAGGAAAACCCTGCGCGCATATGTGTATTTCCAAATACATTTATCTTCGTAAAGAGTTTTGTTGAGATACTGGAAATGAACTATGGGGTCAAAGTTTCCTTCAAATGCCAATCACTCGCGGATGATACTTGTATTCTTGAAATTGGCCTCGAGCCAACTCTCACTGCTGAAAGCCTTAATTCTGACCTGTCAAAATCTACAGAAGCTGTGCAGTGTGAGGCAGCCAGGATCTGATTTGGCGCAACTAGATACAGTCCAAGTTTTCTAGTTCTTGAAGAGCCTGGATGGTAAACTCTGTCAAACCGGATAAAAATACTTCAAACTTATGCTTTTCTTTAAAAAAAGGTTTGATAGGTTACCCCATTTGGACCTTTGAATCTTTCATCTAGTCATATCTCGGTAATTTTTTATCCAATTCTGATCATGTTGAACTCAGGTCGTAGCTGTTTTAACAGTGCACATTTTTGTAATTTTCATGTGACCTCTAAAGGTCAAGGTTATTTGGACCTTAGAAATTTTGATCTAGCCATAACTTAATCAACTTTTATCCAGTTTTGATTATGTTGGGTTCAAATTGTCGCTATTGTAACACTGCACATTTTTGTAAGCTACATGTGACCTCTAGAGTTCAAAGATATAGGTCATTAGGACCTTTGAAATTTTCATCCAGCCATAACTTGGTCAGTTTTTATGCAATTTTTAGCATGTTGGGCTCTATTGTAACACTTCACATTTTTGCAATTTACATATGACCGCTAAAAGTCAAAGATCTAGTCATTTGGACCTTTGAATTTTTTATCTAGCCATAACTCGGCCAGTTATTATCCTATTTCGATCATGTTGGGCTCAAATTGTGGCAATTGTAATAATGCACGTTTTTGTAACTAGCATATGACCTCTTTAGGTCAAAGGTCAATGTCATTTAGACCTTTGAAAGTTTCATCCAGTCATTACTCAGCCCATTTCCATCCAATTCTAACATGTTAGACTCAAAGTGTAGGTATTGCAAGATGGCACATTTTTGTAACAACCTGTAACCTCTACAGGACAAAGATCAAGGTCATCTGGCCCTTTGAAAGTTTCATCTTGCCCTGGTGAAATTTCACCTGATTTGGTTCGTGTTAGGCTAAAATTGTGGGTATTGCAACACTGTACTTTTTTTTGCAATTAACAAGTGACCTTTAAAGGTTGAAGGTCAAGGTCATTTGGACTTTGGAATTTTCATCCAGCCATAAGCGTAATGGAATGTGAAGCAGCAAAGGACAAAAGTTGCAGCCCGTAAATTTTACAACTTTTGAAGGCACACGGACAGATTTGCTTTGAAGTAAATCTTACTTTATAGTATTCTATATTTTTATTATATGGAGAAATCAAATAATCATTTTCTCGTTATTTGAGGTGATAGGCAACATGTTACTAAGGGGTCCACTTCACAGGTTTTCAAGGCCTACAAACTATTACATTTAACAGAAAATCTGTAAATTCGGTCAAATGAAACTTGAATGAAATGTGTAGAAACTGCTTTTTTTTGTTTTTTTTTTATTTCGTTTTTTTTTCTTTAAAAGCAGAAGGAATTATTATTATTATTATTATTATTATTATTATTATTATTATTATTATTATTATTATTATTATTATTATTATTGTTGTTGTTGTTATTATTATTATCGTCATCATTATTATGGTCACCATCATCATCATCACAACCATCATCATCATCATCATCATCATCATCATCATCATCATCATCATCATCATCATTATTATTATTAATTTTTTTAAATTGGTTTCTTTTCAGCAAATACAGCTTTGTTATTGATTATTATATAAGTCAACTGGCATTCTCGTGCTAATTACATTTTCGACTTCTCCGACACCGCCAACCAGGTTGACCTCAAACTTGTTGGCGATGTACTATGGTTAGGCCTCTACCAAACTTGTTCAAATGGTCATGCTCCAGTGAATTTTTTAATTATTTATGTTTTTTTTTTTACATCAGTGAAAAAAAATATATAGGAGAGTTTAACATGGGAATTTTTTGTAATGGTTCTAACTTAAATGATTGTGTCCAGATTTGTGTCAAACTTGGTAGTTACATAATTTTGATAATTGTCGACCTATTTTGTCCTATCCCAATTTCACACAACAACAAATGTGATGAATACACAGGTTAGCTTAGCATGGTCTGTTCACAGAGTTCTCTGTTTGTGGCTTGTGTGTGTGTGTTGTTGTTTTTTTGTTTTTTTTTTTTTCCTTTCTGCTAGGTTTTTTTTTGGGGGGGTGTTTTTTGTGGGTTTTTTTTTGTCTTGTTTTTATTTTTTGCTTAAAAATGAGAAAAAATGTTTTATTTCTGCATGTTTTTGGCAGATTGCTTTGAAATTGCGCAGGCAGATAGACGGACTCGTTTACACCACGATTCGTTTGACAGGTGGCCCTGTAACCCTTTTCTTTATGTATTTTTGAATCAACTTTTATGAGTTTTTTTTCACTACTTTGAACTTCTCCGAAACCGCATGTAAATTTCCTTCAAACTTGTTGGGAATGTGCCTTGATCTGTGTCTGTATGCAAGGTCAACTGAACACATGATTTTCACAGTCCTCTTGTTTATCTATTCATTCAGTCATTCACTCGTTTATTTATTTTACTTTTTTTCAGGCTGGGGCATGTGGGGCAAAAGAATCTGTAAAACTGCCTAGCCAATTTATTCTAAATCGTAAAGGTATACCTCTGGGTATCTACAGACGCTAAGCGCTGCATTTATTTATTTTGTGTGTGTGTGTGTGTGTTTTCTTTGTTTTTTATTTTTGTTTTTGTTTTTTTGTTTTTGTTTTTTATGTTTGTTCGATTTTTGGTCCTTTTTTTCTTTGTCTTTTTTTTTATTTGATTGTGAGTTATGAAAAACCATCACACAGATTGTTCTGAAACTTCCTGGAAATGAAGCAGGCAAACGTTAACAATTTTCCAATGCATACTCATCGGTTAATACATACATATCCCTATTGATGATAAGTAGGTTGGGATTACAACTGCCCTTCCATTTTCGTCCCCCCCCCCCCGTCAAAAAAAAAAAAAAAAAAGAAACAAAACAAGATTCACTTCAAACTTGGGTAGGTACTTTGGGTGGGTCTTTGTAAAATTTGTTTAAATGGCGTCACTCCACTAGTGGACCTTATTTTCCGCTCTCTTTCTTTTCTTTCTTTCTTTCTTTCTTTCTTTCTTTCTTTCTTTCTTTCTTTCTTTCTTTCTTTCTTTCTTTCTTTCTTTCTCTCTTTCTTTCTTTCTTTCTTCGTTTTTTTTTTCTTTGTTGCTTTCTTTTATTCCTGTTCTTTTTTCTTTCCTTTCTTTTATTGGCGTTTTCGCACTTTTTGGCTTCTTCTCGCAAGGTCTGTGTGTGATATTCTCGTCGCACTTACGGTAATGTACCTGGACTAAATTTCCAACAAACATACCATATATGATGATTCTGTCATTTTTCTGATTTTTAACACATTTTTCAACGGTAGGAAACATCGGTAATGTTATATGCACATGTATAGACCCATATCTTTTACATGGATAACGAAGCAGGCAAAACATATATTAATCATTCTCCATGGCACAGGTGTTGGCGGATGCTTTCCTGCCTAATTGTTTGGTGGAGGAATGCGACGGACTCGGAGAAAACCACCGTGAACAGTCAGAGTGGTAGGAACTCTTTCCACTTACACCCCAGCGCATATCGCACTGTTACAATTGTGATACGAAAAATGTGGCACAATTTCTTATGTCATGGTATTGGTATAATTCTATGCCCTGGTTGTTCAGTATGTATAGAATTTGCTTTGGTGTTGTGAGTTTTGACCTTGTGTGACAGGGAGAGATCAAAGCTGATATACTGGTTTTAATTCCAGTAACGGTGGATCCTACGTACATGTTTACTGTTTAACGCCAATAGAAATGTACCAACGGAGTTTCGTTTGGCGTTACTTTTAACATTGAATGTCCCTGACAGGCACGGTGACGTACTTGCTTATATTCTGATAATGGTAGATCCTGTCATTTTCTTTTCATGAAAGACTTATGCTGAAAAAAGTTATGACGGTCTTAAACAAATTGGGCCATGATTTTATTCCGTAGGTCACAGGACCTGCTGAGTCTGTACCTTAAAGGTCAGCGAACACAGGACTGTCACATTCTTCTTGTTCTCGTTTTTTCCCGAAAGATGACTTGTCCACAGAAAGTGTAACAGCAGCTTTTGTAACTTTATTCATACGACACATGGAGGCATTTATTGCTCTCAATATGACGATGACAATTCGCAAAACACTGTCGTTAAAAGTAATGAAGACCTGGTGCCATATTGAGAATGGATTATGGACACAAATGTATGAAAATGACGCAAAAATATTTGATAGGTATTTGGATTGGGATTGTGCATCAACATTAATGTCAACAATTACAATATGATAATTAATACGATAACAGCATAAAATTGAGCATAATGATATTTGTTAGTTCGTATTCCCTCCGACAAGAAAATTACAGATAAATAAGCACAGCATTCCAGAAATGACAAATGAACTTCAAGCATGAGCTTATTATATACTTATGTACCTCGGACGTTTCACAAATCTGCTCTGAATACCAGTGAAGGAACTAGCGGATTGGACAGAATCCTTCCTTTCTACCCATTTAACGGACGCTGGTGACCTTTTTCAAATTTCAGTCTCACCACTGGACAAGAATCACGCATATCTGTTAGCTAGCTCTGTGACACAAAGAACGTTGAAGGTCAAAATGTAGAACGCTGAGTACTTAGCTCTGCACCTTATCAGTAATCCATCCACTCATGGGGCGTTGTATGTTGTGGAAAGGGTAACAATGTGGGTGAACGTGGTACACAATTTTTTTCGTGCCATGAGGAGCCTTCTGAAGTTCCCGCCAAATATCCTAATGAATAAAGAGAGGTATTTGTGGGCATTCATATAAACCAAAATAACAGCTACAGTGAGACAATTGAAGTCTATAAATGTCTATGAACTGGCACATAAACGAGAATCCTCTCGGGTTCAAACGGGATTCACGTTCCTCTGAAGAATGTTGCTTGTCAGAAAATATGATAGGTCTTGAAAATAAGATTCGCTGCAAATCAAATCTGTCTCTGTGCCTTTAAACGTTGTAAATATTAAATGCTACAACCTTTGTCCTTTAAGCTTGTGCCTGAATGGAAATTTCAAAGTCCAAATGACTTGGACCTTTGATTTTCAGAAGCCACATGTAAGTTATAAAAATGTACAGTGTAACAATACCTACAATTGAAGCCAAAGATGAACCAAATCAGATGAAAATCGCCCAAGCTATGGCCAGAAGAATCTGTCAAAGGGCCACATGACACGAACCTGTGACCTTCAGATGTTACATGTGCAATACAAAAATGTGAAATAAGACCTTCGGCCTTTTGAGGTTTCATGTCCATTGCAAAAGTGTGCAATATTTACAATTTGAGTCCAACATGGTTAGGATTGGATAGAAATTGGCTGAGTTATGAGGTGAATATTTCAAAGGTCCACGTGACCTTGACCATTGACTTTTAGAAGTTACATGTATATTACAAAAATCTTCTCTTGTATAATATTTTTTTAGCCCAACATGAACCAAATCAGAGGAAGATTAATCAAGTTATGGATACACGAAAATTTCAATGATTTCATTGGGCCACATAGACTTAAACCTTGAAAATTAGATATTTCTGGATGTAACTGCACTTGGATTATCCGACAACAAAAACTTAGCGGTAACATTCACCACTTTGTAGGGGCCAAATCAGCAAGCAAATCACCCATGCATTCATAAACGTACGGGCACAGCGTGTAAATTGAAAAAAAGTCAATTGAAGTGTTACAATATCTACCATTTGACGCTGACATGATCAAAATCGGACAAAAATTGACCAAGCTTTGGCTAGAAGAAAATATGAAACAGCAAAATGAAATTGACCTTTGACCTTTAGAGGCCATATGTTAATTGCCAAAAATGTGCTGTTGACCAAGCTTTGGCTAGAAGAAAATATGAAACGGCAAAATGACATTGACCTTTGACCTGTAGAGGCCATATGTAAATTACCAAAAAATTGCTGTGTTCCAAATACCTACAATTTGAGTCCATTATAATTAAAATTTGATAAAAATTGACCAAGTGATGGCTTGATAAAAATTTCGAAGGTCCAAATGGCCTTGATCTTTGAACTTTAGAGGTCACATTTAGATTACAAAAATGTGTGCAGTGTTACAAAAGCTACAATGTAAGCCAAACAGATTAAAAATTCCAGAAAGAAAGAAAGAAAGGAAAGAAAGAAAGAAAGAAAGAAGGAAAGAAAGAAAGAAAGAAAGAAAGAAAGAAAGAAAGAAAGAAAGAAAGAAAGAAAGAAAGAAAGAAAGAAAGAAAGAAAGAAAGAAAGAAAGAAAGAAAGAAAGAAAGAAAGAAAAACAATATATCTTTGCTGGTACACAGACATAATAAAAAATATAACATTGAAAAAAAAAGACATAAACGCGTTATGCATGGCATTAACCCTTTTCTAGTTATAGCATTCAGGCATGGCCTGTGGCACGGGGAGCTGCTCCGTCCTGAGAGGTCTCATAGAACATAAATTATACCGTGCCTCCTTTGTTGTCTCAAGGGATATATATGTCACCTGCTTACACATATATCCCTGCTTTAATTACCGTGGCTAAATTTCAACACAGGACCGATTTGCTTTGGTAAATACATTTTAAAATGCATTTATATTCATGAAAACAAAGAATGCATGGTATAAAAAGGATACATCCCTTGTTCTCGTGATTTATCTGGAATCCCTTGAACTTGGGATGTATCTTCTTCAGAAATTTCCCGTGCAAAGCGGTTTCTGTTTTTGTTGACATGCGATCGGATAAATACGTCAGCTAAAGCGACATGTGCCTACCGAACACGTTGTGCGATTTGAGCGATCAAGCGTTAAAGGAGGCTTTGAGAAAGATCAATATCGCTGGAGGGACTAAAGTGTATTTAACTTGCTCGGTTCTTTTTGATATTGAATGAAAGTCGTTTCGTGTGTTTTGCTCGTGTGGTCATCCTTAGTATTTCTCCTGCTCATGGCACATGTATGGAAATAAAAGGATGTAGGTAACTCAACTCACTGCCATTGATGGGCACATGTATCACCCTACATAACAATTGAAAAGGGGGCAAAGGCGAGGGGGGGGGCGTCACCCCCCAAATGACGCTTCATTCAAAGAATTAAATCACTGAAATGTCAGCAGTAGCAGTAGTAGTACTTGCTGTCACACTACTGCTGCTGCTACTACTACTAATCATGGAGGGAAAAAGTACAGGGGAATAAATTTTGACGCATTCAAAATTACAAAATTTAAAGTCTGTTTAAGGAACACGTTTAAGTCTCGCATTTTAAAACTACGTTTGAAAGGTATACTTTTGTGGTCAAATAATAGTAATAATAATAATGATGATGATGATAATAATAATAATAATCTTCGCACTGTTGCGTAAATATGTCCACGCTGTTTCCTTCAAAATATGACTCTTTGCAGACTCACTATGGAGGCATATGCCACTCGGACTTACACCTGTGGGAAGACGCATTGCTGCTTGGTGACGGCAAATACATGAAGGTGACAGACGCACCTGGATACGATCTGCCTGCAGTTCTTGGTAAGAACATCACAACTGAAAAACTATAAGAACGCAAAAAAACAACAAGGTAGCGCACAGAAATATCAAAGTTTACATTGATGTAAAAAATTGTGAATAAGTATGTTCCGGATTCATTACTCTCTGTTTTAGTGCAGCCACTACCGTGGGTAACCAACCTTATCATGCTCAACAGCAATAGAATCTTCCATATTTTCGGGTTCTTAGTGAATTATTTGATAACTCTTTCTTCCCTTCAACTGTAAGATTATGGAATCAGTTACCTCTCCAAATTCAAAATTGTGTGTCCGTCAAAACACTTCAATCCAATATTTTTAGGTCGGCCGTCCGCGCTATAAAGCTTCCAGAGCTGCATTATCCTGGTTGTAGATGTCACTCAGTCCAACACATCCGCTTTCGTCCCGCTGTTAGTCAATTAAATTCACAGTTGTTTAGGTTTGGTGTGAAAGATTTACCGTTATGTGCCTGCGGTTTATCTGTTGAAGATGCTTGACATTATTTCCTTAACTGTCTAACCTATGCTGTTAAGCGATCAACGCTCCATACCAAGATTTCTCGTTATGCTCCTTTTACATAAAAACCTGTATTACGCGGTTGCCCTGAATGTTCTCTTCAATGAAATCTCATCTTTTTTTCAGCAGTACAATCGTACCTCAAAAACTGTGCACTTGTACCCAACTGGTATTGGCTAAACAAATTGTAATCTGATTTTGTTGTTACATCGCTAGCCAATGAATATCCTTTCTGGCTAACTTGAAAGTTCCACACGACTTGCATTGCTCCGCTATCTGTCCTGTTATAGTGATTGTCATCTCACTTTATGTCGAGTGTGTCTATTTCTGTCCTGTATTTTGTCTCTTCTCGCAAGACTTCTCGCAAGCGGGATGTGAATAAGGTTCTTTTCTTGTTCCCTATTGTCTTTGAGACACGAGTGCTGTATTTGATGTATTTGGATCAAGAACATATGTCTAAACAAAAGAGGTAATATATCCAAATTAATTTCTTTTCCGGACGCACGCTGGTCGCCCTGAATCCAGACACGTAGCAGTGGGTAACTTAAACTGTTCATAACGCATTCAATTAATTTTCTTTGGCTCAAAACTGCCGACAATGATTATTTCTGTATAAACGATAACATGATTCAATGATTGTGCTGCCGACCTCTGTTTACGGACATTTTTTGCAGTCTGCTTTTGTCCTGAAATAGATTAGTATACACAATTCTTTGTTGTGTAACGTTCTACAGCAGATCATTGCAAAATTGCCAGTATATTTTGCTTGATATACAAGAAATACCGTATGGTTAATTAAAAGTAAATGCCTATTTTTCAACATTCTAATTGTGTTGTTCATGAACACCGCACAAGTTGTTCACGAGTATAAGCTAATTGATGATTCAGTTAATGTAGCCCAAGAAGTCATTAATTTCTGCTGCACCTGTTTCTGTGTCTCCACATTTTACGCAATTAGAAACCTTCAAATAGATGCAAGGCTTAATTCCATAACAAATGAAATAAATAATTCAAAAGTATTCAAACTTAGCATAATGATTTATGAATCGTATTGACCAATCATCCCTCAATGAGGAGCAGCACATGGATGTAGGGGCTGCAATGAATATATCTTTCTTTATTTTGTTTTTCATTTCTATACAGTAACACTTAGGTTAGTCAATAATCCTTTAAACTTAAAGAAGTGCTTCACAATTTCCCTTGACCTTTCGGATGATATTAGGCACAGCAGTTGAAAATATTGTATTTTATAGAAGCTATCATAAAGCCATTATTTGCAAACGTGTCTTTTTAAAGAAAACCACAAGAAAAAATGAATAACCCCCCCCCCCCCCCCGTACTTTTTTTTGGCTTAGAATCATCTTCAATAATAAGGATGCAACAGAGAAAGCTACGAATTTTTCAAAGAACAAAATACAAAAAACCGTTTTAAAGATCGTTTTATTAGAAATGTATGTGACATTTAGAGCAAAAGATACGTAAAATATCATGTCGTTTTGTAAATATGGATAATCATATGGAATACATACGTATTAAAATATCTAGTCTTTGTATGGATCGGTTGCTTACATGTCTTTGCGCTCTTGCAAAATATACTTAGAAACATGAAATATGCTTTTGTCTGTGTATTCTTACGAAGGTCATGAGATAGCGGGTGAAGTTCATTCTATTGGACCTAACCAGCCAGCAGGTGAGTGGAGAAGCAACAGGTACTTCATGTATAGTGAGGTCTTATGAAGATAAATAGTTAAAATAAAGAATATGTGGGTAATAAACAGTCGTCCTACTACCCCATAAAAATGCGGTACCTGTCTCTTTATTAGGCAGATATATTGATGCAAGGGTACATATGCACACGGTATATATATGTGTATATATATATATATATATATATATATATATATATATATTATATATATATATATATATATATATATATATATATATATACATATATATGTATATATACATATACATATATATATGTATGTATATATATGTATATATATATATATATATATATATATATATATATATATATATATATATATATATATATATATATATATATAAATGGATGATGGGGACAACAGAGTCCATCCTTTCGCATGAAAGAATGTCTGCAACGAAAGAAACAGGATTTTCAATGTTATACCTTTAAAGGACAAAAATGTTGTGATTGCAGGACTAATAATGAATAAAATAGTCCAAACGGTCTGTTCTGTGCGATACTATTTCTAAATACACCAGGGTGAGATATGGTCCCGTGCCAGTGCGTTTCCACATCTGAATATTTTTTGTTGGGTTCAGGAGGGGGTATAGTAAACATAATATGTTAGGAACAGATGTCACTATCGGCTTATTAACACTATACATAAAGTTGGGAAGCGCTGAAGTCATTATACCAAAAATCGATTCATGTATAGTACTTTGATCAAAATGCCAATACAAAATCTCTAGATTGACACGTGAAATTTAACCAACAGTGTTCTGATCAAGAGTTTCTTGAAATGTTAAATAGAACTAAGTCAAATCAGAATGACAGCATCACGTTCCATTATGGTGTGAATATTTCAATTTAGATGCTCCAAAGGTCAAGGTCGGTGACAAGGTACTGGTATTCACGTGGTCTGGATGTCGCACTTGTGGAATTTGCAAAGCCGGAGAGAGTCAAAATTGCATGTTGAGCATCGCCTATACACCAGGCATAGGCAAAAATGGCGGGTATGTTTATTCTATATTATATAGATTGTACAGCTTCTTCAGAGGTAAAACGCTATATTTTCCATCCCATGGACTCAGGCTACATTTTCAGCCCGGGGAAAAAGTGGAAAAAGTTCCTCCAATTCGTACTGCACACTATGGTATTGTTGCAGTGTGCCATTTGCTCTACCTTCCAGTAAAGTGGGAGCTTTCTTTGCTGTTATAAGTTTGAATATATACTCCTCCCCCCCCCCCAAAAAAAAGAGAAAAAGAAAGAAAAGTAAGAAAAGAAGAGATCTACCTCCTCCCCCTCGTCAAAACTGAGTATGTACGTACAGATGTGTGTACGGAGCTTATTTTACAGTTCCAGTGTTTTTTGACATCTTCTGCGATGATGTGGTGGTCATTCAAAGAACCTATTTATAATTGTGAAGAAAGCTTGCATGAAAAGTAGATATAACCATTAAGCTTCTGTAAGCAAGCCTGAATCCTCTTTGGCATGCTTCTGCTGAGCTTGGCTATGTAGACCTGGGCAATTGGTTCCATTGGTCCGTGAGTGGCAGTGGAGGCTGGTCCAGAATCGCCGTAGGTTCATCATACTCATCCCTGCCTTGACTGACAAACACATCCTCTAAATGTTCAATGGGGGACAGGTCACAAGATCTGGCTGGCCATGGCCGCGTTTGGATGTTGTGCTGCTGGAAATGCTGTATGCTGACTCTTGCAGTATGTGGCTGTGTATTGTCTTGCTGAAACAGTAGCCAAGGATGTTGCTGAAACTGTCATGAATCCCTCCCCAGCACACAGAATTCACCCTGTGTTAATGATTTTTGATGGGGTTGGAACTGGAACCAATGTCCACGAACATGCATAAACCCTTGTGTCAAGCAGCAACCTTCCAAGCAGGGATCCCCCCCCCCAGCTTCCTTTCAGGGAGCAGCAACACTTCCGGCTTCAGGGATCAGCCCATAGGTGCGGTGATTAAAACAGTCTCCCCTGTTTTGACACTTCAGAACATATATCCAAAATAATCTTCCACATTTTGTATTTTACTGCCATCATCTGACTGAAAACATCTCTAACTATGGCAAAGAGACTAAGTACCACTAGAAGTAGTGGTTCTTGGAGTAGAGAACTGTATGCTTATCTCTAAGAACCAATTTTCTGTCAAATTGGGGTCTCATAAAATGTGATGACAATTTTTGGAGTACAACCAAATTTCAACAATGTTTGGACACCATAATCACCATGCATGCACAACCTCAATATCATCTGCCAGTAACAACTCCTACATTCTTGCCACTTTTCTCTTTCTTTCACTTTTAGAGATAAACCTTGGCTGTAAACCAATCATGAACTTAACCTTACCCCTTTGATCATCCTTCAGTGCCATCACACCATTTGTGGTAAGCCATTCTGTATCTGAGCACTGATTGGACACTACGTTCTCCAATCTGAAATTACCTGTTGTTGGCTCCATTCGTACCACATCAAATAAATCACCATGTCCTGTTCTGGACAACGGTTTGCCGAAAATGACAGTCAGAATCAATTATCCTTAGAACACTTGCTAAATAGCCTAGCTTTATTATCTCCTATAAAAATAACATTTTTTCTACACTTTTATTCTCTGTTTGATATAATTCTGACAGAGACTAAATTATGGCAGCTATAACCCTCCAATGTAAGAAAAGTTATACATCCTTACTTCCCATAAAAATGAATTCCATCTTTGTACAGTTCAAAAAGTTTTTAAATAACTGACTTTCTATATTTCTAACTACAGACCTGGAACTAAACAAATCATTGCCCACTACAAAATATAACAGCCCTGGGATATCGCCACACACACATTTCCAATGCAAGTATTAGAATAACACAATCATTAGCTTAACCCAACCTGAAAACATGCAACTGTTGAACTGCCAAAATTCTGCCCCCCCCCCCCCCCCAACGCTGTGAAACATGTTGCTTGCAGCAATTCACCATTTTGGCCTGTTAGTACCTTATAAAACTAAAATGCAGTGCTTGTGACCAACATGCAATATAAGGTGACAAATAAAGTGACAGATGCTCCTTCAGTGCATGACATTTAATATACCTGTCGCTGACTGGACAGATTGGGCACAGATTGGTACGATGCTTTTTTCCCTTTTTGACCACCTTCATTTCTTCAATTTCCACTGTAACAACCTTCTCCTCTTCTTCTTAGTGACTGGGAACCATAGTCTTCCTCCTTTGCAGCCTTGTCTTCTATTTCTGCAAAACAACGGACATTTCTCTCTACTGACAATTCTCCCTTATGTACAGGTGCAGATTTAGAAACCTTAACCATACAACTTTCTTGCCACTCTGATCTCCCTCTCCTGAGCTGTGTATGAGCCAGTTGAGATATTCCCGCTCATCCATATCATGCTCCATCATACCAACAATAATATATTGAGGACCAAGATTTTTTCCACAAAGCATTTTGGACACTAGAATTAATTTATATTATTTATGTACAGTTTATATACATTCTGTGCCAAGAGAAAACAATTGTGTCCGAGTCCCTGCTTCTTTATATTCATATCCATTTTACAGAGGCAACTGGCGATACATTTATATTCAACCTTTGTCACCGGTACTTCAGGCATTTGATTGGGCAGAGGGACGCATTCAGACCACTTGCAAACCTGGTCTACTATACATAAGACATACACAATGCCACTGGTGCTTTCACTGAAAGGTCCTACAATATCAAAGTAAACTCTTTCCATTTGGGCATTCACTATACTTTCCTAACCCTGCCTTTGGCCAGGCTCTGGGTTTTTTGTTTTGATTCCAGTGAACACACGTTTGTGCAAACAATTTACAGTCCTGACTTTAGTCACGCCAAATGAAACTCCTTTTAAGCAACTCCAAAGCTTATCTCTGACCAAGATGACCAGAAAATCATATATCCTGGCAGAATTTGAGTACTTCCTGTTCAAGTCTATTTAATACAAAAAGAGACGTAAGAAACATAATTCTGTAAGCCCATGTACCCAGAGAGACAACTAATTATTCATTAGGAATGACATCCTGCCCCACAGAGAGCAATACAACCTCCAGTAATTGCAACTGCAATCGGCATAACCATAAGTATTTTACAATTGGAAAACTCAGCCGAAGTTCATCAGCAGGCGGATCTGACCGTGACTCCCGCCAATTCATTATTGCGACTTTATCAGTATCTTTCAATTAAATGCTCTCAACTCTTGAGGAGAGTACCCACCAAACTACCTACTGTCCTCTTGACTTGACCAGAATCTTTGGAGCATTCTAGATCAGAATCTGTACTTTCTGCCTTTGATACTTTACAAACAGATGATAATATGCTCTCCAGAATTGCGTCTACTTCTAGTGGGTCTTTGTAAATTCTGAACATTTTTGAAAAAATTCATTCCACCTCGTGACAACCTGTTCCGCTTGCCTTTGCAAAATATCAAGTCTCTGAGCATGGGGTCTAACGTGTTTCCTTGAGGAGCCAGCTGCGTAGCTTGTACCAACTTCATCGTATTAAGGAACTGCATCAGATCTTGCATTGTCGGTTTCATCAGATTTTCAAAAGAAATTAATTTTCTGTTGACAAGGTGTTGCTGATCTGCTGCACTGAATTTCTGTAGAACGTTTAATACAAGGGAGGCACCTTTGCTGGTATGCAGTTCAAGAATTTTGTGCTTCACCAATGCCATGGACAGTTTGTAACTGTTCCCTAATGGCTACATTTCTTTACATTTGCAATTTCTACCTATCACTGCTTTGACAGTGGATAAATGGCAAGGTATGACTACCTCGAAACTCAATACAGGGTAACTACATAGAATAATTATACAATAGGCACACTAGTGTATAATTAGTGTACTCATGTGGCCCAAAATGACGGCAGTGTCCTCTCTTCCTCACTCACTCCCTTTTTATTTTGGAATGTACATTGGGATCAATTTTCTCACCACAGGGTAAAGTGTTTTAAATTAAACTGATTCATAGTTTATCACCAACTGTTATAGAATACTTTATTGCCAAATATTAAACGAAATGTATCACCTAACATTGAGAAAACTTTTTTCACCAAATATTATAAAACAAAAGGTTTCAAAAAGACTTACGTTAAAATGTACACAATTGTTCTAATTGTAGTCAGAATACCAACCATCACAGAAAAAATGCAACTAATTAAGAAAAGAGAACAGTTCCAATTGTATATGCATATGTGAGCTGGAATACTAGCGTGTTTGTAACCGAGTACAAAAATGTAAATGATTTGGAAACTTGAGAAACGGGGCCTGAAAGTATGGCCTGGAATACTTGTTCACTTGACAAATAATTTCCATATCAAGGTCAGTAGTAATCCAGAAATTAGATAATAACGGAAGTGTGCAAATTAACCAGAATTTCTGTTCTTTTGCAATATAATATTTTATATCTTTATTTAAAGTGAGGTATTATGGGTGAGAAAAAATATAATGTCGGCTGCCCCATATCCTACTAAAAAGATTTCAAATGAAGCTCTGAAAGAACACTTGTACTGATATGTCAAAGGCTGGAGTGTGCATTGCAGGCATATGAACATCAACAGTGTAAAAAACTGTTGAAACTTGCACTAAATTTTACCAGAAAGCCAGTAAAAATTGGTATATAAATTATGAATTCTCTTCATGTAGTTTACATAACATGCTTCCATCAGAATGCATGAAGAAATCAATGGAGAATATATCTGTAGTCCCACTTTGACCATGTACCAAAGACACACAAATCAGTTCCCACTGTTTTTTTTTTTTTTTTTTTTTTTTTTGTCTTTTTAATAACCATGCATTCAATCTCTCATTTATGAATACTAAACCTGACAGGTACACACAAATAAACCCGAGCACAAGAAAACAAGGAAAAGTAGGCCTATATGGATTTGAAATTAATATGTGATACAAATTATATCAGCAAGTGTGTATCCTACACATTTGGGGCTAATATGGTAGATACACAGTAAACCAAACCAATGTAATAGTGTCCTTCTCTTTTTTTTTTCTTTGTTTGAATAGGTTTTAAATTCTGTTTGTGAAATCCGAACAAATAGATTGAACCCTAAAGAAAATCGCAAAGTAACCCTTATATAGAGTGTGTATTCAATTCACGACAAATTCACACACACTAGAAAAACATGGAAAGTGATATATGGATGCCACACGAAGGCATCTGTAACGCTATAACAGCAAAAGTATCTTGTTTTGCTAGACCTGAGTTTATGGACACCTGATCGTATTACTTGAATCTGGATTCATACATGGCAAACATTCATCACCTGGTAGTGAACTGCAATCCAGCAACTTACACAGTCAAATTTCTCGATCACTGTGCACAATATGTACCTGGCCATGTGGAAATATAACTTGCTCACTGTATACCAGACTCAGCACGTGAAGCTTCTAATTTTGACATTTTTGGGTTTACGAAAATTACTTGTACACAAATTGTATATACTTCTCTTACCACTTTGTTGTGAATCTATCACCAGAAACAGAGTCAGCCCTGTGTTAATGAATTCTAAGGGGGTAGGGATTAGAACCTATGACCATGGAACATACACAGACATGTTTGTGTATCAGCATGTTTCTAAGCAAAATCAGCGATATCCCTCCAGCTTCCTTTCAGGAAACAGCAACGCTTCCAGCATTAGCGATCAGCCCGTAGTAGCAGTGATTACCACATAACCATTTACAGATTGCTGACAGGAAAATATCTGCATGGCACTGGTCTGAATCCTATTGAGGTTGGTAAGTTATGTTCTTCCTTTGATTTGACTGCTACCCATATCATGACATTCATTTATCAACATATCTCTCCAAAGGCATACGTCTAACCTATGCACTCCCATAATGGAAATTAAGGTAAACTCTTGACACGACGCAAACCACAACTATCCTCCACAGCTCTCAGGTTCATCATTATGTCCTGACACCACTGTATAAGCTTTCCTCTTGTATCATCTGATTTCTTGAAGACAGTCCCACCATCTCTGTACCCATGACCTACAGCACCTTATTCTCCTGGCAACCTCAAACTGACAGACCAGCCTCCAGCATGACAATAATCATGCCCATGTAGAATTCAGAGACCTCTGAGTAACCAGTACATAATGACATTATGGAGTCACTTACATCCTTGTGTTGCAATTGGTTCTTTATAAAGCCTATAAGCACCCCCAAAGCAGACACTTTTTGTACATTTGTGGCTGCTATCTGATTTTCGGCACAGTATGTTTTTGTTTGACTGCTCGGACATTCTCTTAGTCCATGTTACACATCAGATCATGTGAGTATGCTCTACAAAATGTAATATTTAGATCAGCCCATATTAAACCAATGGGGCTACTCTCGTGTGTGTTTGCATTCTATGGCCAGGAGTATGTATACAGGCTAAGCCTTATTCGATACCCATGTAAAATTATTGGGTCTATACTTTATATAGTTTCCACATTTGGTTGGTTATACATTATTTTTATAAGGTAATACTGCTTTATACTAAAGAGACGATTATATACATAATTTTGATTTTCCCTAGGTTCGGATCATATGTGACAGTGTTGGACAGTACAACAATCGTCAAAGCCCCTGAAGGGTTGTCGTTGGATGTTGGGGCTTTGCTGGGATGCAGTGGACTGACGGCATACAACGCCATATACCACACTAAGCCATATATACAATTTGCTGTCAAAGCACACGGTAATATATATATATATATATAATCTACGTGCGTAACATGCTCCTGTCAGCAGAAGCATAACCAAGCAAGCCAAATTCAGACTTTGAAAGCTGGTTTGTTAAGTCGGCTGAATAGTTACATTATATTATAGGGATTTATAACATCAGACATATTTGTTTATCTCAGTTAAAGGAATGCTAAGAGGCAGGCGTATGCCCATTGTAGTGTGCATTTTTTTCCAAAATGAGGCGTCGGACTCGGAAAAACGGTACCACACATTTTTGCCTTGAAAGAAGGTGCAAGATAGTATAACTCAGCACAGACAGTGCTTATTAGTATGTCAAAAGGGTGTTTCAGAGAAACTAATATGTGCATATATATATATATATATATATATATATATATATATATATATATATATATATATATATATATATATATATATATATATATATATATATGTGTGTGTGTGTGTGTGTGTGTGTGTGGTATCTGTCTGTCTGTGTGTGTGTGTGTGTATGTGTATTTGCCATTCAGGCGGCGTTGATAGTATGATTGGTTGCGCCAACATAAGTAGTTGTGACCGTTCGGGTGTTTTCTCCAGGTCAAGCTGTTCTGCTGATTGTTGGGGCTGGAGGATTGGGTCTTTGGGCCATACAGATTGCAAAAGCCATCCTGCCTAATACCAAGGTCGTCGTAGCAGACGTTGGGGTTTGTGTTTTCTCTCCTTTTTAGTTCAGTTGACAAAATCATAGTTTCTTTGGATTTATAAGTGTTATTCACCTTCATAACACAAGGCAAAAAAGAAGAGAAAAGAAAAACGAAAACAAGTTCTCAGTAATTGGTAGATGGAGCCGTGGCAAGCGCTGATACCAACTCTGATCAAGGATAAAAATGCAGGCATCTGATTGAGCGTTGCCTGCTGCCCATGATATAATATTAAACTTTGAGACCATGTGTTGGTACTTGCTTCAGTTGCATGTATATATATATGTGTGTGTGTTTGTGTGTGGGTGTGTCTGTGTGTGTGTACAGAAAAGGCATATTTTGCAGTATCGTCAGGTAAGTTTTATTGAATGCTTTGATTTTACACATATATGTTCCCCAGGTGAGCCTCTCCCGGCTTCGCCAAGCCAAGGGGCGCTGTATTTTTCTCCATTTTTTGTTTGATATTTTTTTTGGGGGGGGGGGGGCAATATTCGACTTTTCCAGAACAATCACTGAAAATAAGTCGAAACTCGGTGGATATGTCTCTTGTAAGGGTCAAATAAAGTTTTTTAGTCGACGGCACTGCTGTATATGCTTGATTTTTTTTTTTTTTTTTTATTGTTACGATATTTCAATTCTCGTACTTGTATGTAAAAGCAACTTACCTATTGATTGTTGTGTAAGTCCATGGGCATTCTAATGCTAATTTACAATTTCCTTTCTGAAACTGTCAACCAGATTGACTTCAAACTTGTTGACCCTGTACCCCGGGTGGGTTTCTATCAGGTTTGTTCAAATGGTCATGCTCCAGTGATTTTCGGTTTTTTTATTAATCATTTTGCTCCTTTTTCTAGGATAATCTTTAAAAATCTTCTTCTCTAAAACCGCTCATCCAATTGCTTTGATACCACACAGGAACACTCCTAAAGACTCCTAATTCTTAATTTGTTCCCCAAGTGGGGCTGCAATTTTTCCTACTTTTTATGATTTATTTGTGTGTGTTTCTGCTATTTTCTACTTCTTTGCCAGAGCCAGCCCTGAGACTAAGCTGACACTTGATGGATATATTGTTTTGTGAAAATATCAAACAAAGTTTTTCACTTGGTGGGACTACTGTGAAATTCTGATTTTAAACGATTTTTTTCCAAGTAGGATACTTGTTGGTAAATGCACCTTTCCTATTGAGTACTGTTCAAGTAAATGGACATTCTAAAGCTAATTCGCAATTTGGACGTCTCTGAAGAAACTGTCTGTCAGCTTGACTTCAAACTTGGTGACGGTATACCTTGGGCGGGTCTTTGCCAAGTTTGTTCAAATGGTTATTCTCAAATGAATCTAGTTCTTTTACAATAAAAAAAAATCAAAACTTCTAGCAGGAACGTTTAATATGTTGATTTTGTTTAATGGTTTTAATCTAAATAATTTTGGCCATAACATGTCAAACTTTGAAGTGATGTACCTTTGATATAGGTATCTAACTATTTTGTGCTAGTGGTCATCATCCAGTGAGTTTTTAGACCTTGACCTCATTTCCAATGAAACAGTACAACTGTCAAAAAATTTACTGTTCACTTGATAACTTGAAATTTGTTTTGAGTTAGCACCTTGATGTTGCACATGTTAATGTTTCTCTGTGAAGGTCGTGTTTGATTTCAATTCTGAGGTCATAGTGCAACCTACATTAATTTTATTTTTCACTATTACTTGAAAACTACTTGAAATGGGACTTGGGTGTTGCACATGTTAGTGTCCTTCCATGGAGGTCAAACTTACTCAGTACATGGGAGACCTCTATCTTACCCAAGATTCACAGAGCCACAAGGGTGATGAATCTGGAGGTCAGCTGAGCATGAGCTGTTCACACAGCCCTGTTGATTTTTGGTGCAATTAGAGTACTCGTTGGTTAATCTGCTTTTTAAATGCTAAGTTTTCAACGGTAATGGAGATTTCAATGTCAATTCCTATGTTCGATTTCTCCAATACCATTTAGCAGATCTACTTCAAGCTTAATGGGAATGCATATAAGTTGTACCTGTGCTGATTTGTTTTTTCTTTTTTTTCTTTATTCATTCATTCTTGTCTTTATCTATCTATCTATCTATCTATCTATCTATCTATCTATCTATCTATCTATCTATTATCTATCTATCTATCTATCTACCTACCTATCTATCTATCTATCTATTTATTTG
>CAXHWN010000040.1:0-15000 GCA_964020975.1 Hermodice carunculata | reverse complement strand
CCTCGTTAAATAAAGATTATTATTATTATTATTATTATTATTCTGTGCATCATAATTTGGCAAGTTTGCTATTTGCAGCCTTACAATGGTAGTCCTGTGTTGTAGAATATAAAATAAAATGCTTCAATAAAATGCAAATGTTAGAATAGATTATTTGGTATATAGTAATATATATGTCAATATTCAAACCATTCAGTGTACAGTACGATGTTTGAATTAAGTACGTCCACTTTAAGTCCTTTGAATGCATTTCTGACTGCTATGTTAAATGATATGTATACATGTATACATACTTGTTTTAATCTTTAGCAAAGTTAACTAAATATTGTGTAGTGACTGAAGACTATAAATATATATTTTGTTTAGTTGATCAGTTTTGATGGTAGAATGATCTTTTTGGAACATAGCCTTTCAAATGTTTTGGAACTCTTTTCACACGCTGTGGTCTTGCACATGGTAGATCTCGTGGAAGGACAACTTCAATGTCCAGTTGTTCATTGTTATCATTCTGTTTATTGGGCACACAATTTTCTGTTTCTTTAATAGCTTTGCAGCCCACAGACGTTTCAATCACATCTTCATCATCTGGCAATTTTGCCACACTCAGATGGAATTTTCTTAAAGAAAGATGAATTTCGTGTATTGTATAGTCTCCTCTTTTGGCTGTGATCATGTTACCTTTCTTGTGTGGTACTTCCTATGAGTTTTGATTAAAAGCTGTATCTAACTTATCTTTCTTCATTTTTTTAAACAAGAACACAATCACCAATCTGTAACCCTGATTTTGTGCATTGTTTTTCAAATCTGTGATTTCCTTCTTGTATGATTTCATCTTCTCATCCCTTTTCACAGCACTTTCTCTCTCATCTTGGAAATGGGCTATTTTGTTTGATTTTAATGTAGGTAATTTGGTGGAAATTTTGCTTGCCTTCAGCATTTCTGATGGTGATACGCCAGTACTGCTATGTGGTATTGCTCTGTAATGGTGTAAAAATTGAAGAGTTTGCTTCCAGTTCCCTTTCTCTATCATGCTGATCTTGATTGCTTTTCAATAATATTCATTAGTCTTTCAGATTCACCATTAGCTCTCCACCAAAGCCGTGCTATTTTGGCAGTGATGACAACCAATAGTCTGTGACCACCTGGCAAACAGTTCACCTGAGAAGGGAGGTCTGTTGTCCATTTTTAGGATATGGGGAATACCTTGTCTTGCAAAGTTGGCATCAAAATTTGGTATGGCACTTGATGAATCCAATCTGCGGATTTCTACCTCTGGAAATTTGCTAAAGCTGTCTGTCGAAACTAAAAGATATTCTCGAGTCTTGAAAGGACTACAAAGATCAGCTGACATCTCTTGCCATGGACTGGCTGGTCACTTTGAGGGTTGGACTGGTTCTCGGTTTGATAGAAATATGTTGCTGCTTGGCAAGGTAAGCAGCCTCTTACAGCTTCTTCCACAGACTTGTCTTTTCCCAACAACCAAATAGTTTCACGTACAAGTGGTGTTTTTACAATTCCTAGATGGCTGCTGTGAGCTATTTTGATAGCTTTGGCTTGAAGTTTCTTAGGGATATTTATCTTGTCACCCCCTAGATTGATTCTTTTCACAACACATAATTCATTTCGGACCAGTTTGTATGGCCACAAAGACTCTTCAATTTTCTGCCAGTTGTGTGAGGCAATGATTTTTACAAGCTTTTGAATATTTCACCGTTTGCTGTGGCTTCTCTGACATCTTAAATAGACATGCCACTTTCTTCTTGTTCATCGTCAAACATGGCATTTATACACACATGCTCTGCTTGCTTGTCAAACCATGAGATATGTTGGTCATTTTGTTTATCTGCAGGGTGCCTTGACACAATGTCAGCTTGGTTTGAGACACCTTGCTGAAAAGCTAATTGCATATTGTAGACCTAAAGATGTAGGCATAGTTTCTCTAGCCTCGTGGTAGGCTATGACATAGGCTTTTTTATTATGTCTGGTACTGGCATATGATCTGTGATCACTGTAAACTCAGAGCCGCATACAAAGAGGTGAAAATGTTCACTCATCAAAATTACAGCAAGTGCTTCATGCTCGGCTTGACTGTATCGTTTTTCTGTTTCTGTGAGTGATCTGCTTGCATATTCAATCACTCGAATGTCATTGTTGTTTCTCTGTGTTAATATCGCTGCAATCCCAATTTGACTTGCATCTACAATGATATCTGCACCTTGGTGCTTGCCTGACCAGCTGAATTGTACATTTTTGTGTGTTAACTCGTGAAGAGGAGCAACTGTGTCACTGTAGTTGGGAATAAATTGGGCCAGGTATTGTGTCACTCCATGTAGGCTTCTCACTTCTGATGCATTTTGTAGAGGGTTGGTTTCTGTTATAGCAGCTGCCTTGTCAGATGTTGGTGACACGCCCTTTGCAGAAAATGTGTGGCCAAAATATGTTATGGAGTCCTTATTGAAATCCCACTTGTCAGAGTTTCCAGTCAGATTTAAGTCTTTGATTCTCTGCAGCACTGCTCTTAAACTTTTGTCATGCTGATCTTGATTTGCACCATAGATTATTATGTCATTGGAGATATTTTTCACTCCTGGGATTCCAGCCAACATGTCTGCAATTTTTGCCTGAAAACATTCTGTGGCACTGTTTGTTCCGAAGCACAGTCTTTTGTACCTATAGAAGCCTTTGCGCACTATGAATGTAGTGAATGGGCCTGCTTCTGGATCATGTTTGATTTGATCATAGCCTTTATTCAGATCTACCTCAGAAAATTTAAGGGCTCCATTCAGATCATATATCAGATCTTGTAAAGTTGGCACTATATGCTGTTCTTGCTTGATTGTAGTATTTATGGCTCTGCTATCCAGGCAAAGTCTTAAACCTTTTTGTTTATGCACCACAGCAATGGGGCTTATATACGTTGCTGGGCCATCTGCTTTTTCTATCATGTCCATTTTTTTCCAGGCGATCAAGTTCATCTCCTACCTAGGCTTGCACATAAAATGCCACCCTTCTTGTTTTCTGTTGAATTGGTTGGACGTCCTCTTAAATGTGCAATTTTACTGAAATGTCTTCCATTGTCCCAAGGCCAGTAAATGCACTTTTGCATTCTTTTTGAGACTGGACTTGGCATTATCACATGTCACTCTGCAAATGTGACCAATCCAAGCTGTTCAGATGTTTTTCTACTTAGGAGATTTTCAGCATCTCCTGTCAGAACATAAACATCAGCCTTTAATGATTTTCTGGTCAGTTCGGATTTTATTTTTGCTTGACTTTTGTGCAGTATTGGCAGTACATGCTTTTCTCCATTTGGAGCACAGTAGAATAACTGTTTGTTTGGTGAGAGTCTACTACCTGTTATCTTGTGGGCCTGTGCGTCACACAAAACATTGACTTCTGCACCAATATCTATAGTAAATGTTATTGTATTATCGCCAACCAGCAAAATGGTGTGCTTTGGTGCATCTTCAGAGTTTTTTACAAGAACTCTTGGAAAATGACAGTCCATCTATAAGTTATTTGTCTCTCAATTATGAATCTTTACAACCAGTGACTTGTTGAGAAAGTGTCACAAGTTCTGCTATTGCTCCTGATGAAAGTTGTGAAAGCCCAGCAGGGTCATTTTTTCTTTATCTCTCATAAAGTTTCTCATGCCTCCTCATTTTTGCTTTTGTAATTGTTTTACAACATTCATGAGATATACCCGGTTCATTTTAGGGTTAAAATAGTCATTCAAAGCTTTGCTTGCCTTTTCATAATCAGTAATGTCTATACAATTTTCGTCTAGTTTCTTTAGAAATCCTGGATAGAGTGGCAGTTGAAATTGTGACTGCAGTGGAGGTGGATCTTTATTTCCCATTTTCTGTAGGTTCATTTATCCTCGTTGCCAATGTAATGTTTTGGTGTTAATTTTAACATATTAGAAAGAAACAGCAGACAGTTCATAGTTGTAACTTGCATGCAGAACTTGATCGTAAACATCTTCTTTGAGACCTTCAAAAAAATTTGTAATCTAAACATCTGTTTTGAGACCTTCAAAAACATTTGTAATCCGTTGTACAATTCAGCTGAATACACAGATAATGTCTGATTGTGATTTCTCCCATAAGTCACTCAAGTTGATAAAATGCATTCCACATGTAGTAAAGTATTTCTTGTGTGTAATGTATATAAGAGCCACCAGATCATTTGTGATTCCTGTTCCCACTCATTTCGTGCTATAAAACACCTCACTGGATTAAGCTGAGTATAAAAGTTGCTCCTTGGGCAACCAGTAAATCATCTAAAGTTGCCCCAACAAATTTTAAGTTGTCTGGGGCAACTAGACACCCCTTAAGCTCAATCCCTGGTTTCTGAATGGGAATTTACAAAGAGGACAAGTTACCACTTCCCAGCAGCGTTCACGTAGATTTACCACATAATATCAACTCCCTCTGAATATATTTAGTCTTGAACACGTCTACAAAAGAATACTCTTTATGGGAATTTTTTTCCACAAAAATAGATATTTATTGCATAACCAAATTGAGAATGTCTGTTTTCCTTAGATTAGTAGGACAGCCTCACCGAGCCATTTAAAGTGACATTCGTGGGGTAGGATTCAGTCATAACGTACATCATGACAAAGCCAACACACATGGTAAATTTTCATATGCAATTGCAACTTAAGCATCCTGACTCTTATCAAAATGTCAGGCACTGTGTTTTTTCAATTAAGAAATCAGTTCTCTGTGGATCACCGTAAAAGTGTTTGACTATATTCTCACCAGTCGGAAATCAATAAAAGATAGGTACCAATAGTGATTATATTTGATGGCCATGATGATGTGTAGTTCATGTGCCTGTATTGTCCGTGAGGTACATAAAACGTCCAGACAACACCATACAGGCAAAAGAGCCTGAAGCATTCGATGAAGATTATGAAGAAACTACCCCCTTTTTAACCTGACATAAAACATTCACGTATTGTATTTTCACTAGTTTAGTGCTAATAGGAATTACATTTTGTAAGGTGTAGCACTTGTTCAAATTATAAAGAATTCTGGCCAACAGTGAAACATTGTTTAGATAGAAAAGATAAACCCACAGAATGTGACATAAGTGCGGAGAATTACGGATGTGTTACAGCAAAAGTGAATTATGTACTCTTTTCAAGGACTTTTACCACTTAACTTCTCACTATAAGTAAAATCTTCACATAGTCGCTCAAACATAACTTGACCCAATCTGCATGGAAGGCTGCCGGAAATTCAAAATGAGATCAATGAACAGCGTTTTGTGCGACTAGAATTTGCTTTTACTCCCAATGAATATATAATATCATTACAAAGCTGCTGTTGAAAACAGTTTGTAGGAGACTTCTTATCGGAATGTAGACGTGTATGGCAAGCCAACAGGGCCATAACGCATAGGTCTTGCGGTTGCCGAGCCTACCTTACGCGTAGTCCAGCCAACGAATTAGATTTTTTAACTCGCTAATACCCACATTCATTGTCTCTGCCAAGTTAGGTTTCTATCGACGCAATTTTTGTGATGTTCGTCATTGCCACGAAAACATAATGCCGAGAGAAAGAGCGCACAATTTGGGCTTATATGATTAACAAAATGACGCGGTATTTTCAAGTCAATGTCTTACTGCCACATTTAAATATTAAATGTCATTAAACGGAGGCCAACTGTAACTTGCACGATGTTTTTCCCCCTTTCATGGTTGAAAATTGGCAAAACAATGTAAAACAGCGGTAAAGTTGCACTCGTCTCTGCCCTTCATAGGACTGGTTTACTTCCGGTAAAAACACCGCATGTTTGGTATCATTGGACAGTTCAGAACTTCGTCTGCATCAGTAAAATGCCTTCTCATTGGCCACATGTGACTGCAATGCGGTTAATTTATGCCAAACATCACTGCGTCTACGGTTAGAATTGTTATTCAGACGATCGTTTCTATTGGCTGATGGTGGTGTAGTCAGATCGTCATACGCCCTTTTTAAATTATTAGCGCTGAAGATTAGTCATGTGGACGAATAGGAGCATGGCGATCGATCAGACCATTCACTTTCGCCCAGGTCTCAACAACATTAGACTTTGTAAACCTTCGGGATGGACTGTCAACCCTCAGCTTCACAGAATACCGCCCCCCCCCCCCTAAAGAAAGAACAAAACAAACAACGGCAAAATTCTAATAAAACAAACCGAGCAGACACAACCAAACACCACCTTGTGAGGAGCAAATACTTAGATTTTCATCTGCCCAAACACTGCCAATCCTGGAGAAAGTACAACAATACTGCATTGAAAGAATGTTTATATGCCAATCGAAGTTCAAATAAATATTGGAATACGCATGTGAAAAAAAAGAGTAATGGCAGGAGAGAAAGAAGCATCAAATAATTGTTGACCCCGTTTAAGGTACAAAATCCTGGTGTATATATATAACATATTGGCAAGATAAAGATTCATTGCATACATGTATGTGTTAGAACAACTTTAATATTAATGATTTGATTTGATTTGATTTGATTTTATTCAGGCAATCATAAAATATAAATACACAGAGTAAAATATCTTATAACAGGAACTTCGAGTAAAACAAAAAACAGGTGAATCATCCAAGCTTTCTTGAAATGATGACTACCTGGGATATATACACAAAAAAGTCGTTAAGACTTATTTCCATTGTGGTCCCTGGCAGTCCCAAGACTGGGTGGCTCGGAATAGCGAGTTTGGATGAACCAACAAACTATGAATATCACAGATATGCTTATTTTAATATATTAAATGTAAATTAATTAAAACTTATTGTATTCTCTGGATAGCATGATATTAGTTAGATGTTTTTTAACTGCAGGTTTAAAGGTACGTATCGAGTCCTTGGATTTAATTTCTGAGGGCAACCGATTCCACAGTTTTATAGAAGAATATAGGAAGGATTTCAGTCCAGGCCCCCCAACTCCTGGGACCACCAGGGAATCCACGCTTGAGCGAGTAAAATGGTTGTGAACGTCACCAGTGCGGACCATATTTGTTTTCATATAATCTGGACAGGTGCTCCTCACTATTTTAAACGTGTGTCAGTTTGTTTTGTTCAACTCTGCTAGAAACATCCAGCCATCCTAAATCGGAAATTTGTTCAGCAGCAATATGGGTTCTTGCCTGCCATTTATTAATAAAACGGATCATTTTGTTTTGACAAACCTGGAATTTCTGTTTTGTTGTCAAGGTCACAGTGCTGGGCCAAGCCGCACACGCGTAGTCAAAGTGAGGTTGGATTAGCGCTGAGCAAAGAAGTTCCCTTGTTCTTGTGCTCAGCCCCAATCCTTGCCTATACAAAAATTTGAGTTTAGAGTTGATTTTATTCAAAACTGATTCTGCATGAAGTTCTCCAGAAACATTCTGGACCAGCATCATTCCCAGATATTTGACCTTAGAGCATGATTTCATTTCTTGATTATTGCATGTGATTTTGAGAGACGAATTTTTCTTAATTTTAGGTTTTGTGCCGAACAATATTGATTCCGTTTTGCCCAAATGAAGAGATAGCCTGTTATCGATCAACCATTCGTTTAGTGAGTGAAGTTCAGAAGAAAGAGTATGTACTATTTCGTGAATGGATTTGGCAGAGACCAGTAAGGCTGAGTCATCTGCGTAAAGAAGAAGTTTGCAGTTGACAGCCATGGGCATATCATTTACATATATTAAGAATAATAGTGGCCCGAGTAAGGAACCTTGTGGCACGCCACACGTGACTGTATTTGCTTTAGAAGTAGCACCTGTGTAATAAACAACCTGTGAGCGATCAGATAAATAGGAATGAAACCAAGCGACTGATGCAGAGTCCAAGCCGATTGATTTAAGCTTTCGACACAGTAAACCATGGTTAACTGTGTCAAAAGCTTTCTGGAGGTCAAGCAGGACCATCCCTGTGTAAAGGCCTTTGTCCATATTCATTCTTACATAATCCGTCAAATGAATAAGACAGGATTCTGTTGAATAGTTGCGTCTGAAGCCAGACTGAAAATCATACAGAATATTGGACTTGGACAGATATGTCTCTAGTTGAGAATAAACAATCTTTTCCAGAATTTTTGAGAAGATGCACAATATTGAAACAGGTCTATAATTACCTGGATCATTGCGACTATGTTTCTTGTGTAAAGGAATAAGTTTAGCTGACTTCAGTTCATTCGGTACAGAGCCCATTGAAAGGGACAGATTGACGATGTGTGAAAGGGGTAGAGCAATAATTGCTTTACCCTCCTTCAAAAATTTAGCGGGAATATTGTCCAGCCCAGTGCTCTTACATTTGAGTTTGCCTAATAATCTCTGTATGTCCTGTACTTGTATACTGGTAAACGAAAAGGAGTCCGCTTGAACTCCTTTCGAGATATAGAAATTATCAACACGATCACTGCCAAACAGTTTAGAGGCGGCTGGCAATTTCTTTTAATATCACATATGGGCTGGTAACAACGATACTCCAAAACAAAGACCATACTTAAAATTATGTGCATTAAAATTGGAGATCAATTATCTAGTATATGTAGCTTCAGTTGTTTATTGGTATTTTATTTATATATTTTTAAAACTACAAGATTTTTTTTCTTGTTTTTTGTTTTGTTTTTTATTCCAAACTTGACTGCCATTATGTCTAATATGTGAATGGCTGGTTGAAGTACGACATCGAATGGCATCAAGATTGTGAGGTTGTCTGGTAAAATGTTCATGAATGGCACTATTATCGACAAATAAGTTTAAACATGCTTCGTGACATTTTTGTTTTGTACAATTACACAATACCGTTCAAAAAGATTAATTTGCTGCAGTGATAAAATTTTCAAAGTTTTAAATATTGCATCCTTTGATGGTATCTAATGTGAAAAAAAAAATAAGGAAACTATTCTCCATAGTAGTACACTTAGCTTCGCAAGGGTAGTATCATATGTTCTGCCCCACACAATTTTACAATAAAACAAATCACGGTTAGGAAAAAGGTTCTTGACAGAAACTGTCTCACTTTTGTTGTTTCACCGATTGATTTAGCCAATTTATTACTGGTATAAATTATATACAAATTTATACCTATAATAATAACAACCATTTTCAAATATGCATATCTGCTTTACACAGAAGAAATTTGTTCTAACATGTTACCTTTAACACATGCAATTTGCATTCAACACACTTTTAGATACCCAAACTGAGGACTTGTTTGTGAAAAGTCTAATAACTACACCATGCATGTGATTACCATAAAGACAAATCCAACAGTCACAGGGAAGAGATTAATGTGCCACGTAATACATAAAGGAGAATTGGGAGACAAAAATTCCAGTGGTTGTAATTGATTCTTTACATCACACACTTTGATAGCTTTATCTGTATCCCCTTCAAGTGAATTGTTACCAACGCTCAAATTTGGATGCGCGTTTCAATATATTGGTGTATAGCATCATCACTCTCCGCGTTATTATACTCAAATTCCTATAACATATATTCATACAAAACTCTTTAAATTCACAATTGTGTACCTTGTAATGTCCTCAACTTTTATATTGATACCTTACTTCTTTGTATCAATCAAATGAACCGCCCTGAAATTTGCAACACAGGACTTTGAATTCTCGAAATAATACCCTTTTCTGCAGATGCTTCATCTTTCTTGCTCAATATTTATTGGTTCTGCAGAGGTCAATAACAGCTATGTAAAAGTTAGAATGGTATCTGTAAATATTTTAAGTACTATTGAAAAGCTAAAAATCAAATGTCTCTAATCAGCATATGATAAATGATCCGAGTCTTGCAGAATTCCTTTGATGCACAGTGGGCAATAACATGTAATGGCAATTTGAACAGTTAAGCGATGAAATTTGAAATGCACCTGTTATTTTCAAAATCTTTACAGCACAGTAAAAGGGAAAAATAGCTTGCAAATGTCAGTGGCCATGTCACTTTCGAAGCTAATATGTTGGGTACAAAGGTGTCTGAGAAAATCATAGAAAAGATGTCCGTGGGGGAGGGGAGGGGGAGAGAGAGAGAGAGAGAGAGAGAGAGAGAGAGAGAGAGAGAGAGAGAGAGAGAGAGAGAGAGAGAGAGAGAGAGAGAGAGAGAGAGTACACAATACAATGTAATGGCTACACAAGATTCAACTGCAGTTTAACATTTAGATTTACTGCTGCTGTGGTATGCACATAGAACTTTGAGTTGTGACATTTAAGACAGGGGTCATATTACCCTATGACATTTGTACAACAAGTTTGCTAACATATACAACGCGGGCTACATGTCAAGAAGATCCGCTGAATTGTTGTCGGTGCATGTACCTTAAGAATAACTTTTAATATTTGTTGAAGATGGGGTCAATTGCAACATTTACCACGAAGGTCAGAACATCTGGCCATCACACTCCTGTCATTTTTGCAATTGTTTATCATCGCGAGGGCTGTCATGAATAGTTCAATGTTAGATGAAAAACTTAAGTAGCTTGGTTTTGATACAAAACCCCTTAACCCAGACTTTAGTACCTTTCACATTGACATGTTATTAAAATGTGTATATTTTGGATCAAAGTGCTTTCTCTGCATGACTGCATCAATTATATACATATTTACTGTGTGCACCTTTAATATATATATATATATATATATATATATATATATATATATATATATATATATATATATATATATATATATATATTTGGGAATTGAGGTATTTTAACACTGTGCTCGGCTTGTTTCCTCTATTTATTACCCCCAAATTTACTACTTTTTTAATAAAGCGTAGCTGAAAACAAAACACGTTGCACAAAACTTTGGTCATTCTTTTGTTCTTTGTTTTAACAAACATCGATTTTGTGCGATTGCAAACTAAATTGGCTTTAACCCAGCCCCCCCCCCCCATGAAGTTACTTTAAGATTTTCATCGCACATCGATCTTTTCACGGTGCCCCTTACAAAGTATTTAAAACACGATTCCGGTGTTAAATGGGGATAAACACGGGCAGTTCCATATTTTATTTATCAAGGTGACTTAGATGGACCATTATAATTGAAGTACACAAGGACCCAACATCGTTTTACTGTCCTTGTATACCTTAATAAAGATTATAGCAAGACTGAGTGGCCATAATTGTTGCACATGAACAAACAAGCTTGATCAATAGAGTATTCATGTTACTGACAAGAAAAAAATACTATCGAAGACACATATATGATTGCTGTAACAGCATCATTTTTTTGAGTGTAGGCTAATTCGCAATAGCCTGAACATATATAAACAAATAAAAGGAATAGAATGCCCCATTGTGCCCAAAACAAGAATTGGTGATCCTTGGTGACCTATGCGCACAATGTCAAAGCAAATGGTCAAGTGGTTCCTGCGAAGAAATATTGATTCACAAAAAGTAAAAATTCACAAAAAATATTTAAATTATTCAATCATCGTCTCCTGCACACAAATTGCAAAGGCCTGCCTTAAAAACATCCATCTGTAAAATCAGGACATTCTAAACATTCAGCGATACTGACAACACAATAAAGACACAGCATTGCTATTTGCACGTACAGCTGTAGTCTTGTACTTTCTCGACACATGGTCCCAGTTAGTTTGATATCCCATAGCTTTGTCAAAAAATAACATTACCTCATCATGTTCGTTAACATTCATCACCTATAGTCAGATGATATTCTGTAAAATTTCAAACAATTGTGTTCAGCCTGGAAAATTAAAAAAAATTAAAAATTAACAAGTACAACGCATAAATCACAGCTCCACATTGTGGCCAAATTAAGAACTAGGCAACCTTGTGCACAATGCCAACTCAGCTCTTATAAACAAAATGGATTTTTCTTCAAAAAAATCATAAAAATAGATAAATTATTACATAATCATCTCCTTTACCAAAATGGTCGAGGTTTAGCAGGGTGTAAAATCCAGAATCCTAGCTTTTCAGAACAAGTCATACATATAAAAAGGCTAACAGATGAACAGACAGACGAACGACGTACGCAAAAGGATTCTGCTGGCCGACAAGTAAGGAGAGCTAAAAATTAAAGATAAAAAATGAAATATTCTGTGAAACTCCTAATATTCCACTTGCCCCGTTTTTACGTGTGTGTGACGATTGGTGTATACACTTTGCTTTCGTATAGATAGCCTTTTATAGGGTTTGTTCCTTCAAGCCATTAAAAACCATTCACTTTTTATATTTATGAATTCATTTTATTAACTAAAATTCATTCACGTAAATCCTGCCAATACAAGTTGTCGTGCTAAGCTAATATCACAAGAACTTCAATGGTAGCCATGTTTGTGCGATTGTGCGCATGTTATCAGGAATCACAAATGTTATAGAAAATAAGACCAATTATCCTTATTCATAATAAACAAGAGGCCCATGGGCCTAATGCTCTGCTGGCAGTATGGTTGTATTGCACATGTTCATTTCAAAGTTGCAAGTCCTCAAGTGGCTTCTGAACATATAAAGCTTCTGTACATTTAGTGTTTTAAAAGTCCACCAGATGGCACTTACACATGTAATCATAACTTATTTGTTCCTGCGATGGATATTGTTGCATGTGCCAAGACAACAATGAGTGAGTACTTATTGTATGTCCTTAGTGATCTTGGGACAGAATATCAAGGTCAAAACTACGTCAAGGTCACTGATGTCATACCCAAATTCTATTTTTGGACATTGTCTATATATGCTATAAATTTGGCAAGTCTCATCCAATTTCTTTTCAAAATATGGAATTTTATATATTAAAACACATTTTGGCTCGTAATTATAGATGGCGCCACTAGTATCATTAACACCTTAGACTTTGGCCCGCCCACAATGTCAACAAATTTGGTGAAGATCTGCTAAAAATTAAAGATGCTAGAGTGTTCACAAGATTTTCATAATTTGACCCCTACATTGCATAATATTGTACCTGTATGCACTTTATAAGTCCTGAAAGTTATATTGGGTCAACTTGAAAACTGTAGACAAGATTTTCACATTTGACCTGTATATCACATAATACCATAGGTGGTGTCACCAACATTAATGTCGACAATGATTTTTATACACTTCACAACTCCTAAACGTTACATCGGCATGTCTCAAGAATTGTGGGGTGTAGAGCCTTCACGAGATGACCCCCATATTCAAACTGGCAATTTAACCTTGACCTTCAACTCGGATGAAAAACTTATGTTCAAAATATGTGCCTCACGTCCAGCTTTACCCCCAGCATTATATATATATATATATATATATATATATATATATATATATATATATATATATATATATATATATATATATATATATATATATATATATATATATATATATATACATATAATATATATATATATATATATATATATATATATATATAGAGAGAGAGAGAGAGAGAGAGAGAGAGAGAGAGAGAGAGAGAGAGTTTTTTCAAAGTAGGTAATAACTTTTCGAGTCATTAAAGAAAGACAATAAACTTGGACAAGCGCCAAGGAAATTAAAGATGATAGAATGTTCACGAGATTTTCAGATTTTGACCCCTATATTACATAATATTGTAGGTGGCGACGCCAATATCGAAAGGAACCTAGATTTCCATACACCCTATAAGTCCTCAAAGTTATATTGAGTTAACATCAAAACTTTTAAAGTTATGTCGCTCAAAAACCAAAAGTTTACGGACAGAAGGACAGAATGAATTACGGATGGACGGATTAACGGACATGAGTGATGCTATAAGCTCTGCGACCTTAGGTCAGCACAGCTAAAAAGCTACATCCAGCATTCTTAAATTGTTATCAGCACATTTCAAAGACGACTTTTGGACACACTTTTGGTCATAACAAAGTTCAAGAGAGCTCTCAGTCTTGGTTTCAATTTGTTGCATGGTCACTTTTCTTTAACTCCTTGTGAGGCGAAGTCGACTCAACTACTATGGCTAAAGCAATCAACAGTAGGAAGAATCATGCAGCATTTCTACCACTAAATATGCACAGGAACAGCTAATAGAAACAACGAGATAGTACTGTTTAGTCCGTACGTAATGAAGTGTCAATCAATGATAAAAGAAGCCGTTTCGTAACCTCGCGGACCCACCTGTTACGTCTGGGAATAGTAACATTGCTAAAATTCACCGGAACTTAACTCATATAATGTTTACATTTCTGTGTCGTAAAAGAAAACACGAAAAATGGCAGTGACTACGAATGAACACAATATGTAACGTAATTACATTCTCAGCAGGATAATGTTTACATTCTAACGTCTGAGCTTTTACATTTGCTACATATAAGCAAAATTTTAGCGTTTACACCGGTACATATCAGAAAACTTCTACAGCGTTGACACTGGTACATATCAGTACATTTTTTATGGAATTTCAGTTAATAACATTTGGTACACTAGAACACAGTTTTTAGTGTTGTCGCCGTAGTAAGCGTATCAGAATACTGTGTGTTCAATCTCCTTATTTCGTCTGTTATGCACAGATTAAAATTGCAAATCCCTGTTTTGCCCTTACTGGATTCCTATTTTTATATGCTACCAATATGCTTAAATTGGCTTGTGCAAAGCTACAATACAATGTATACAATACGATATATGCTTATGGGAATTCGTACGCATAGGCTTAGTATAAACTGCTATTATTTATTAGACAGATAAAAGTGTAACAATAACGCAATTTGCAGATTGCAAGCCAAAATTTTCATAATATTGTTTTGAGTTTCACTGTTACACGCTTTCTCTCTCTCTCTCTCTCTCTCTCTCTCTCTCTCTCTCTCTCTCTCTCTCTCTCTCTCTCTCTCTCTCTCTCTCTCTCTCTCTCTCTCTCTCTCTCTCTCTCTCTCTCTCTCTCTCTCTCTCTCTCTCTCTACGTATGTATGTCCGACCGAATGTACATACAAATACACACGCAGACACACAAGCGCGCGCGCACACATACATATTTGGACCGGTCAATATTAAGTTTCATCTGGTATCTGTTGTTTTGA
>CAXHWN010000039.1:0-27000 GCA_964020975.1 Hermodice carunculata | reverse complement strand
GGGAACTAGCAGTTACGTTCCACTGATTTAATTATGCCCACAATTACATTTTGTCATCCCATAAACCTTCATATTGGACGACCTGCCAGATAATGTTTGTTATAGTCTGCAATTTAAGTAATGATATACCTTGATCCAGCAATTATCACTCACAAATTCGGCACATATTGATAGGCTTATTTGAGTCTGGGTGACTCAAATAGGCCTATTAAATGGATTTAAAATGAGTAGTGTGACATCGTCATCCATATGGTGCATGTTGCAACGTTACCGGTACGTGGGGTGCATGCTGTGACGTCACGTTTTTATACCTGAGCATAGTGCTTTACTGTGTGAGATGCAGGTGCTGTCCAATATTATGGTTTCAACTGCCCAATGTTATGTTTTACAGGGCTGGCACGTGTTATAAATAGAGACATCTGATTGGTTACCTTAGTGCTAATGCAGAATATTGACTTTTATTTTCAGAATATTATCTAGATGTAAAACAAATAGATGCCTCCTGGGCTGCCTGTGAGTTTCTATGTGACAGTGGGCGGCCATAGGTGGCGGTGGGTGGTGTTTGGCGGCGAGGAAAAAGATCATTGACCAGGCTGTCAGCGTGGCAGTGTTCTGCCAAAGTGGGCGCGATCGCCACCGCCCATTGCTGCCAACTACCGCCCATTGCGGCATACCGCAGCCGGCCACTGCCAACCACCACCATCCACTCCGATCGCTACCAAAATGTGCCATACGCCGCCAAATGACGTTCCTAGTGAAAGAAGAATGCCCGTGCTCAAAACATCACAGGCAGAAATAAAGAACTCCACATGACCGTGTCATGGGGAATGGATTCAGACAGCACGAGTTTTAAAAGTGTTCACTGCGAGCCTTTGGTGAGTAGGGAACCGTTTAAAACAGTGCTATCTAAATGCATTCCCCATGACACAGCTATGTGGACTTTTTTCTCCCACAGAGCGTTAAATCCTATATTTTTGTCAAAAACCTACTTGGTTTAGCGTGCTTGCAGCAAGCAGCTGTTTCGACTCCATTTTGTTCACTCTCAACATGGCCTTGCTGAGGTATGTCACTCAGGAATAAACTTTCAGTTACTATTTTTTATTTTACGTAGTCTGATTGGCCTACAAATGAAACAACAATCAATAGGAATTTTTTTTTTATTTCATTTGAGTCGTAAAATGGTTCCGCACATAATTTTGTTGGGAACAATTTCGGATACATATGGACAAATCACACCATGATCAGACCCAAAGGGTACAAATAACATTTGGAAAGAATATACGTGCCCTTGTGGCAGAAATGCATGAGCTAGGTAACCCTTTTCTGGAAGAAAGCAATGATTTGCTGCTCCAAGACACACGGGAAATGACCGATGCCACTGTTGTTAATGCTGTCTATGGTGCACTAAAACTTGGTCAGGTTCAGTTTGACAAATTTGAGACTAAACCCTTGGTGCAGAAAATAGAACGAATGGGTCAGGTTGTCACCTTAATTTGTTTGACCTCTGAAGGTTGCAAAAAACAGCAGACAGCAACATACTTCGTTAAAAAATTACTTGTAGCTGTTTTCTAGACTATACCTTGCCTGTCAGGCCCAGGATGGGAATTTAGAAGAGTTTTTCAAACCCAAAAAAAAAAAAAATCATTTCTAGCATCATGGTCAGATATAGGAAACCTTCATGTCAGTACCAAGAGTGACCTCCTATCATGCATTGAGATTGCTGATGGTCAGTCAGAGTCACCATCCGTTACATGTGTAGTCCTCACTGGGCGAGCAATTGTTCACATGTTGGAACTTGGAGCATCAACAATATTTGAAGGATATGCACTTCGGGTGTTTGTCCCAATACATTTTATCTTATTTTGATAAGGCAACCCAGGTTGATGTGGTTGGGGATAGACACTTCGCTGACAGTTTGAAAAATGAGGTTAGATCAAGCTGTGATAAGGGTATGAGGAGGGGGTAGCAGGCTCTCTCCCAGTGCCTGGAAACTGGTAAACATTTTACGTATATTTAGATGCCAACAAGAAAAACAACTATTCCCCTTTTCTCACACGTTCTTATTTAATCTGTTCATGACAATGAAAAGCAGTTGATCACAACTGGAGATCCTCCTGTTTCCACAATCTGCCATTCCTGACTCACTCACTCCATGCAACCATAAGGCAGATACATGTATGCTCCCACATGCAACCATAAGGCAGATACATGTATGCTCCTACGTGCAACCATAACGCAGATACATGTATGCTCCCATATGCAGCACATGCTGTATGCATGAATCATAACAAAGCACTGATCCGAAATGTTCACACTGATATGGTTGTGTTGGACAATATGATCACCCAGAAAGTGGTAGAACTAGATCAGCTGTGGATAGCATTTGGTGCAGGCAAACACTTTCACTCTCTGCCCATTCAGGATATAGCTGCCTCCCTTGGACAACAGTCACAGGTTCTTCCTATGTCCCATGCTTTGATAGGTTGTGACACTGTCTCTTCATTTTGTTGGTCATGGGAAAAGAACATCTGGTCTGTTTGGGTGTCATTGCCAGAGCCCACAAACGCCCCACTTCAACTGCCTTGTCCCTCTGGCACAATACCGGATGAGGCCTTTCAGGTTGTGCAGAGATTCGTCACATTGGTGTATGGCAGAACTAGTACATGTTCCTCTGTTGACGTGGGGAGAAAGAAGTTTGCCAAATGATCCTCAATACGAAGAACCCCACCTTCTTTTGCTGAAGAGCATTTGAAAAAGGCAACCTTTCAAGGTGGCTTTGTAAGGGGTCACACTAAATTCCGCATGACACGCGTCCTTCTTCAACTGATTGGGGTTGGACTGTTAATGATGGACAATTCAAGTTCTACTCGACAACCTTTCCCCGAGTCATCTAAAACATGTTCAGAGCTATTCTCCTGTGGTTTCAAAACAGGATGCTAATCCCACTGTAAATGTGAATGGAATGACTTACAATGAATGTACAGCTCTGTGCTCGTGTGAGGGAGAATGTGCAGAGATTTGATGCAGACATATTCAAAAGTTAATGTGTGGGGCAACAGGTTCAGCTCTTAAAGTGTTGTGTTATCTTTCCGTCTTCATCAGTCACTTCAAAAGTTGCATAGAGGCTGTCTGTGTGTAAGTGACACATCTGTTCCTTGAAACCTTAACACCTAATCCAATTTTACGACCTACATTAAACGTTTTTTTACCATAGAATCTTATCCATTTTCAATGTAACCTTGTAAGCTAGGTCAAGGAGGTCAAGGTCATCAGAATGAATTCTCAAAATGTGTTTATAAAGTTCCTCAAGTTTATGAAGTAACTTCATTTTACTTAAAATGTTTCTTCACGCCATCAGGGAACATAGTCATAAAACACTTAACCTTTGACCTTTAATGCACTAGAATGGTCACTGCCGGTAATGCACACAGGTATCCGGAATTTGGTTATAATTTTTTTTAATCTGTAAATATTACAATTTGCAGCCGAATGGAGCATAAAGGTACCACTTACACAGCCAACACCTCAAAAATGCAACCAAAATGGAAGGGTAATTCCCAATGTGACAGCATTGAAATTTCAAATGTCTCCATATCTTAAAATAATCATTACATTCGTATTTAATTAACATTAAAGCAGACAGCAATTTACATCAGGCTGCTCTGTGGCGGCTTGAGCGGGAAAGGGACAAATGACAACATGACATTCATGGAAACACGCATATACTTTCTCTTTCTCGCTTTGTTTGTGTTCACTAGTTTTTAAGTTTCAAAATATTTTTCTACAAAATCTGGTGCTTGTGGCATAAAATGCACAATTATTATGGTAATCTGTAGCACTACTACAGCTTCAGGTCCAAAGTTACGTCTCAGCTTGAAGAGTTTTGTTTTACTAGGCCTGTTGGTTCTTCATCAGGTCTGTACGAGCTTGGAGCCGGAGTGTCTGCTTCTTCGACATTTGTCATCTCAGGAGGTTTGACCTGGTCATTGTGGGACCTTGGATTCCCTGCCTATGGGTTTAAAGTCTTCAATTCCGCTTTTGGAAGGTGTGGTCATTTAATGTTTGCATACAAAAACGAAAAATATCAGTAGAGTAGAATCTTTCTATCAAGCCTATCCGTAGAATGGGCAAAGAAAGTCTCAACAGGAAAGTGATCTGATATGATTTGCAACACTGTGAGTATGAACAAAGAACTGGACATTATATACATGGCTATGATTTAGGCGTAATCTCTCTATAGAAATGTCTTAAGAAGGAGAGTACATTGCACATAGATGATGCCTTTATGCAAATCGTATCAAACTGTGCGTTTACATACAGACATGTATAATAAAGTGAGTGTACAATCTTAAGGCAAATACAATAACCATAATATGCCATGACTGTTTGGGAAGGACATGTATTTACCTAGGTTGTGTTTTTGTTCTGGTCAAAATACCTCCATCCGGTGAAAATCACAGCATTTATGGTAGGAGCTGAACTGAATAAATTACACCACATAAGCTTATATTATTGCGAGTTTACAGCACGAAAGCTCTGCACTGAACCTGGCCACATTGATATGCCACTTAAAAACTAGTGAACACAAACAAAGCGAAAAAGACAAAGTATGTGTGTTTCCATTAATGTCCTGTTGTCAGTTGTCCCTTTCCCGCTCAAACCGCCCAAGAGCACCCGGATGTAAATTGCCGTCTGCTTTAATGTTTTCAATGTCATGTGAGTAAAAATCATATTTTTATGTGGTCACATAAATCCCTTTCCCGGTCAAATCGCCCCAAAAGCGCCCTCATTTAAAAAAACAATATGCCAAAATGATTATGTCCCAATTTCATAATGAGTCACCGCAAGGTGATAAAAAGTTGAAACGAAAATTTTAACGAGCCCCACATTCGTAACATGTCCTTTGCAGCTTAACAACGTTCACTGGCAATGGTTCGGTGCACTTGGCTTAACCTGGGGCTGGGAGAGGCGTTAATTAAATCTTGTTCTCACTGATCGCTGCTTGTGCCTTTTGTAGATCGGTATTTGTGATGTTATACACCATTTTTGATTCACTGCTGGTCTGGAAAGTTTCCCAATTGTCCACACCATCCAGGTTACGGGAAAAGATATTTCCAGGAAAATAATAATTCCCGTGACTGTCATTTCCGCTTTGAATAATTATGTTACGGAAAAATACTTTCAAGTAGGCGATGTTGGGGTTATTAATGGCAATATGCATAAACGCGCACTTGAGTTACAATGTATAACCAGATTATTCTTAAACAGTAATATAATATCAATATTGACCGATAGTGTATATTCTATGAAAGATCAAAAACTTGTCATAAATAGCAACAGATTCACGCGTTTCATTGAAGGTCCTATTGATTGATGGGGTCTAACTTTCCATAAGGCCGCATAAAAATATCTGTTTTTCATCACTTTTTTTTCCTTCAAAGAATGGGGGGGGCGGAAGGGAGGATTTTATCTTTATTTTTGTATCCATGTTTTATTCAAATGTTGTCAGGAATATCCCATGATGATTTTTTTTTGGGGGGGGGGGGGCTCATGTCAACAGTTTGTAACATTTAAATGTGATAAATAGCCTACGGGCTTTCTTTCCTTTGCAGCACTGCAACATCATTATTGATGACATGAGAAATATGAATTTACTTAAACCGGAACTAATTGAACATCGACCCTGTTCCTCAAATTTGAAACTTGCGTCATTTTAAGGAAAGTGAAATAGAAAATAAAAAGAAGGGTCGGGCGATGAGGATAAACAAGGTATTTTTATGGGGCCTAAAGGCTGGGTTCAGATGTCTTAGAAATAATATCCGATGATGTTTCACAAGAATCTTATTTCAAATGATAATTTTCATGCATTTTAAGTGAGCCTTCTAAGCAAGCCAAAAGGGCAGGCTTTCCGCCAGATCATGGTTACTGGCGCGAAACTGTTGCTGACGTCACAAAAGCAACTTTTCTCTCCAGCCAACACGCGAGAGCCGACAGAACTACGTTGCTGCTAGACGCGACGAGACCGAAAAACATCAGCAGTGATGATGATGATGATGATGATGATGATGATGATGATGATGATGATGATGATGATGATGATGATGATGATGATGATGATGATGGTGGTGGTGGTGGCGGTGGTGGTGGTGGTGATGGTGGTGGTGGAGGTCTAAATTTATCCTTCACATTTTCTGACGAAGATTAATAGGATTTATTGAGAGAGCAATTGTGGAAGAAGAGCGGACAATCAAACCATACCAACGCAAACAAGGCGCAGTCCATGTACCGGTACTTCGACTAGACGAACGTGATACCGGCAACCCAGAACAGATCAGGGAATCGCACCGCCCACGTAACCCCAGATTTCAGTCCTTAGATTGGAAAAATGAACTTTCTGTCAATAAATGTCAAATAGTTGCATTCGCTAATTTATGTTGGTCCATCTTTTACTTTATTTTGGTTTGGTGTCACTCTTTGCGCTTGTAAAAATGGCAGGTAGGATGTTTGGTCCGACCGTCTGAAATCTTTGAATTTGGATTTTAAAATCGCAAATTCCTATAACACACAGAATCCTGCAAAGGTTTAGTTTTCGAATCTTTGGCTGATGTCCACTCCAAAAATATATACCTTTTGCATATTTTTTGTATGATTTATTATGTCATCTTGTCTATATTGTAGTTACCTGGAAATCGCTTTGGTGTCTTGCATGTCCTTATGCATGAATTACTGAGTAAAACGTATAAACAGCCTTTGTTCTGAAGGGTACAGGTGGCCCCATCTGTTGTTAACACGCGCTTGACAGAAGAGCTCAGCCCTTTTTATTTATCTCCCTTATGAGAAAGAGACGGCAATTAAATAGACACAAGTCACACATGCTGCAAGAGCAGCCAGGCCCATGGGGTGCCTAACTAATCAAGTAGCAAAACTACCACTAAGTATGCACACCCACTGGGCGAAATACAGATGGTGGGGCGAACTGCAGCCGACCACAGAAATGTTTAGCACGCATGTACGAAGCGAAACATTCTCTTGCATATCATGTATTAACCAATCTCTGGTTAGGGGGCGGTCATTATTTACGGGGGGGGGCCTCGGGATATTAGGGGGGGCACCAAATTTCTCTACCCAATTATGGGGGGGCGCACAAAATTACACATCCTCCTAATAGGGGGGGTGGTCACAAAATGACTGACATTGGTGAGTCATAAAAACCGGGGGTGGGGGGTGAGAGGGGTGGGTGTCATCAAATTCTGAATCAGTTTATAACAAAGTCATACAACAATAACCAGTATAAGGCTGGGGGGGGGTCACAATATTCTGTAGACTTGCAGGAGGGGGAGCACAGATTCTTGTCGGTTTTTATAGGGGGCACAAAAACTGTGCTGATACCCTATCCCAATACCCCCCCCCCCCGGTAAATAAGGACCACACCCTTAAGTGGACGCGTTCGTACATAAAATGCAAGTCGTCGGGACTTGTTTCAAGCGGCCATTTAATGATGCCGGCATGAAATTACTCCCTATTTGTTTTCACTATGTGGTATCTATGTCTTCACCGGGTTGTTCGCAAAGCGCAAACACACATCCTTGACTCAGATTTCCCATGTTGATAACCCAATAATTTGCTCAGTATTACTATTTTGTCTGCAACCTAAGTCACTGTCACCACAGGTCAACTATCAGACAGAATTGGACACAATATCAAATTCTGTGCTTACAATTTAATACTTCATATGTGCGGCATAGTATGAAAAATCGCTGCTGTGTTCCACATGACATTTCATCGTATTGCAATTTTGGTTCTGCTGATTTAGTTCTGCAGCCTTTGCAGCCTGTTTGATATTTCGAGATTTATTAAACAGGTGTTAAAATAGAATATACAGACGTAAACCAAAGAGTAAGAGTTGATGAGGAACAGACGCCAAAAACCCACACAGGTTTTTTTACAGTGGTATTGCCAAACAGCACAAGTAGATATTGCTATGTTCTAGCTTGGCATGAAAACAATTTGATGATTAGAAAACTGGGACCCGTATTCTATATTTTCAATGGAAAAAAAAGATGAAAGGTACTGAAGAAAAGATGAAAAGTTGGCCATTTTTTTCCACTTACCATGTACAGAAATCACAGGATTGCCCTCCGAGAGGACTAGCTCAACAACGCACTTAGGTGACCGTTATCTCATCTTAAGGTGACACAAGACTGTCATGAATTGAATTGCTGTCTTCTAAATATTGGGAACAATCACGGCTACAGTTTTAGAGTTGAGCGTTGTGATGGTCCTATACAGGGCTAACATACATTTAAGGTGCTCATAGTTGGCGTAATTATCAAAATCACAGAACTATTAGAGGGAATTTAGTGCTTTGGGGCATGACTTGAATTCTGTTGAACAGGTGTCTCGATATAAATTCACACATGGTGATGGTCTACAAGTAAGAACAAGTAAGTAAGTAAAAACGTTTTATTCAAGGTAACATGGTTAGCAAAAGCTAACCTAATTTCATTTTATATCATAGGATCATTTCATATTGTGAATGCAAGGTGATAAGGCTCAAGATAGAAAATCCTGACTTATAAAGGGTCTGTTTTCAGAAAGATTCAATTCAGAACACACAAAACATAAAATAACTTTGAAAGCTGTACATAAATAGAGGATCCAGATGTTTTTGCACTGTCTGGACATTCCACTGGTTAATTTTTTGTCTTTTGTAGTGCAGTGTACACGTGGCACGCAAACAACACCCACCCACAATACCACACGTAGCAGTGTGTAAATTTGGCCACAACACAGAAGTGTAGGCAAAAAACCCATTTTGATATAGGGCTAAATTTGTTCCCGTTGATAAGGCACTGCACACCATTTTGGAATAACATGACACAAGAGTCACGGCAGTGCTGTATGCATTTCAGTCAAGGCGAATAGCTATGACTGAGCAAGATGTTTAAAATCTCCATACACAATGGGGCCAACTTGCCAATAGTGGGACGCCGTGCATGCTCTCCTGGTTTCATAAAGTCTCTTCAATGATACTTTGCATAATAACGATGTGTCGTAAAAAGCCCCTTTTGGGATATTTTTCGCCTTTTTTGACAACTATGTTTGTCGTAAAAAACAGATTAAAATGGCTGAGTTGTCAGAAAGTTCTGTAGATTGTTTCGGATGAAAAAACATTTTTGAATTTGGAGCAAAAATTGGGGAAAAAAGTACATGGGATGTTGTGTTATATTAATTCCAAAGTTACTGCCAGGCAACGCCACGAGGAATAATAAGAGTGCAACTAGCGGCTCAGGCTCAAAGAGTAGATACAATTCAAAATATCATCACGTTATCTCAAATTAAAGGGCAGTCATGCACATTAATATCAACTTCCGGTTCAACCAAGGAAGTAGCCATCTTTTGAAAATCCAAAACGAGGCTCTGTTTATAAACTGGCCTAAATTCATTGATATTCACTTATTTATGACAAACTTTTTTCAGAGTCACCTACTCTTTCACCTGCACCACAAGGTGTGCATTTCGGACAATCTTTTTCGTAACTTATCACGGTATTTTAGAAAATGACCTTTTTGGTAGAAACTATTAAAATGGCTTAATTTTGAGTTACAGAGGTACACTTTGTTTCCAGAAATATCCTGAGATTCGGAACTTATCAATTCTTGTCATCATTTTGATAGTAGATTTGCATATGTGGTAGTAAGTTTGAATATATAAGAATATAAATACGTTTTATACTTCAACGGTCAAATGAAGGAAAAATTTTAATTCCCAGTGCATATCCTATCCATATGACTATTTTCATGAAGATGTTTTGATCTGGCCAAAATATTATCTCAAATGAGACTTCCGGGCCCCTAGAGGTCATTTGGGCCATTTGGCCCCAGCGTGATCATTTTCGAAATTTTTATTAGAAAACTTCAGGGTGATATTGATGAAGCTGTTCAAAGTTTGGACGAGGCAGGAAGGCACAGTAGGCGAATTGAAAGGACATTTGACACCATTTTGTCGGACATGTGAAAATGACTGCAATAGAGGTTTTAACTTGTACCAAGGAGGGTTCAATGTGTCCACACTGGACCCTCCTTGTTAATCCTTTCGGCATTGTTATTTACTAGACTGTTCCCCATGTCTCAATCCATCCTACAGTTTACTTGTGACCAAAGAAGAAAGAAAATCTTTACTTCTTAACGACCCATATTGTGGGTGTTTCATTAGGAAAAGAGCTGCCGATTCTGGTTGATATTTATGACATAATATTGTGATCTAAACACAGTTATTTTCCACCAGAGGATTCTACATTTACGTTAAAGATAAATCAAATACTAATCTTTTATATCATGATGAGCATTGTAATGTTTATATGCATGATGATCTATATACTAAAAATCTTTATAGTAGAAACTGTTATGATGATTTTTTACATGCCAACCACCTGCCCCTTTCTTGTGATCCCTGGGCATGAGAAACAGAAACATTGATAACAATTCGCTTACTAATCCCGGATTCCTTGCCACTTGTTTTTGTTTTTGAGAGTACTATTTTTCTCTTTTTGAGTGTCTTTATTGCAGGATTTGGGCTTTGTGAACAGTGCAGTTAGAGATTCCACAGCAGTTTCTATAAAACATGTAAAAATCACAAGCGTGCCTACTGTCTTTCAAACTGTTGCAACATTGAGGAATTTCGACCGCGTGCTTTGTATGTATGTCACATGAAAAAAACCTATGCATGTTTATAATAGTCAAAACTGTTTAAAACCAGTTCTAAATTCAGGAAACACAAATGTACTCATTGCAAGATTTACAATATGACTTTCTCACGCTAGCAAAAATTTTGTACTCACAAGTGTAGAACACCCATTGGTTTGCTCATTTGCAAAATAGTGTCAAAATACCTTTTTGTAGTTAGTCTGTATTGGATCACATATATGCTGCTAATTCTGTAAACTGTAAGTCAAAAACACTAAATGTTTATCAAATCACACTTGTGAAGGAAATATAAAACTGTATTTCTGTAGTCTTTGCCAGTCTACATACTGGTCTGGTTCCGAACTAAAAAATAGCAAATGCATTTTTGCAATTCATGTGGTACAAATTTTACATCTTACTCTGAAAAGGCGTCACATAAATGTTCACCACCAGATTTTTTTTAGATTGGACAGTGTCGTTAGAAACGTTTAGAGTCTGGTAGAGAATTTAATGGATTATGATAAGTATATTGGTGACGGAGGTACAGGAAATGCTTACAAGCTTATGAGAAAGCATGAATGTGGAGATTTTTGTAATATTGATTTATTTACTCCTACTGAAGTTGATTTCAATTTACAAATGATTCATCCCAGTGATTGAAACCATCGGCATGTTCTGACTAACAAATGTTCTGTCAGGATTCGGTTTTAACAGCCATTACGTAATATACATTTATGATCCATAAGCTTGTAGAGTTAACATCTTAAAAGATTAGTTTCGCAGAATTTGAAGAACGCGTCTGACCTTGCACATCTAATAAAACGGTATCCTCACCTGAGGAGCCATCAGAACATATCCAAGGCACGAGGAAATCTATCATCACCATGAAAGATGGCCTTGCTAAGATGTACAAAACAAACAAACAAACAAATCCGTCAGCTCTCCGAGGGTTTTATTATTATCTTTTATTTTTTGCTTGTACAAAATACCAAATAAGACTCGTTTCAATGCACACATTTGTGGTATTTCGACTTGTCGTTCAGAAGATAGTGATTTGTTGAAACTTCGTAGGCCTTTCCAAGCTCATTGCGAAAGTGTGAAGCTTGAAATTATTGAAAATGGGGCAGCATTTGCCATTTAACGATAGAATGATTTTGAGAAAGTCGTAGATTTGTGGGATGGGCAGAGTCCAACAGAACATGGAATAAATTGGCACTAGGCACAAAAAGCAAGGCAGCTGAAGGTATGACAGAGGAATGCCAAGTTGATAATGATGACGTGTTAGAATGCAACTTCTGAAGCTGTTGGCACATGTATCGTTGAAAAAACATTATCGCCGAAGGGAAAAAAGAACATTAACATCCACCCTATATGGAGGTTATGCTATGGGCTACAATACCTACAGAAATAGGCTGTACATTATCATTGTGAATGGCGTCAAGAAATGGTTCAGGCAATGGAATGAGAAAAAGCAGTAGACCCATACTATATTTTGCTTAGTGGTCCTGACCAGGTCACACATGCTTGTGTAGTGGTTACAACAGTCGACTAGTAATGTAGATGCTGCAGATGGACTTACCAATGGAGCACATAGATATCTGGGAGAAATAATTTGTAACATATACGACAAAGTTAACATACTGGTAAAATGTGACAAAAGTAACTGTTGGTCTTTTAGCCATTTCTAAAAGTGCATATAAACTGAGTATCCAGGACATGTGTCTATTATGCGTATATGTGTTATATTTAGCATAGGAAAGTTAAAGGTATTGGAGTTTTCGTGGAAGCAATTTGCAGTCACTTTAGCATGGATATTAACAATCCACAAAGTACATGGTTTGACAGTTGAGAAACTTGTGGTATCAGAGTTCATGCAGGCCCACCCTATGTACCCTTAATAGGGTTACAACTCTAGCGGTCCTTTTTCTTTTTGATTTTGATCCCAAAAATATCCAGGCAGATGACTCTGTCAAAGCTGAAATGCAGCGGTTTTAAGAAAATCCTCTACATGCTTTAGATAAGTCTAAAATGTCCTTGTATCCTTCAAGGCAGTTTTTAAAATTTGTACATTTGAATGTTTGTGGTGATAAACAGAAGAGTATAATCGCTGAAAAAGTCAATTGCACCAAATTTGAACTGTTGTGTTTCAGTCAACCTAGGCTGAACAGCAGCCATATTTTGAAAAGTCACATCAGCTTGCATTGCAACCACATGTGCTTTCACGAAAAAACAGATGTAGTGATCAAGGACTAGAGAGTATAAGGCATGGGATGATCATGTTCTTATCAGGATTTCCGTGCACAAAAATAATGTTTGATTTGTCATATACTGAAACAAAAGCAGTAGATGTTAAAACATCACAGTTACAATTTAAAAAATTGAGTGCCCATAGAAGGCCAGGTCTTATACCACTCTAGCAGCTCCTTTCCATTACGGAACAGGCTATCATATTACTGTCCAATGGCTCAACTATAGCACTGGATGGTTTTAGTTCTGATATATTATTCTAGACTTAATCACTCTCTACTATTCTGAATATGAATGAATACAGGCTGCATATAACTGGCCTCACAAGTGATCATGCATGGAAATTACATTGAACATGTGTGAAGCCGAAAGTTGACAACGTCAAACCAGTTAGAAATTGATGGTACGTATTTTTAGTCACAGAACTATATTGGAAGCAGTAGAACTATAAAGACTTTGTCTCTTTGGATATTAGTCTTGCCATTTTATAATGATAATTATGGGTTTGGAATATAAAGACAGAAACCATATCTAATGCAACCGACTGTGCTGTACGAAAATGTATTTTAACTTGACAATGACAGCTTAAAAACTACCTGCATATTTATCTCATATAAACATAATATTGCGTGACTTAACTATTCACTGGTTTTACAAATCGGTAAGAACACAATAACCTCGAAAAAAAAATGAATGAAGTTGTGGGAATTTAACTTGCACAGTTCACCAATGCATTTCCTCGCAGTTAATTGTACATGCTTCATCAGTTTTGTTTGCAAGGCATCAAGCGTGTGACTACTTCCTGATTGTTGCTTGTGCTAATCACTCATTCTTGCATTTTGTTGAATCCTATTCTTGGCCCAGTGCAGTCTGATGGTTAAACCAAGGAGGTGTGACAAAGATACATTTTTTTGGGGGGGGGGGGCGAATGTGAAGACTGATTTGTGCGTGTGTTTTCTGGAAATTGAGTGATATGCTTCTGCACAACATGAAATATCAATATTGGTAATGTACTTCGTTTATCTGTTTGAACTGACTTTGTACATCATAGAAAGTAAGCATGTTGGCCAGTACACAAACCAAGCCCCATGAAATCATACACACCAAGTAGACTGGAGAGTATACAGAGGGTATTGGTATGTTTTACAGTCAAGTACATATGACTTATACTATAAAACAACTGAAGGTTAATGTTGACCTCTATTTTTCTGACAACAAAATGTATGCTGAATAGCTACATGGATACATGTGTTGGCGATATAACTGGCTTATCGCATCGTATTAAGGCTGTACATGGCTCCCGTGAAGGTACAGTAAGTAATGTGTTCTCTTCAGCATATTAAGGTTTTATCGCAGCAGAATTTGTCTAAAGTGCTCTGATCTGGCATGAAAATGTTGACTTTATAGGTATGTTCTTGATATGGACACTAAATGAACATGATAAAGAGAATATTGTTTAATTGAGTGCCGCAAAGTGTCCCACACAATTTATTAAATACAATAAAATGAAATTGCAAAAAAAATAGAAATTAGTTAAAGTTGTGACATTTCATTATTTTTTTTTTCTATATTTACAGGAGCACGTGCATGCCATCATCTGATTCATTATGATCCTGTTTTGGTTGCAGTCACTGTTATCGATCTGGAGCTATTATGCTCATAAGGTAACATGTGATCTAAGTTTAAGGCCACGGTATGAGTTGATCCATCTCCGTGTACAGAGATACCATTAAGCATAGTATGCTCAGAAGGCAACAATATACATAGCCTGTAAGGTTTGTTTTGAACACCATTTCTGGTCGATGACTCTATCAGTTGTTGAGGAGTGCATGTGGCCATGCTGGAACATGTTTAAAGTTAAGTGTTTATGGGTTTGACCCAGCACTGAACATAGACTCTGTGTGGCGTATTTAATAAAAAAAATGAAAAAAAAAACCAAAAAAGTGCTGATAATGTTAAGATACTCATACATTATTATTGTTCACGATATGTTCAATGTATATTTAAGTCACTTGCTGTAAATGTTTATATTTATTGTAAAGGGAACCCTGTTGTGTTAACGAAAGTTGAAAAGAGTGCAGTTTCTGAGGCTTAATTGGAAACATTTGACGAAAGCAAAGTTGTAACTGTTAGTTTGGGTCATATTGTACGGTCGACAACTTTGTCAAGTTTAAAAATATACACCCGCATGAATTAGTTTAAGCCCGGGACATTACTAATTTGATTTGGGCGGATGTTTGTTTACCAAGTACCAGCGCCAATTCTTGGAGAAGTGAACCTAATACACACGAGTTGTCTGCGCTATATTAAAGGGACTGTTGTAAGGGTACTTCACAGTACAGCAGGTTGCCTTCTGCATACTATCTTGTAAAGAAACTCGCATTTTGTCTTCACTGTATGGTGTTATGTTCTACATAATAAGCATGGTCATGTATGAACAACTGCTCGTTGATTTGACATTGCGTGAGGTTCCTACTTTTTTAGTATAAAGGTAGAAAGGACTCCATGATATTTTGCAAAGTGAACCGTTAGAAATGAAGACAATACAAAGGTTATCAGGAAGAAGGGGGGGGGAGTATTGTTGATAAAGTAACGTTATCTTGATATTTCAAGTGTTTTGTGTTCCTTCGTGTATTGTGAATTTTCATGTGTCGGTAAGATGAAAGACACAATTCGCGCGACTGATTTCTGTATCTTGTGCAGTACTGTGCAAATGCATAATCATTTTGTCCAGACTTTTTTTAAAATGCCAATAAAGGTGAGGGGAAGTTGGAATGTTTTCTTCTTCTCCAACACATCTTTACGGGCGTGATAACTCAAGAAGGATTTCACCAAATTTAATCAAACCTGGAAGGATAATGTTCGTAATATATGGGTACGTTGGCATCGCAGATGGGTGACCTTGACCTGATTCCTAAAGTCACGGGGTCCCTGATGTGATGCGGGTGATAACTAAAGAGGGATTCGCCATGCAATCAAACATGGTAGAATGATGCATCAAACCAAAGTCCATTTTGGGATATGGTGTCACCTAAGGATTATGTAAAACGTGGACTAAAAAGTGAAAAAATGGAAATACTCTGGCGTCTTTGATTTCTGATAGATCTTTATTAAATTCGTGGAAATATATGGAAAGGTAGGAATTAAGACAAAGCCGAACAGTATTAGTTGTGCCACATATAGGTGAGAGGAAAATATCTACCCATATGAGAACATACATTCTGAAAAGCTGGACATATATAAAATTTTGAGTGATATTGGGTGAACTAATGTGAATTATGGCAGCAGTGGCATGGTGGGTAGAAGTTTTGGACCAGTAACCCCTCAAGGTCGGGTCAACTGATCCACAACTTCTGATCGAGTACTAAATACTGTTGCTGTGTCTACTGGATGTTAATATCACACGAGCAGAGCATCCCAAATTAAGTCCCATCATAATTTTGGATAGGAAAATACTTATCAACTGTGAGTTTTACTGCTACCAGTATAAACTTGAAGTAGAATGCAAAGGAAGTTGTGGTTTTTCTTTTCAAATAGGAGAAATAAGCCAGCGAATGTCGGTATTTTAACATGTAAATGCATTAGGCCTAAGTTAATTGTCCAAGACCCAGATAGAGCAGCCTGGCACAGATGAAGTAATTATGGAAAATCAGGCATGGTCTTGGACCATATTGGAATTCCTATACGGTCCTGATAATTAACCAGCCCCGGGGCCCAGGCCCGTGTGGCCCTCCGGTGATCCAGATTATAACTCATCTCTGACCCATTCGTAATGACAAGTTAACAAAATGGCAGTTGACCCCTCTTGCACAAAATTGAGTTTGGACACTGTTACTTCGATGTTTGAGTAGAAACAAGAAATAAATTATGGACAACAACAACTAATCGTTTTGAGTTTCGGCGCCAAATACGATTTCGATATGACCGCGCCATATTGGAATTCCACGGTGACGCAACATATTAATGGGAATATTCTCATTTGGCCCAGACTCCGATACGGCGCACAACAATTATATATGGAACCAAAAGTACAGAGGTTGCAGATTGTGTGGGATCCTTAATATATGAAACCAAAAGTGTATATTTCGCAAAATATTCCAGCACCACCGTGGCTATATGCAGCAGCTATTGATATGCTTTTTCCCCGGCTCAAATTAACCGTCCAGAAAAGTGGAAATAAAATGCTGTGTTTGAGTTGACTTTACTGCAAAATAACGGCAAGTTGGCCAATTTTTCTGTCACCTTACAACTTGGTTACAGTTGATTAGAATGACATTTTTACAGGTGGTTGTTTGCGGGCCATTTTGCTTGTCGTTGATCGAGTGTTGTAGCTGGTCTACTCTAGGGCTGTCCAACTGGAGCATTAGAACACAATTTTGCATCACAGTTCTTAAAAAATGCCATAGAATTTATCCAAAATACGTGTTTTTCATGTGAAGAAGTTCAGAAAATGTTCCAGGGAATCTTAATTTGCTGCTACAGATATTTCCGCTTGAACAGCACAGTGGTCGTTCCCGAGAGGTCATTTAACATTGCAAAAGCGCCCGTGCCGAGGAAAACTGGTCGTTTTGATCAGGTGGGGACTGGGGTCGGCAATTGCAGGTACTACTGTACCATGAGTATACCATGCATAACCTGCCCGAGTATATCAAAGAGGGTGAATGTAAGAACATTTTCAAAAATAAGGTGAAATCATTCTTGATGCAGAATAAGAATCAGAATCTTTATTAACCAATTACGCCTCTAGGGGCCAACATTTACACAAAGATTACAAAAGATGGAGGTGTCCTCCATTGGCACATACAAAGACTACATATATTACAATCACATGCATAACTGCCATAAGATGGGAGTCCTGGAGAGAGACCGCTTTGTATATTTATAATTACAGTATCTGGGCCATTTTTCCGTTACGTGTGTTATATTCAGACACCTTTGGAAGAGGAATTGTTCAAAGTTCTTTGCCTTATAAACCTCATTTTACACTGAAGTGTTGGCCATTTTTTCCTCAAAGGATGAGGAAAGTGTACGTAACTGCACACATTCAGGAAATATGAAAACAAAAAATAGCCAGATCCTTTTCTCAGCATTACGTGTGGTACGCAGAAAAATTGAAATAATTGACTTTGAAAATTTGATTGCTCAACTCAGTAAATTTTTTGAAGAGGGAGGGAAAGGCTTATCATTTTTGTAAGATTGAGTATTCAAATGAATATTAATTATCACCTCTCAAAATGTTTATAACATAGCATGGATAATGCCAATAGATATGCGTTACGTGTGTTACATAACTTCGTTACGTGTTTTACGCTGTGAAAAAACACCTTTTTCAATGGCACATCATGTAAATTAGCAAAGCTTTAAGTAAATTTGACAATCTAAAAAAAATGCAAACTTTTCTGCATAAATTTAGTTATCAGATCTTCAATTTACCCAGAGTACCTTACGTATAGTGCCTCTGTTTAAAGTACAATGCAGTTAAAATCACTTAAGAGTGAATTGAATGATATCTCGATCCCGCTGGTTGCATGTTCAAGTGTGGGGATACTATCTAAAAACATGTATTAATAACTTCACGAGCAAATATGTAACTTAAAATAATGCTTATAGACTTGACTGCATCATGCGAAGGATTTGTGTCAGTCGTGCCCTCTCGTGGTAAAATCTGAAAATGAATCTCGGGAACCCCTGGCAGCAAATAAGAAACAAGTTCACTGTCCATGCTTAACCAAGCTCCCATTACAGGGACTGCAGACTTGTCTGCTTTGCTACTTAAATTTATCTTTTGGCATCATTCGCCACGTTCATATTTATTCATTATAATGTGGGTTGTCTTTGCTGAATACTTAGTTTAGACAAAGAGCCTCTACTCAGGCTACTAATAGGCTCCAAAACATGCTCTGAGTAGTAACCCGCTGAAGAGCCTTCAATTCATTTGGGCAAATACAGCCTATGTTAAAATTTTACAGAGGAACGTGTGCAATATGGACAATAGTATTTCCATATGTATATAGGTTAGACAGGGACAGGTAAGCTAATGGAGAGCAAAGAGTTCGGACTGCGGAACAGGGTAATGACTACCAGGAAGTGGTTCTGGACAAAATGACACAAATACAATTATGTAGACCGGGTGGTTTGTTTTAATTTGTCAATGCGAAATGAGAAACTATCATTTTGACCAATTTTCTATACGCAATAATAATTTGAAGATATAATTTTTAATTTAAAAAATGCACGTAACTTCGATTTCTGTTGTAGCCCCGCGCATCAATTATATATTTTTTCCTAGTTCTATGTTCTGTCAAAGGAAAATCATTTCCAAATTGTTACGGAAGTCCTTTCAGTTCGTGTGCTTATAAAAGTGTATGATCAAAATAATATCTCTTTGAACAAGCTTGTAGGCATTAACATTTGAAGCACAATAATTTTAAACTAAAAAATTTGCATCAACTATTGTTATCATGGCCAGACGCACCAATTTTATACTCTTTCTTAGCCTTGGTTGTGTCAAGGGAAAAATCCTTTCCAAATTATGAAGTTAATTAAATGTGTGTGCGTATTGAAATATAACTTATGATCAGATGTCAAGGTATTGTTGAGACCCTTGCTATCAGCGGCGTCACTTTGCGTATACATCGATGATAATACTTTGTTAACAATGTTATCACTGACAGACAACATCACTGAAAAGTCACTATCAAATAATAACTGACCCAGCGTTCCCTCCTAATTTCGCAAAATATCTCTAACTGCTTTGGACTCTTAAGCACACTTTTTTTACATTCGAACACTTGTTTATAAAAAATAAAGTTGACTATAACAGTGTGATTTTGCAGGACAATTTCCCTGTGCCTGGTCCTGTGGTGGTCATCACCCCTTTCAATGTAGTGTGAGGTTTACCAGTACACAGAATCTATCCATGTCGAGGATCCTTTGTCAAAAATTCCTCAAGCTATTTGATTTACAAACACTGAAATAGCTTGTATTAGCTGTATTATTCAAATGGAACCAGGTAGGAAAACAAGAACAATACGTTTCATTTTCACGAGCTGAAAAAGTTGCTATTGTGCGTGTGTGTGTGTGTGTGTGTGTGTGTGTTTGTGTGTGTGTGTGTGTGTGTTAGTGCGAAAAAGACACTGCAACATTCAATTTCAACTGACAATAGAGCAAAAACAAAGTATATGGCAAATTGAAGATTACTTCATGACGTCCATCTCCTTTGCCTCTTATGTCTTTGTGTCAGATTTAACATTGAACTTGATCATTCCCATCAAACACATATTCTTTGAACGGATCTCATTTCCGACGGAGGCAAGAATTCACATAATGAAGCAATCGCGCTGTCAAACCTGTTAACCAAGCATTGACAAAAAGATATGCCGTAAATAATGTTGTACATGTCCTGCCATTTCCGGTGCACAACGGACAGTTCGTCCACAGATGTTATAAAACTTGCAGTATAGAAACGTTGGGACAACGTCTTCCATATCTGTAGATTTTGTGAAGGGTTAGTCTGGTTTTGTGTCATTACGGATATTTAAGGCCGACGCTGTTTGTGTATTCCTTTTTATTACCACACTTTTTCAGTTTTACCTTAATGTCAAACTCATATGTTAGATGTTTTTAAATGGTGGCATGGTGGCAGAAGTTGATATCCGTTTACAGCATGTGTCACGTGGTGCTACTTTTGTTCCTCGTGCTTCACCTTTGATGACTTTGTAACTTTGTTTTCCCATGTCCATCATTTAGCGGTCATTGCAGTGCCGGAGTTCAGATAAACAAATGGGATCCGTTGTTCGCATTGTGGTGAAAGGCCGGCACTTTGGTATACTTAAGTTTGCAATCAAACTCCGGTTGAAATGCGATGTCTGCCAAACGGAAAGGGTGTGGTGACCAGCTATATCGACCAAAACAATTGAGGCTCGGGTGTTGAGTCACTTCTATTATTGTCTATTTCCTTTTATATCACGAGGAGATATAATTTCTCGAATGTCAGATTCTGTCAGTCTTTATGGAAAATTTCCACATCTGAATTAATACAGTGCAAACAGGAGGTAGGGTAACCACGCCGCCCACGATCAATAATCTGCGCTGACGTCATTCGACCAAATTTCTGAATTAATTACAAATCATTTACATACCAACACAGTAGAATCCCCAATTAAGACCACCTCCATAGGGAGACCGTTTCTGTATAAAGACTACCAGTTTAGACAAATTTTTATTCAACCTTAATTAAATTATACCCCCATTAAGACCACTCCCCTATTAAGAACATTTCAGTCCCTTAGGTGGTCTTGTTAAGGACCTTTTGCTGTATACATCCATATGTCTCATACCGCATTTTTTTTTATTTCGAACCAATATCTCTGTAAAACCTAAACATAGCAAGCTTTACTCTCACTGTGGAGAAGCATGTCTCGTTGGGTTGTATAGAATGCATTGGCAGATCCGATGTGCTGAGCATTATGCTGAGAAGCATTGTATTTGCAGCAATTTCCTTACACTAGATGAAGAAATGCAGGTTTCTGCAATTAATTTCTTAGACGTGCTTATTTCATGTATCATCAAAATGTTTGAAAGTATACATAATAGCTTGTTAGGACATTTTGTTGTTGCATCCAACATTAAGTAACGCATCACAGACGGCAAGTTAACCGCTTACCCCGTATGAGCACATAGTACTATACCTTAACAGTACACTATGAGACCATTTGCTGCAGTAAAAACATTTGCGTCCTGAATAATAACTACACATCATTAGCTGCGAGTAGTTGTTTATCAAACAAAAAGTTTGGATTGCGTGTATCTTAAAGTGCATTATAAGACTTTTACGCCATAGTTTCTTCTTTAATCATTGTTTTAACAACACCTTCACACCACAATGTGCAGAATCATCGGTATTCAGGACACTTGAACATCATATTCTGCAAATCATATCAGATAGATCTGGCACAAAGACGAGACGCCCCGCTGGAGACCCGTCTTTTCACAAACATCAAGTCTTCTAGAACATTCTCTGCTGATCTGTCTGTAGCTATACAGCACCAAATAGCGTTATGTAGATCAGTATACGGCTATTTAACACAAACTTTGGTCCATATTCAACAGCGAAGTTTGTACTATGCAGGTGTTACTTTGAAGCTTTAGTCTGTATAAAACTCATTTCAAAATAGACAACAATTCACTTCTCATTTAATATTGACAATATGGAGCAAAGAGTTTACGATGTAAAGCAAATTTTGTTCTCATTACAACAAACTTTAGTGACACTTTCTGCAAACAAGGAAGGACCACCAATCATTGTGTTCTCTCAGTCTTACACGTAAAATGCATGTTTCTACGCTTAACTAAAAATGAGATACAATAATACATTAATAGTTTAACCACTGCAAGAAAACCCGAATGACGTGCTTTGCTGACAACATTCTGCCCCCCCCCCCTAATCTACCAGATTATTGTAATAACCATTTTGCAGACAGGTTGGGTCCAGACATCATGATTGAGATGCGAAAATCACAAAATTACAATGCGAAATACTAAATTGAAGGCGCAGTGCAATCGCCGTTGTTCCCCAGAACACTTCTTTCAGCATACAGCTGCAAGCAAATCTGGTTGCACTTTGAAGGCGGCACAGTTTTCTCTTCATAGGAGTGACATACATTATGTTCACAGATTAAATACTGTGTACGTACTCATTTCCCACGTGTACATGTTAACCGTTAACCTTTTCTTACATTTTTGGCATTAAATGAATTATTAACCTCACTATTTTGCACATAGTTTCTTGTTACACTGTGTTAAATTGCCATTCCATTTTGCGTCTATTTTCACACTTTGGTACCATCAGTATAATTTTTCCGGAAAGAAGATACAGCTAAAAAGTTAGTATAAGGTATATTCAGTGGACATTTTGAATCAAAGTGTTAGGCCATAAAACTGAAACACCTTCACAAAATACCGAGAAGAGGGGTTCCTCTCTGCAGACACATTTTCGGGGGCTCAATGTGGTTTTAACAGCACCAGGTCATATTCTGTAATACAATCATTTGATGACAAAAAGGAGACGAATATATGCTGCAACATCAGGTTCATTATAAGTTTTGTCCTTTTATCTACGTATGAAAACGTTGACGGAGTTAATCTCCTCTGTACCAGAACACTTTGAGAAAACATGTTTTAATAACAATGTACATATATTGTTACATTTCGCAAGTTTAGAATGGCAATCTAGGTGCCCAAAGAAATAACTGACGCTTTGGTCCTTGGGTCTGCGTCGCTTGTTTGGCCTTCAGTACCTTTCACATTGGTTTTTTTAGTTATTCCCAAACGCGTTTTGCATTCACCTTTCATTTTGGCAAGTTCGTGTCGAAACCTCTGGCCACTGATACAATAGATAAAAAAGTTTATACTGTGATTGATCAACTGTAGCATTACAACTATATTAAAACCCGACAACCACAATGCTGTAGTGTATGGGTCTGAACGATAGGACCAAAGGTGGACTGTAGCATTGAAAAGAGCATAAGGAGTGAGCAAAAGAGCAAATGTTATGGATATGGCCATCAACATGTTTGTCATCTGGCGGTGCTGCGCACTGCGCTCATTCTGGACATTCGTAATATTTGCTTTTGCTGCCATAGCGGCTTTTAATTTTAAGATCATCAGGGAATTTAGAATGACCACAGACGCTATTGGTAAATAAAAATGCATGCAGGAGTCGACGTAAACCCATTTGTCAGTGAAGTATGCAAGATCGGTGTTCCAAACGCAAGTGGGTACCTTTTCATCCACAATCACATACCAGAAATAAGGGGAATTTAAGCAAGCAAAACATAACAAAATCAGAAATATCACACTGCGAGCATTTCTGACGGTGCACCAACTTGCGGCTCTCAGTGGAAATGCAACTGCGACCAGTCTTTCTGCTGTCATAGCAGTGAGTGTCCATACAGCAGACATCTTGAAGAAGTTGAAGCAGAAAGATACACATTTGCAAAACCACAGAGAGACACCTTGACTGTGGCCTATTTGCGAAGATGACCAGCTCCAAAGGACGCAGGTGTCCAGGACAGATAGCACCCTCAGGAACAGGGACGAGCTTCCCCTAAACACTTCCCGACTAAGTACAAGTAGTGAAAGCATGTTACCAAAGGTACCAACCACTACAGATAGTGGTGGTATTATATGATAGAGAAATGTTGGCACCTTGAATATCATCAGATCTCGGTAGCTCACAGGAGAAACGGTGTTGTTATAGGTTGGCCTGTCCATTTGTACGGTCCGCATTGACAAATTCATTGCAGAAGACACGTTCGCAGCCGACATAACCAGAGATGTCAGGTTGTATGAAAATACTTGTGATGTTGTGTCTTGCAGAGAATGTGTTGGGAAAGGACCCTCGTGACTTGAAATTGTCGTGTTATCCATGGTTGATCTGGAGAAGAAACAGCTAACATTTCTATAAGATAATCAGTAACAAGATACTATTTGAAGCCATGTGAAGTGATTCATTCAAGTGATGAAGCATTAAGAAATGCCTTTGTCACGTTTTACATGAAACCTTTCCAACTTCAAAACATTCACATTCAGTAGTTTTTAACATTGCAGACATAGGAGAGACTGCATTCTAATTCGCTTAAAGGCATGGCATGAGCACAAACCAAATATGGAAGCGCGCATAATGTTAACCATGCCTCATTTTTCATCACGTGACATGCTTCACTCCTTTTAGTTCAATTCTAAAAGGAAAACACAAGCAATAGAACCACTACAATGAAAGTAGTTTTCATATTATGTAAATACAACGCCATTGGCTGCCTTGGAGTGTAAATACAATGTGATTGGTTGGCTTGTTGATTACGTGTCACTATCAAGCAAAACAGAGACTGGGGTACATTGGTACACTTTGTTCTTCTTATCACATTGAAAACTTTCTGTATGAATAGATACATATATCACGGTAGAAGGAAACATGTCTATCATAACACTGTACATGGTATTTCACGCAGAAAACAATGATGCCATGTAGATGACAGATCGACCCACAATTTTTGGAAAGGCTATCATTTTACTCTGTTGGATGCAATACATTTTTTCTGGGGTTCGGTTAAAATGAACCGAGTCATGACATTTTCACAGGTGTCAACCCCCAAAGACGTGTGACCGGTCGGTTCTCGTAAAAAGTGCATGATATAAAAGAAAATAGCCAAATTTGCATCAAAATCCCGGTAATTTTAAGAATTTTATGAGTCTTCAAAACGGGAGAGTTGAGTTTATGAAATAAAAGAAGTGCCAATTTTACTTCAAAACCCCTGTCTTTTTAAGAAAATTTGGGGTCTCCAAAACGGGAGACTCCCGGTGAAAATGGGAGAGTTGACAGCCACGTAATTTTACCATGTGCGCAAAAATGGACTGTACATGGCCCGCTCCTCGACAAAACAAAGTGTATGTGAGCAAGATTATAAACCTAGTGGTGTTTAAGATACATGTTGTTAATTACAGCCACAAGGTTCGTTTGTCTCCTCAATCAATTCAATCAAAGTGCATTCTGTCCAGCCAATGTATGCAGGCCATGCAGCTGTATGTATTTTGTAGCATGGACATCTCGCACATAATTGCATTTTTATCCAGTCGCATGCAAAGTTCATTTGCAGGGTACCTCAGTTTCAATGCAAAGAGGAAACCTTGGACAAAATTTAACAATGTCTGATGGCGATATGTTTTTTTTTTTTTTTAATTTTTAAACTGCGACTTTGGGTGCAATTTTTGTTCTGAATATTTCATTATCATATTGGATTGCTTGATACCACTGAAGTTCAGTGTTCATGCGATAAATGTGTTAAACGAATAATGTTCATGCCTTGATTTAGTTTAGATACAATTGGACAGCCTTTCCTGTTTTAACTTATTACCAGACAACAGCCATGTTCTTCGGGCGATGCCAGTTGAGATTAAGTCTACTTTTGTTTGTCTGCCTGCCTGTCTGATTTGTTTTGTTTTTATGTATTTTTCTTCTTCTTCTTTTTCTTTTTTTTATATATTCTTTTTTGTTTTGTTTTGTTTTTTGCTCTTTTGTTTTTGGCGTGTTTTTGTTTATATATATATATATATATATATATATATATATATATATATATATATATATATATATATATATATATATATATATATATATATATATATATATATATATATATATATATATATATACATACATACATACATACATACATACATACATACATACATACATACATACATACATACCTATATATATAATATTTATTTCATGTCGAGTTCACAAAAAAAACGCTGGCCCGACAGCACTATTCTTCGACAATGAAAAATAAGATAAAATAAGTGACATAAAGGCAAGTGATGAAATGGTATGTGCAATGAACTCACTGTGAAACTATGTACAACCGGTCTAACAAGGTTTACAGAGGTCAGGAGGATATTGGATCCTCTTAACTCCTGGTTTGACATAAAAATGCACATAGAGCAAGAGCATGAGAAACCAAGCCATGCTTCGATTATCTTTTTAAAGTGGTTGACATTGGTAGATTCTTTGATATGTGGAGGTAAGTTGTTCCACAGCTTGGCCCCTTGGTATCAGAGAGAATTTTTACCGTATGTTATGGTTTTGTAGTCAGGCTGCTGCCGTTTGTTATGGTCTCGGAGATTAAAAAAAATGTTTCCTTTCTTACGTACCAGTTATATAAGAAAGATGGGCTTATATTACTGAGGATTTAGTGAACTTCTAAAGAAAGTGTCCTGATTCTACCGAGATACAGAGAAGGTTTTTTTTTAATCCCGTTCGAGTAAATTTGGATATGTGGATAGAGGATCAATATAGACAAAGCGTATGGCTCTTTCTTGGCTCTTTTCCATTTTTAAAGATAATTTAGGTCTACATAAGTGCCACACGAGCGGGAAATAATTAAAGTTAGAAAGAATAAATGCATTGAAGATTTGGAGCTTTTCCTTTTCAGAGAGAATATTACTGAACCTACGGAACACGCTCATTTGCTTAGCAGCCTGCTTACAAATATGAGAAACATGATCA
>CAXHWN010000038.1:0-15195 GCA_964020975.1 Hermodice carunculata | reverse complement strand
GAAGAATGCACACACCGGAACAAAGGTGCCACATATCAACACAAGCATAAAATGTGAAAGCCAAACACACGTAGAAAGATGGCTTTTGAAAAACAGAGTGACTTGTCGCTTGTTATCGGTGGAACTCGAGCTAGTTTTAGAGCATGTAGTTTCGACTAGATATGGGTACTTCGTGAGTAGTAAGAACCATCTTAATGGACTTAAAACAGCAATTAAATTTATTTAATTGTATTTATGTGCCAGCAGGCCGGCGCAATTTTTATGTAAAGTGGGTGATAGGTGGCCAATTAAGATCGTTGGAAATATTCCCGCGGCTTTGGTCACGTGGTAATCAGTGGACCAATCAGATGAAGCGTCAAATTTGACCTCTGGTCTATTTCCCACGCACCTTACCATTCAGCTTCAGAGGTCCGCCGTGGTCGGACATATTAAGTTTTCACTGCAGACTAAGTTGTAAACTGTTGATATTTCAGCATGTTTTTTCATTATAGTTGCACAAAATGTCATCCTTTTTAAGTCTCCCGCCTCCTCCCTCTGCCAACCACTGGTCTTTTTATTTTACGTCTCAATAATGTGATAAATGAGTGTTTAATTATGTTTTTCTGTGTGCATTATTAGGTAAAACTTGTATGACTGACTGTTAAATAGATCATGTTACTTATGTCATTGTTAGCCGTCATGAGTCACTTTCAATGCATAAGCTTAGCTTGCGTCAACATGATTTCCAATGATACTGACAACTGTCATATGAGTTAATCTGAAAATTGATGTTTTGCTGTATGCATTGTTGGGTAAAAATTGAGGACTGACTGTTGAATGTTTCTTGTAACTTGTGTCATTGTTAGCCGTCATGAGTCGCTACAATGCATGGGCTTAACTTCAGGTCAACATGATTTGAAATGATACGGCCAGCCGTCATTTGAATTAATCTGAAGCTTGATGTTTTTCTGTATGCATTGTTGAATAACACTTGAGGACTGACTGTTTAATGTTTCTTGTAACTGATGTCATTGTTAGCCGTCATGAGTCGCTACAATGCATAGGCTTAGCTTAAGGTCAACATGATTTGAAATGATACGGCAAACCGTCATAATAGTTTGGAAGTGTCAATTAATCTATTGGTTGAAATGGGGTGCAGAACCCCCACCTACATGGTTTTTTTTCCGGTAGTATGAATGTATACTTTATTATGTGCAATTGTTGTATTGAAATCCATATTTTTCATGTACAGTATGTATAAGGAAAAAGTTCTTTATAATCATTAAAATGGACTCCATCTCCCACAATTCCTTTTTGTCTGTTGTGTGTGAAGTAGTTAGTCAATTCCATGTACGAGCTCGGCCAAGGAGCTTATAAAGTTAAGTAATACAGCAACGTAGATCGAAAGATACTAATTGCCCGAGAAAAAAAATTGGGGCATATATATAATCAATTAACTTCAATAATCATGGATGATAATTTAGACCATACACAGTTACCGTGTATTATGAATCAGAATATATCCATTTCCATTAATGAACAAACATTTGTATACTCACTGTAATAAACCATGAATCATTTACATTCAAATGGATGGTAATTTAGACAGTAAACTGTTACCATGTGTTATGAGTCAGAATATATCCATTTTTACCAAAGAGTAAACATTTATATACTCACTATGAAAGAAACAATCAGATATATATTGCGTTTACTTCAGTAATTATAGATTGTAATTTAGACCATACACAGTAAACTCGGAAATAATTTAGAACTTAAATATGTACATCGGTAAACCATGTAAATTTCAAACCCCTGAAACACACGGGTATTGCTCCTGTCTCATGCAAACGCGTGTACCTGCACACACTCTATTTAAATCGTCGTTCACATGACCCAATCAGACCTGGTCCATCAAAGCAGCACTGATCATTATTGGCACTATTAATGAAGGGGACTTCCCATTAGATCTTTCCCCCTTGAGTTCTGCAGATGTAGTTTGTGGCATCTGTACCTCTCATAATGTGCACGGAAATGTGCCCTCCAATTTCGAGTATTCCTAAAAAATTAATACAACACTTCCTTGTCAGGTTGATAAACACCATATACATCATGCATGTACATGTAGGTAAATAACTAGCATGTCTCGTAAACATAATGATTACTTTAACATATTTTGGTGATGATAATAATAATAATACAAGGAAAGATGAAGTAGAATAATACTAAACTTTCAATATAATATAGGACATTCGGATCCTGTAAGCATCGACTGCATAAATATAAAGTGACTTGTAAACATATAAGAAGTAGTCCATCAAACTTTACTTGGACCAGGGTAGTGCAAATGGCACTTCCTTGCTTGGACTTATATATATATATCCATAGACTAGCTATAACACTGACAAACAAGAAGGGAAAAGTGATATATTAGTCAATTATAGGGTGAAAAGTCTATGACCAAGGGTCCATATCTTTTGCATTTTTAACTTGAAGAAAACGAGCGTTGTCAGAGTTGTGGTTCTTTATTTTGTTCATAACCTTCCCATCATAGGACCAGGTATCAAGAATTTTCCTGGACTTGTGAAGTGATCTCGCTTTCCCCGCAATGAATGATCTCTTTTGGGTCAAGTCTTCCTTGATGCAAATATCGGAGCCCTTCAGTTTTTTTCTCGCTTTCAACACCCTGGTTCTTTGTCGGTAACTAACAAAACGGACAATTATGGCTCTTGTTCTCTTAGGGGTTGGTTTACCAACTCGATGGGATTGCTGAATATCCCTCTCGTCAATGGACAAACCAAGTTTGTCGCGGCAGAAAGACAGGATTACAGAGTCCATATTGTTCTCTGTGTCTGACTGTGGAATTCCATATGTACGTAGATCTAGCCTACGTCCATATTGTTCCAGATCGTCGTAGCGCTGTTCTAAATTTTCAAGTTGTTGTATCTTGGACTCCAACTCGCTTTCTATGCCCTTCACTATCTGCTCAGTATCACTGGCTCTGACGCCAAGGCCGTTCCGTCTGTCTCTAATCTAGAAATTACTCCAATTGACGAGCCAGGCTCTTTATTTATTAGATCACAACAGAAATCGTCAAATGCAGCCTTGATTTTGCTTGGTAGAAGAGACTTTATATATCCATCAACAGTTTTAGTCACAACCTTAGTTAGGGTTCTGATTACAGAATCACTGAGACATGGACCAGTCAGTATTTCAGGCAAAATCTCTGCTAATCGTGAACTAAGATTTTCAGTGATAGCCTGGACGTTAATAGATCCATCTGTCTTGTTTGTATCAAGTTCTGGTTGGCCAGGGGAACTGGGTTCTCTTCTGCGCTTAGCTAAAGGCTTACTTGAAGAACTTTGTGTCACTGCAGATGCGTATGAATTTTTGCTATTCTCTGAGTCACTTTTTGGGCGACGAACAGCATTTTCGAAGATAGCACTTGAATCGTTGGTTGGGTTCATCGGGTCCATTGAATCCATTGTCTCCAAAACTAATGAATCCCCAGTGTATACAACTTCTAGAGAAGTTCTGATTGCTGCTGACACGTCTTGTGACATTTTCCCCTAATTTTCAACTTTCTGTGCATATTCTTAGTGTAAAAAATGTCTCATTTTCAAACTCAACTGACAGATACGCATCTTCGTTCCTTCTGAATTCTCCTCGCCTTGTAGAGCCCTCGTCAATGCCAGACTAGTTAGGCGCCATCTTGTCTCTCCTCTGATTTTGGGGTAGTTTCCAATGCTAAAGAAACTGAATTAGAAAACTCTGCAAAAAGAATGTCATTTCTTCTTTCTGCCGACTGACCGGGTGGACGATAATATGCGGCAACTAAACCAATACCACGACTTGTTTTAATTTCGATCCAGACACACTTACAGTTCAGTCCTTGTAGGTCAGGATGGTGAATAAAAGTAAAAGAATCTTTCACAAATATCACCACTCCCCCTCCCATTCCGACCTCTCTGTCTTGACGCAGCGGTGGTTGAAAGCCATTTAGTGACAGTAATTCGGTTGGATAAGACTCTTTGTAACCCGGGTGGTAGGAACAGGCCAATAGGGAGCCTGACAAAGTGTTGATTATATCACATAATGAACACTTTTCACACAATAGCATTGCTAGCGTTGTGCAGTGCAGCATGACCTGCAGGCAGTGTGTTGTAGAACCAGTTGTTGTTGACACCTTCCCCTGAACAGCCCAAACTAAGGTATTGTTCCAGCAGAATCTGTGCAGATGACCACAGGACTTAAAATAGTACAGACGTGTATTCCTGGAAGTTTCCAAGTCATATCACTGTCAGCACAATGTAAGTTGATGTACATGACTCAATATACAACACTTAATCAGTGTCCATGCTAGGCATGAACCCTGAAAAAAATAAGTGACTTAAGTACCAAAAATGCATTGCTTTTTTACCTGCAATAGGTTTTTTGTAGCGTGCACTCTCCTTATTATCACACGTACTCCTCTGAAAAATTAACTGTTGAGTGGGAATACTGCCCAACTCACTGAAATCTGTCATTTTGGCTTCCACCACCTGCTCTTCCAACTGCCATATTGGTAAGTGGAAAATACATGAGCATGCAGTCAAACTTGACTGTGCATGTGACAACTTCCTTAGGGGCAAAGTACACCATGCACAAAAGGTAGAGGGGAAATGTCGCACACCAAGGGATATTTTGGTCAGTTCCTACCACCCTTGTTGTAGGTCATTTATAAGATATCACAATGACCATCATGCCATTACAATCAACTCGGTCTTCGACCTCGTTGATTATGTAGCATAATGGTCATGTGACATGTTATAACTATCACGTTAACCATGTTTCGGACAATGTCCACACATCAATGGCCTGAGAAACCATGAGGGCACAGAGTTCATCAATCTTATGTTGACTTTTCTGGCCACGCATATTGGCATGGGCAATTCTAATGTGTTTGGTTAACTCTGGTGGGCCCCGATTCGGGTGGATGTTATTCATCAATAACAAACATATCAGTTTGAACAAGTGCCTTATGCCTAAGATAGTTTTAACAGATATGCATAAAGTGAATAGCAGAGAAAATGTTAAGGATACAGTCACATAATCAATGAATTCGACATATATACTTATTTTTGATAAAAATTTTCGCAAGTTGAAGATACCAATTGAGGTTTGATTCTGCCAAAACGAGTTACCTGCCACCGCACTCGATTATGTTTTTTAGTTTATAAAAAATAAACATGCAGCACATATTAGCGATATAATAAGAAGTACATTGATCAAATGTCAAAATTTCTTAAATTGGGTATACAATGATCACTTCTCAATACACAGAACGGCATAAAGATTGCCACTGTGTAAACAGCAAGCAGTGAATATCCAAACAAAAGTAACATATAAACAAAAACCACGTATGAAGAGCAACTTTTCTCACGTAAAGGGTAAATTTCGTGCTCTTTTTGAGCACAAGATTAGCATGGGATGCTCAGACAAACAGAATGTGTATATAGACAAAAAAGAAACAGAACATAAAAAACACAATACAAAATATAAATCGAGATTCATATCCAGTGTTCAAGTGGTATATAATACTGGATAAGTAAATTTAGGTTGTTTAAAATTTTGATTACCTTAGGTGAAGAGTGTACCAATCATAAGTAAAAGTGAGCGTGAAGAGACTCGCTTCTGCACGAATGATGATGATGATGATGATGATGATGATGATGATGATGATGATGATGATGATGATGTTGATGATGATGATAGTAGTAGTAATTTTATTGAAATCTACCCTGTTACACAGGGGGCACCAGCGGACTGGCGTGATCTGCGGTGCGTTCAAGTACACTGCATGGATCAGTATATATATATAAAACACAAGTGAAAACTATAAACTAAAACAATTATGTTAAAACTTTAGTTACCAGCAGTTTGTGCATGCTAGACATTTTCTAGTTGTTCACGTCGGTATTTCCAAGCTTCTTTTAAAAATACCCGACAGACACCATCCATGTTTTCGTCACTTAGAAGCATATAATATGCTTTTGTGTTGGGAGATGCGTTCACAAAGCTCACCCAAGTAGAAGGGCATACTGATTTAACACATGTTCCCAGGCTCAAAACACATTTTGCTTGTAGGTCTTGGAGACTTTTACAAGCAAATAGGAAATGTTCCAAGTGTTCTTGCCCATTATTGCATAACTTACATTTCCCGTCAGACAATCCCCAACGGGCCAAGTCCGTCTGAAGCCCTAGACAACCTGTACGATCTTTAAATTTCAATCTTCTACCTTTAAAGTCATCACAGCAGAAAAGGTACTTTTCTGCTGAATTATATTTTTTACAGAATTTATAAAAGGAAAGTGAACTTTTGTCATTTATTTCTTCGAAGAACTTGTTCTTAAAGTTATCTAAACTTAATCTGTGGAAAACCGAGGGAAGGTCAACTTTCTTTTTTGTAATGCCGTAATCTAAGCTGACGTGAACTAAAATACGTTTAATTTCCTTAAAATAATTCCAGCATGACGACTTGTTATTTACAAAATTTGATTCCATGTCATCAATATTTGCTTACACAACCTTGTATCTGGTACATCATGTCGTAGTCGGTTAAAATACTTAATCCTCAGTTTAACCAGGACGAGGCCACACGGTAGCCAACCAAGTGCATACTGCATAGACTGAATAGATGACGTACTTGTCTTTGAGTTACAGAGCCATACTGCACACCCATGAAAAACCGATGGCATCAGAACACTTTTCCATAGACTGTCGCCAAAAGTAACCCGGTTTACATTCTCGTGTGATGCTAGGATGCTACACATGTATCCTATACTAATTTAGACATTTTAGGCTTCAGATACGTACCAATATGTGTAGCGTCTAAAAGCAATTGACAAAATTGAATACCAAGATATTTGTACATGTCTGCTCGGACAAGAACCCAAGACCAAGTGAACTGTAAACATGGGGGAAAACACCCAATTATCGCAAGGCAAACGTCGCCCTTCCATTGCTGAGATTGATAAATTGAAATTGGCTGATTTGAGAGAAACTCTTAAGACAGTTTTAGAAGAAGTGAAAATCTATGAATGATGATGTTTTTGCGGCGGACATAACCGATGATTCTGAGACATCTACCCCTAGACCTAGTGATGTCGCAGGTCTTCTGCATACGATTCTAGCCGAGGTTAGAGGGTTAAAGACGTTCGGTACACCGCGATATGCGCAACCATTTATGGTCCAATTACAGTTAGAGCTGGTACTTGTCAATACCTGTACTAGCTGCTGTTCGCTTTTCCTATTTTGCACAGCTCCGTTTGAGAAATATGGATTGTTTACAAAGAGTGAAAAGGAAAAAGAATGGGCGCTTTGTTAATAAATTCCAAAACAAAGGACTAAATGCTTTAAAACAAGGCAGAATACGTCGAAACACGGCAGTGGTAGACCAAAACGCATGTACACAATCATCGAACGCTGACCAAGCCACCGTCGAAAGTGCCACGCCCACCCCCCAAATGCCACATGCACATTTAAACACTGACAGTTATAACTGGGACGAAGGTCGTAGAATAGTGGAACTAAGTGTACTAGCCGATAATATTGTATGCGAGGAATGTAAAAAAAAACATTGTCCCTAAAAAATACAGAATCAGAAAAACGATATGGCTTGGCCAGTGACTTTACATTTCTTGTGAATGTGGTACGACAAACGCTGTCCCAACTGGGGATGGGGGGGGGGGGGGAAGAACCACAGTAATACCCCAGCGTCAAAAGGTGGCACAGGCATATTTGATAATGTGCTGCCTGTGTTACCATTCGACAATGTATTAAGGCAACTATAATTTTGATATTCTTATTTTTACATCTTTTTCCACATTCTGTATTGGACTATGGAGAGAATCTTAAAATGTTTGCCTCTTCTCAGTAAAACTATGAACGTATATATTATGACTGGTATATGAAATTAACGACGTACTGCCGTTTATTTAACCTACATACATGTATACTGATATGTTATCGAAGTTAGACAATGAATGGATACCTTGTACCTATGAACTTAGAACAAATTAAGTCAACATGCCTGATTTCGTTGTACAATTGCGGAAAATAGCACCGTATGATATCTTTTTTTGTTGATCAATGAAATCAGTGTATATTTTGGAAACCCCCTACAATTTTTCAGGGATTTGCCCATATTTTTTTCTATTTCAAACTTTAAAAAAAATGTGAGTAATTATACATTTTTGCAAGACGAAATGAATTTAAAGTCACATTCCAGCATGTTTTGTCCACATATTTGTTATTAAAAGGCTTGATATACATTGCATACACTCATATTGAGTTATTTCATGCATATTTTTGCATCCTTAATTTTTTTTTGTTTTTTTTTTTTTTGTTTTTTGTTTTTTGTTTTTTTTGCTTTTACCCACATATGTAATGTTTGCTATCAAATTTCTGTAGTCCTTACATGTAGCGCCACCTAGCGACAAAAGTAGCACCGTGACATGCCAATTTTTTATTTTTTGCTTGCATTTTTTTTTCAAATGCCAATATCTTGGTTCACACCAAAAACCAGAGATTTCTAAATTCTTTTGACCAGTGTACCGAACGTCTTTAAGAACGGACCGTGAGGGGATGAAGAAAGATGTTGACAATCTAAAAGGGGATGTTCAGAAACTTTCTGAGACGGTTAAGCATCAGCAACGATTTCTAGAGGATATAGACAGTAGAGAGAGGAGTAAGAAGGTGATCATAACTGGTGTTAGTGAGACCCAAGACTTAGATGGCGCTAGTACTGACCAGTAAAAATGCGTCCGTATACTGCGTATACTTGGCGCAGATGGCGTGTCTTTTACTCGAAAAAGAATAGGGAAACAGTCAGATCGTCATGACAGGCCATTGATCCTTCATTCTGTTACTCCAGCTGACAGGGAGCGTATCCTAGCAAACACCGGTGCTTTAAAACAAGCTGATCCTGTGTTCAGAAAAGTCTATGTGAAAAAAGATGTACATCCAGCAGTACGGAAGGAGTGGAAGCGTCTGAGAGATGCAGAAAAAAAGTGAAAAGGAAAAGCCTGAAAACGTTGGATGTTACATACGACTGGACGCAAAACAACGCACCTTACTACGCGATGATGTTGTGATTGATCAATAGAATCTGTACTCGATGCACTAGAAATAGTATTGAGGATGAAGATCACTTCCTAATTCAATGCCCGGCGTACGAGGAGTTGAGAAGGGATCTCATATCCTCCTTGGCGCTTGAATCATTAAACATGAACTACGTGTTCTCTCCTGAGGTCGATGTGGTAGTGCCCATCTGTAAATATGTATATAGACTTTTTGAACGCAGAAATTCTGCTGAATAGCAGTCGCTTGTCAATATTTTAGTCTTTTATATTATATGTGAGTATATTTTAAACTGTATTTTGTATATAATGCTGTAAGCCCATTTGGGCATAAAATGCAATAAAGTTATTAAAAGTTATTAATATTGATCGTTGGCCCCCTACTTTTTTCCAATAAATGGTCCAAAAGTTATATGTTGGTTTATGGAATAGTCATGCTGCAAAAAATAAACGTGAGTCTGAAAATGTGTTACAATGGGTTCTAAAACACGATTTGGTAGTTTTATGTGAGACACACACTGTATTACCCATATATGTACCCGGATTGTTGTGATTCCGTGTAAAAATATGTAGGAGAACCGTGGTGGCGTTGCGTTGTTAGTGCGCAATAATCTAGCGAATAAAATATCTTGTGTTGATGTCACATGTGAAGATCAAGTTTGGTTTAAGCTAACCAGGTACCCTGATATAACTTTCTGTGGCTGCTATATACCTCCTTCAGACTCCAGTTTTTACTCTGAAAATGTGTTTGCATCCATCCAAGGGAGGTGCATTGAAAGTAGAGACAAGTATATCATTATTGGCGACTTAAATGCTAGATGCGGCTCAGCCGTGAATAGTGTGGTGCAAAACGATACAAGATATGAGTATTCAGAATGATCTGATCCGGTACGAAGTCCTAACAGAAATGGAGCTAAACTGCTTCAACTATGCATTGACTGTGAGCTTCTAATTGTGAACAACTTGAGATCAAGTGAATCACACTGGAAAAGTGCCCTCACTTTTCGTACAAAAAGTTCCTGGATTTCAGAGCTTGATCTGTGGTTAGTATCAAGACCTACTGTGGATGCAGTATGTGCGTTTAATGTTGACCAAAGTTTGCAAATGCCATAGGATCATGCACCGGTGACAGTTGCTTTTGATTGTGACATGTTGGAATCACACATTTATGACGAGTTATTGCTCCGTGCCAGTAGTCTTGGAGACCATGCAGTACTACATAGATCCCAACCATCTATATGTAAATACGCAATAAAGGTCAATGAACTTCAACGTCACACATTCCTACGGGAACTAAATAATCATAACATACCAGAATTTGTGGGTGACAATGTAGATACGGTAGCACAGCACAACAGTTGTGTGTTGTCCTCTATAACTGTGCTACGGTTAGTAGACAGAGCCCTAGTAACCAGTATGATTTTGATACTGACCAGTGCAGATGGCAAAAAATCCTAGATAATAATGACAGTAAACTGTTATGGAAAGCCATCAACTGGAAAGGAGAATACGAAACAAACTCGTCTGACAGACCGTCAGATGAGGCATTTAAAGAGCACTTTGAACAGCTGCTGAATCATGATGATGTAGGGAGCATTAGTGTGGAAGATATTAGCATCCCTATTCTTGACGATCCTATTGAGTTAAGAGAGGTTGCGGACGTCATTGAGAAACAATTAAAAACCCGATAAGAGTTGCCGTCCGGATGGAGTTTCACCTGGCATTTTCAGACTCCTTCCCATTGAATGGGTTTTCTTTCTAACTACTTTATTAAATGGTGTTTTTGTATCTACTTACCCTGTTGGATGGACTCACGCTCGCCTTAACATGTTAATTGTTTAAGAAAGGCGACAGAGCCTCATGTGATAATTATCGCGGTATAAGTATATTAAATTCTATCGCAAACTGTATGACTATGTTCTGTGTAACCATTTTATGAAATGGTTCACACCCGACCGAGAGCAAGCTGGGGCTGTTCCTAAACGCGGCTGCACTCAGCATATTGTGACATTACGATTTATCATGGATTTCTGCTTCCAGAAAAAGACTAAACTTTTTGTTGTATTCATTGACTTTTCAAAAGCATATGATCGGGTGCCAAGAGGCGCTCTGATCAAAGCACTGAAACGGATGGGATGTGGTTTAGTTATGCTGTTAGCACTTGTATCTTTATTCAAAGTTTCTAAGAGCATTTTAGGTTTAGCTATTATTTCTTCTATCATAGGAGTCCGTCAAGGCTCCCCAATGTCTTGGTTTTTTGTTTACCATATTTGTTAACGATTTGATACGAAGCTATAAGGAGGAATGCGAATGGAACAGCTTTCTTAAGTGGTTGTATATCCTTATGCTCATAGATGACACCGTTATAATGGCTAGTTCCCGGGAGAAGTGCATCGAAAAACTGAATATTTTAAATGAGTTTTGTAAAACAGATGGAATGGTGATAAACGAGTTTATGGCAATCAACGGTGATCAGTGTGATAGAGTACCAATCACAGTAGGCACAGAGGGTAGTTTTCCCGTAAAGTATTGCGAGAGTTACACCCACTTAGGAGGTATTTTTCACAGCAGATGGTAGTGTATTGTGGGCTGTTAAGTAGCATGCACAGGCTGTGAGAAAGCATCTTTTAAAGTTAAAAGGATTTTTCACTAAAAACCAAAACATGCCATTTGTGGTGAAAAAGAAAGTACCAGACGCAGCATTTATGGCGGCCATTTTGTATGCTTGTGAAAGCTGGTTCAATGTTAATGTATGGAAAATTGAAAGTTTATATCTGAATGCGATTAAGTCCTTATTGGGAGTACGGATATCAACCGCCAATGACTTATGTCTGGTAGAGTTGGGTTTTCCTCCTTTGAAAGATTTAACCGTGTACAAGCCGAAGAATTTATTTGAGAAAAATGATAACTGAAACGCATGGTATGCACGATGACCCCCTAATCTTTGCACTTAATATGAACAGGCTGATGAATAGAAATGGGGGCTCAAGTACTGGAAAATATATAGACTCGTTGTTGGCTGTGGACGATATCCTTGGAAGTGTTATGCAAAAACTGAGAAATAAGATTGAGAAATAAGATTGCCAATTCAATAAAATCTAAGTATGTGATGTACATGGAGATTAATCCAAACTTGTCAACACACTGTGTGTATACTAAAGACCTCCGCGACTATATGCCAGAGATGGTTAGAATATCGTTCTCCAGACTACGCCTTTCATCGCATAGACTTCGCACAGAGACTGGGCGTTGGTCACTCATCCAGCGTGACCAGAGACTGTGTGTTATGGACTCGTACAAGACGAGCGCCATGTAGTACAGTAGTGCCCTCTGGTTGAGGAAATTCGCACGAGATTTAATAGACAGCCTTTGCTGTACCCACAGTGTGTAATAGAGGCCAAGGTCTCAAATGACTTTACTGTGCACATGGAATTTTGAAGTTTTACTTACAGTAACTTGTGAAAAACTTTCTCGTTTAATTATTATAATGTGATGTCTTATGTTTTCGCGCTTTTGAATAGATACTATGTATGTACTGTTTTTGACCATTATTGTGTCAATAAACTACTACTACTACTACTACTACTACTACTACTACTACAATGCCAGCATGATCTGGTTATATTTTGGTGACATCATGACTTAATTTGAGCAAATGACAGCCTTAATTACATGTTCATTATCGCCCTTTTCCACGATATCTCCAGAATGCTTTCATGTATTTTGTTCACATTTTGCAATATAAATATCTTTCATGCCAATAGGAGCTGATTAGATTTTGGTGTCACCATGACCTAATTTGAGCAAATAGCAGCTTAATTAGATGTTCGTTATGGCTCGTTACCATGATATTTACAGAATGCTTCCATGTATTATGCTCTAATTAAAGTTTAATAGGAATAATTTAGGGCCCGCCCAACGAGGAACTCTAGTTTTCGGGTTGTCCGTCGGTCTGGATGTCCGTCCGGATTTCCGTCTGTCCGGATGTGCACATTCTCATTACCGTGATATCTACAGAAAGATTCCATGTATTTTGTTCAAATTTGGCAATATGCTTATATTACCTGGCAAGATAAACTGATTAGATTTTGGTGTCAGCATGAACTAAAACTAATTTTAGCAAATGACGGACTCTTCTGTCAACGCTTTGCGTTGAAGGTATGTCAAGTTTGTGTTTGTTTTTTCACAGAATTATTTTCCTTAATCCCCCCCCACCCTCTTTTTTTTTTTTTGTCAAAACAAATTAAAATACCTACTCTTCGTATGCCTTGCACAAAATTATCTTAATTCTTTGCTATTCGTCAAACACATTAATATACCGACAAGAACGTAGGTCTGTTGTGAAATTTTCAACAATGCATCACTTCAGGGGTGTATATTACTGTTGATTTCCATGTTGTTTTTACATGCTGGCATTCTGTTTGATATGGAAATTTATGCTTCTCCTTATTCTATATACGAGTGAAGGATTAGTTAGACAGAGACACCATAAAAATGCAGAAGCAGGTAAGGCTAATCAACAGTTTTCATTTGAGGTGTATCGTGAAAAAGCGTTGCGAAAGATTTGCGTCTCTCAATGTTTTTGAAATATTTTAGCAGCTCACCCACACAAATTTGCAACTACTTATGTCAAAGAATTCTCTCTCTCTCTCTCTCTCTCTCTCTCTCTCTCTCTCTCTCTCTCTCTCTCTCTCTCTCTCTCTCTCTCTCTCTCTCTCTCTCTCTCTCTCTCTCTCTCTCTCTCTCTCTCTCTCTCTCTCTCTCTCTCTCTCTCTCTCTCTCTCTCTCTCTCTCTCTCTCTCTCTCTCTCTCTCTCTCTCTCTCTCTCTCTCCAAAATGTTCATTTGCTTGTGGCTTGGATGTGTGTATATATGTACATATATATATATATATATATATATATATATATATATATATATATATATATATATATGTATATATATATATACATATCTATATGTATATATATACATATATATATATATATATATATATATATATATATCACTGAATTCTTTTTCGTTTTGCCCAGTTTTGGTCAAAAAAAAAAGTGCCTACTCATATATATACACCAGCAACCACAACATACATACATTTTTCCCACCCTTCGATTGATTTTTCACGCCAGACACACTTATATATACACCAGCAACCATACACATACATTATCCACCCTCAGATTGATTCGTCATCGAACGTAATTCATGGAAGCGAGTATATGTATATATGCTGCACAACTAGCTTCCATGAAATCACATGTTCAAATGAAGAATCAATCTAAGGGTGGAAAATAAATTTATTTGCCGAGCGTGGTTTCGATCCACGGACCTCTGGGTTAGGACTCCAGTGCGCTTCCACTGCGCCACTCGGCGACTGTACGAACCCCTCTTTCAATCAGTTTATTATGCCATGTATGCAGCAAAAATGAAGAATAAAATTTCAAATGTTTTTGGATATTTATTTCCAAACTGCACTGGAAATTGTTATAAAATTGTCATTTAACTAAATGTCAATGTCAATGCCAATGTCAACATACCACAAAGCATAAATATATCTATAATTTAATCCTTTTGTTCTGATACAACTGCTGCATGTGGAGACTCCGCATAGGCAATGCCTCATGAAATATACTTGTATGGAAGGCCAGGTACTATTTTGGTTACTGTTGCTATGTATACAGGTATGGGTCGATTGCATCCATGATGGCTAGCTCAGAAAGCAGAGTCACGATTAACAAGAAGTATTTGAGGCTTTCTGTCCTTTTGCTTACAAAGTATACGAATATAAATATCTTTAAAAAAATGCTTTATAAGAATGCAGTGAAAGTCAGGGCAAATTGACACTCATTCATGACAAACAGGTACATCATTTACACGCATTTCGCGATCGGCCCGTTCTGTTGTCGCAAACCAAACCCACAAAAAAGTCGCTCAGTATATGTTATCCTTATGAAAAAAAAAAACAAACAAACAAACAAAACAAAACAAAAACAAAAAACACACATTTCATTTAAAACAACAATTTTGTGCACAATATATATATTATCCAAAAATTTAGCCATTTATCATGAAATAATTCCTATTTAACAATTCATCGC
>CAXHWN010000036.1:0-13000 GCA_964020975.1 Hermodice carunculata | reverse complement strand
TTAATGTATTTATTTGAAGACCATCTCAGTGGCGTCAACACTGACGACGTTACTGCGATATCTCAAAAACTATTGACCGCAGCTGTACCATTTTTATCAGAGATGTATCTTATGATGGACCAAGTTCCTGTTTAAAACCAGCTTCCCTTGATCATTTTTAAACGTTTTATAAAAGTGCTAATGTATTTATTTGAAGGCCGTCTGAGTGCCGTCAACCCGGACGACCGTACCGCAATATCTCCAAAATATTGAACACAGCTTTAACAATTTTTTTTTCAGAGATACATCGTATGATGGACCAGGTTCCTTTCTAAAACCAGCTTTCTTTTTGTATTTGTAAACTTCTTATGAAAACGTTGAAGTATTTGTCGTCAAGGCCGTCGGAGTGATGCACAAGGGGACGACGTTACCATAATTTCTCAACAAGGATCCAACGCAGCTTCACCAAATTTTTATCAGACATGCACGTCATAGTGGACCACATCCCTATTGAAAACCAGCATCATCTTGTTATTTGTTATGTTCGAAAGGAGCGAGACTCGAACTTGCTACCTTTGGCACCAGTCGCCCAGCTGACATGGGAAACGCACATATCCACTCGACCAAATCCCCATTCCAAACAGAATGGTTGAATGGAAGTAGTTATGTGCGAGTGCCATACCAACACGGTTATGCAGTATATGTACTGACTATTTTAAACTTGCTATGAAACTTTTGAAGTGTTTATTTGACGGCCATCTGAGTGACGCACAGTAAAGTGGTCTCTGTCACCAGAACTTGACCCAAGAACACATCCAAAACTACTCTTTAATTTCATAGACAAGAATATGGAAATTATGTGTAAGGTATTCTACTGCAAAGTCTAAAAAATTACAAAATTAACGATAAAAGGGATTTGGGGCGCCAAGGTTAATCCGTTCCCTGAACGCTATTTTTTACTTAGTGTTTTTATTTTTATGTCAACAACTTGTAAAGTACTGAGCGACACCAAACAATAAAAGAGCGCTTGTATTTTCAGAGTTTGTATTTAATTCTTTCCTGGAAGAAAAACGTTTCCTGTATATCTTCACGTACCCTAAGTGTGCTTTGTATTAAAGGCGACCAAAATACATATTACTTATCCACCTTTCAATCGGAACAATTGTTCCCGGGTACGCTACTGAGGCCAAAAATAAAATATCTAAAACTGAAAGTAGACACCTTTAACTTATAACTACCAGTTGTTGATAGGTATAAGCGGCAAAGGATACGATTCCAGAGACAAAGTATATTTTCAAATGAAATGCTACACTGGGTTCCTATCGGGTAGATAAAAGCTGTCCGCCTTCAGATGTACAATATGAAAGAGTGTAAGTTTAACTTTGCTCTGAATTTTCTTGCCTGTTTTGGCATGCAACGAGTGCATTGTAAGTCCGTCACCTACTCCTTGGTTGGTGGATGAGCATTCTGGTAGATCAGACCGCTAGCACATCGTAGCCCGCCTGTTGACCTTCATTGCCGCGCAACCATGTAAGAATGGACTCATAAATCGAGCAGAAGTTTTGACAGTGTGGTTGCCTAGGGCCATTGACAGTAGGATGAACTATTTGGCAGTTTCGTGGTTCAGCTTTATTAGAACTATCCAGACAAGGCGATAATTGCGCATTTGGTGCAAGCAGTACCAGCCATTTGTTTTTAGATGTGACGAACGGTAGGATTATTCATAAAAGTCTACCCCTTTTAACTACGAGTAATCAGGAATTATAACCAAAGGTATTATTTTCTTGATTTGCAGTGCTTGAAGATGCTTGGCGGAAAGTCTTGTGGTGCTGCCCCTAGGGATGCGTGCGGCATGGCTTCAACACAAGAGTGTCATTGGGCCCAAACACACGCTAACAGGAAATTAAAAGGCGGCACGTGAGGTGACAGGAGGCGATTAATATGAGACTTTTTCTATGCAAGAAAATGCCTACTGACATAGAGCACGACTGTAAGTATGCAAGAAATTACTCAAGAACTGCTAGCCTGTGGATAATCCTCACCCAAGCTATCCACCGACTTGTAATCTTTTGGAAAAATATACCAAGAGGACCAAAGTTTTTCCTTTCAAATAATACAGTAACTGTGTGTATCCAGAGCGTGTGAGGGGCTTGTCTTATGACAAGGACTGCATAAGGTACTATATCCATATGGATACAAAACTAAGCATAAGATGGTATACAGCGGGCGCAGTCTTATGAAGGAACAAGATAATCCCATACAGCGACAGTGGAATTTATGCACTTCAGTGCATGAACAACTTTGAGACTGTGGTCAGTCTGATTTTGTGGGAACATCATGGCAAACCATACGGATATACTGCTTTTGAATGTTACACTTACGACGGCGTATAACGGATACAACCCGCCAAGAAATTACAGTAGTACAGAGACGCCCAATGCTGGACGGGAACATGATATGCTTCTGAAACCACTCAGTTTGCCCCATTTATTGACAACGTCCATAATTCTTGGGCTTATAATTCTTGCTACCATCATTGGCAACGTGTTTGTGATTGCCGCGATTGTTTTAGAGAAAAACCTCCAATCAGTGAACAATTATTTGATTGTGTCACTGGCCGTTGCTGACCTAATGGTGTCAGCGCTTGTGATGCCCCTTGCGGCAGTCAATGAAGTCAGCACAGAATGGTTTCTTGGCAATGAAATCTGTGATATGTGGATTTCTTTCGATGTTCTCTGTTGTACGTCATCCATTTTACATCTCGTTGCCATAGCGATGGATCGTTACTGGGCCGTGACACGAGTGGATTACATACGAGAACGCAATGCAAAACGAATAATCATAATGATTGTACTTGTGTGGTCTTTGTCGTGCATCATTTCTATTCCACCCTTATTTGGATGGAAGGATGCTCGAAACAATCCTTCTCAATCCGGTATGTGTTTGATCAGCCAGGACTGGGGCTATACAGTGTTTTCCACTGGCGGGGCATTTTATCTTCCGTTATTACTTATGACCATTATTTATATTAAAATATTTAGAGCTGCAAAATCGAGAATAAGAAAGAAAAACTTCAAGCCGCCGGGTAGGCATGGGCCCCGAACAATGATGTGCCCGGTAAGCACAGAATGCACATCCCTGACGCAAGTACCGTCTTCCATAAGTGACAGTCCTGACCATTCGATCAATGGCTCTGCACATGCAATGAATGATGCTAACAGAAACCACTGTGGGCCAGCGTTATCTCCACCTTGTTCCCCGCTGATAAAACACGATAGAAATAACCACTTATTAGATATGACAAAAATTTACATCGACGGAGGGAAGCGGGGACAGAATTCTTCTCCGAAGAACCTATATAGGGACCGAAATAAGGAGAAGTTAGAACAGAAAAGGGAAAGGAAAGCAGCGAGGACGTTAGCCATTATTACTGGTACTTTTGTCTGCTGTTGGTTGCCATTTTTCATTGTGGCGATTGTAAGGCCATTTTGTGGCGACCATTGCGTTTTTCCAAAATTGTTTATCAGCATCATACTGTGGCTTGGATATTTAAACAGTTTTCTAAATCCCATCATATACACAATATTTAACCCAGATTTTCGGTCGGCATTCAGAAAAATATTATTCGGAAAATACAGACGACCAAATGCCGTCAGGTGATTATATTTTATATTTTGCGTATTATCGCTCACGGGGAAACAATTCTGTATCGATAATATATACATTTTTTGTAGCAACACACTGTCTTTTTTAACTGCAATTAACGGATTCAGAAAGAGCTATAATATGCAAAGCATTGTAAACTTCACTGACTCATTCTGTTTAGTAAACCTCAACAACCTTAGATTTATAATGGCAAGAAATGGCTTACGCGTGAAAGGGATGAGTTGGGGGGGATTTGCCACAGTTTGTATGGATTTAGTATGAGCGCATGTCCTCACACACTTTTCTATTTTATTTGATTCATCGATATTACTTGAATTGCCTGGAGTAAAACTACAAGTCAATTTGTCGCTTTAAACCTACTTTTGCACACTTTTCGTTCATTTGTAGAAATAATTGAATCACGACAAGCTGTGCATACTGCTAACAATGGTTCACTGTTGGACCATAAGTATGCAATCTTTACCGGGTCATTACTTTGTATATACACATTTACGCTTTAAAGGCAAGATTCCTTAACATGACATCTGCGATTCTTCAGCGAATAAAATTGATGCGTAGATATTATATTCTAAGTGATTTATTGCCCAATACCTTTGTCTCATAAAACAATGAAGGCTTCTGTGTATATATTACATAAAACTAGGCAACTTGAATTTGTTCCTGTGTTGAATATTGTCCGATTTTTAGCGCTGCAATTTCAATTTGCTGTATCTTTGCTCGGCTGACCTGTCGCTATACTGCCAATCACTCAAAAGCTAACAAATATGAATCGTTTTTACCCTTGCGACAATGGTGCAAGAGGGTCATGATTGTCGTCCCCTGTCTCGTCCGTCCGTCCGTCTTGTAGACATTACCGCTATATCTAGAAAAAAAACAAACAAACAAAAAAACCACCGTATTTTTACCAAATTTTCATCAGAGATGCACCTTATAATGCACCAAGTTCCTACTGAAAACCAGCTTCCTCTGACTAGTTTAAATTTTTTTAAGAAACTTGTAATGTGTCTATTTGAAGGTCGTCTGAGTGGCACCAACTCTGACGACATTACCGCTATATTTCAAATTTTATTGATCGCAGCTCTGCCAATTATTCGTCAGAGATGCATCTAATGATGGACCAGGTTCCTATAAAACAGCTTCCCTTTTATATGTATAATTTGCTTATGAAATTTTAAAGTATTTATTTCAAGGCCGTCTGAGTGTAGCACACGGGGACAACGTTATCATAATATCTTGCATTGCAGCTGCACTAAATGTTTGTCAGAGATGCACATTATAATGGACCATGTTCCTATTGAAAACCGCCTTCATCTTATTATCGTTAAACTTACGAAGCTTTTGAAATATGTGTTCGAAGGCCGTCTGAGTGGCACTCATGCAGGCATCCTTGTTACCACAATATCTTAAGAAGGATTCATCACAGCTTGATGAATCCTTCTTGAGATATTACACAAGAAGTTTTCATCAAGCCGAAGAAAAGAATGCTATTTTCTGGTTTTCTCTTTCTACAGTTAGATATTCCAACGATGCAAATGCTGTCCGAAGGACAAGCAACAAACCATCTAAATATTTCACATTTTATACTTCGCTAGGCCTCTACAGCGCGGCTCTTACAGGGTCGACACTTTGATTGCTAGATCAATTATTATTCATAGTATCTGCTTTTGTTTTTGTTTTTGATGAGAAAAATAACATCACGGAAAGAGAGTATTTTTCAGGGAAGGTACTTGCCTAGATAAGACTTGATTTGACACCAATATCGCAACGGGTTCAGTTTAAGTGCAAATATGCATTTGATTTGCATTGTTTCTATTAGTTTTAATTTGGCAACAAATCTGCTCAAATAATTAAAAATCCAGCAGTTCCCTAGAGAGGAGCTGTGCAAATCAATCCAGGACACCATTTTCTACTTACAACTGTTCCAAAACTGCTGGGCGTCTTTTCAAATTTGTTGGAAATGTCATTTGACTTCGCTTGCCGAACATTATACACTTTTATTAGCCATGAACGTTTGCCGTTTTCAGATTAAGCGGATTTTTGGTTGGTCAAACAAACGTTAATTTTTGGTTTTCACTTAAGTTTTGGGTTTGTTTGTTTGTTTTTGTTTGTTTGTTTGTTTTGTTTTTGTTTTGCTTTCTTTTTTTGTTTTTTGCTTTGTTTGGCCTTGTTTTGCTCTCTTTGTATTGTTCTGGCATGTACTTTGAAAAAAGTGTATTTTTATCAGTATTACCATATTTTCTCAGTCTTTCAAAGACCTAATATTTGTTATATTTTTCAATCTTTGTGTACATGTACATAAGCCGTTTGACCGAAATAAACACTAATGAAGCAGCATAAATACTTTCCAATAAGAACAGTCATTAAGTATACGGAAAATATCAGGAACAGATTTGACATTGGGCTTGTCGGTCAGCTGAGCAGTGGCCTCTTAGATAGGGCAAACAGTATGTATAAGGTCAACATTATCATTGTACAAGACAAAATGAAGACCCTCGTTCGACCAAACCCCGACATTTGTGACCCATTTTTGTTAAACACATGTATTCGCATAGAAGAAGTCGCTCTGAAATGCCAGATAATGTTTAGGGGGAATTATTTTTGTCAGTGAATCATCTAAGTTTTACTCAAAACTTTAGGCTATCATTTTGGCTAAATCCTGAATTTAATGATGCGATGGAGATATCGTAAGGTCGTCACAATAAAAATGTGTTCAGCACAGTAAAAAATCAACACGCAAAATTGTTTTAGATACGGAACTTGGACAATTCATTGTATGATAATGCTGTGTTTCTTTATAGCAGATCTTTACCCAAGCCCTATTTCACGGGACAAAATCATTAAATACCTGATTGGATACCCATATTTTTATTTTGTCCCTATTTTCTTGTGTGTGTGTGTGTGTGTGTGTGTGTGTTTGTTTGTTTGTTTGTTTATTTGTTTGTTTTTTGTTTTTTGCTCTGTTTTTTTCTTTTTTTTTCTTTTTATTGTTGAAAAAGAGAAAACTTGGTCCCGTTTCTAAAATATGGTGTTACTCTATATTGACCTGAAAAGAAAGAGAAATGTATTCAACTGAGGCAATTTATAAATGGGCACAACCCTTCTTGATCTATATACTATCTCCTTTTGCATTAGCTGTTTGATTTTGATTGTTACCTCCAGGGGTGGCTAAGTATATTCTCAGAAATAATAATAATAATAATAATAATAATAATAATAATAATAATAATAATAATAATAATAATAATAATAATAATGATAATGATAACGATAACGATAACGATAACGATAACAATAACAACAACAACAACAATAATAATAATAATAATAATAATAATAATAATAATAATAATAATAATAATAATAATAATAATAATAATAATAATAATAATGATAATAATAAAAACCATGTCACCAAGCCGTCGCCTAGATCGGAGCTACACCACCGAGGTCAGAGTTTGGTTGAGTCCGCAACTTTACTCGGACAGGGAAAAGTCCTCATTTGCAATGGAAAGCTGTCAGGTGTTTATAGACAGGTAGTGTTGTCTTTGGTTGCTGGTAGGAACATTGATATTAAACAAAAAATGTCAGTCACATGCTGGGATATGTATGCTAGACAAAAAAGGTGATGTGCATGGAAAACACGCAGAGGTATAACCCCCACTTCTTTCTTCGTGAATACACCTGGATTTCACAGTAGGTGTCTTGAAACAGATAAAAGAATGTTTTACAGTTTTTAACTACTTTGACCTCCATTCCTACAACGTAAGCTCTACCACCTCCATAATGGCATATGATTGGCAGAGGAGTTTGTTTTGAACTGAAAGTCAACAGTTGCTGAAGCCAACTGCTGAGATAAAAAGAACAATGGAAATACTGCATACTTTTTAAAACTATACATGTTGATAAAAATAATCAAAACTCAAACATTTATTATGCAGCTTCGTGGTACAAGCTTATTGCAAAATGCTTTTGAAATTTAGATATTTAAATAGCATAATGCTATTAGTTGATGTTGCACTTTTGGTATCATCCAGTGAATTTGTAGTCAAGTGGGCAACAGATCATCGCAAAAGAGGTTACAATTGCTACACAGTCCATCTAGTCCATTTTGTTGTGAAAACTTCTCATCGAAGTCTGGTGTCTTTTTACTGAAGGTAGTGGTGCTTAATACAAAGTGGCTTATATATCACGCGCACTAAAATGTGGCTTTCCAATGCATTTAGTTAATGAAGCAAGACGTGCTTGAAATAGAAAGCGACGTCGTAATGTCAGCACTAATTCACTGTCCTTGTTGACTCATCAAAGCAAATATATGAACTTCAACAGTACACGCAATGAACATGTGGCAACAGGAATGATAATCGTATACTTTTTTTGCAGAGATTTGGGGGAAAAGCCAGAGGCTGGTAATGATATGACCTCAAACGTGTATGTGGCTCGCTTTTTAACGGCAATAAATACAATGCACAACGTTCACATTTTACACACACGAGTAATTGCGATTAGGCGCAAGCCAGATGAAATTGTGTGATTTAGGCATGAAATAAGACAATATGAACCCCGACATTTGAATCGTACAACCAGTATACAAAATTAGTTGTGAATATTTGCTAACAGATCTCTTCATTGAAAGGTCAGAGCTCAAGTTTACCAATTACACACATATATGTTGTTTTAAACCTTTCACTTACGATACGTACATATACGTGATGGTTTCATGATATCCCCAGTTCAAAAATAAAAAAGTCAACAGCAATTCTAATGACAAAATAGTTTATTCAGATAATGCTCACAGTTCAGACGATACGTCAAACTAAAAGTTCACTCTCTGCTTGGTAATATTTCGGTATTTGCAGAATATTTTGAAGGGTCCGATTGTAAACGGAGTTTCAGTGTGACAACAGTTAATTTTATATAATAAAATAAACTGAAATATGCTTGTAACATATCCTAATGTAGTTGAATAAATATTAAATAAAGGAACTGTTCTACAACAGTACTGACAATTATGCTGAAACACGGAATTTGCCCACAAGCAACAGCCTGTACCCGCCTTTGTGAAAGGTTCTTTTACTCATGGATTGAATGAATAAAAGGTGCAAAATTTAGTAACCGCAAATAATGTTCATTCTACAACCCTGCAGGAGCATAATTATTGTGCCTAAATTTGTCGATATATATACTGCTGTCAGCAGAGACATCGTCATGTTATGTGGAGAGCAAAAGCCTGCATGGCTGGAAAGAGTGCATGTTCATATGGAACTAATGTCATCAGATGTGACAGCAGTGTGAGGGTTAATACATCATTCACGTCATGAAATATACTTGCCTTGTGTACGTTTTATGGAACCACCATTAAATACAGACATATAGTCACAACAATGGGCATAATATAACATATTAGCCAAACCGAATGTCGCTGCTTTACATATGCGTATTTAGGTGCAATAAATAAATCTCAATATTGAGACTCAGCCTTTCAGCAAGCGTGGTACAGCTGCTCACGCATCTGCTGTGTGGCTTTTTTTTTGGGGGGGGGGGGGCGGGGGGGGGGGGGGGGGGGAGGGAGCATATGCACGAACTCGCTTGTGTTAGCTGATTTGACTGATGTGTGATTCAGCATGTCGGTTTATTATCCCTACAACTAACTGGCCGGAACACCGTCGGAAAAAAATATTGTTTGCAATTTTGACAGAACATTTTTCTTTTTATGTAATATAAAATAAATCATGTAAACGACAAACGTATACGGAAGGATATAGTGCCCACAACAACATAAGCAAAATATAAGATCATAAATGAAATCAGAGATATGTCGGTAGCATTTTGTCTAGTGTTCGCCCTACTGGTTTTAAATGACATTGCCATGACAATGTCTAGACTGGTTAATCTTGATAAATTTGAATACGAGACTGAAGAAAAAAATGTGTAAACTGAATAATAATAATAATAATAATAATAATAATAATAATAATAATAATAATAATAATAATAATAATAATAACAATAACAATAACAATAACAATAACAATAACAATAACAATAACAATAACAATAATAATAATAATAATAATAATAATAATAATAATAATAATAAAAATAATAGTAATAATAATAATAATAAATAAATATATATATAAACAAAATTTAATTAATTTATTAATTAATTAATAATCCATGGAATATTGACTGATGCGTTCGTCAGACAGGTATGCGGTCGCTATCTCAATGGAGTTTAACTTTCAATTAATGCTGTCCTTTTCCAGGATTTTTTGCGCTTTTAACCAAGCATTTAAGTTACAAGGGAACTCCAGTCAAAATTAAAGGACATTCTTGGGGTGATTTCTTCAGTCTCGAAGAGCACCTTTAGTCAACCATTAGTATTGCGGGAAAAGGACGATATACTCATTCAGCACTCAGGTGCCCTGCGTTTAGATATATGTTTGACAAAGCTTTAATATTAATGAAAGATCACAACGTTGTCCCTCTGCTCTCCCCACCGAAGCTACATCTGTACATGTATTTTTACTCACCACCACCGATAACACAGCAAGGTAAGAAGGTTAGACGTAGCTGTGGATTAAAGATTAGGTCAGAAAAGTCTTTGCATTTGCATATTTTATCAATTTTACACTCAGAACTAGTTCGCATCATTTAAAATATCTAAAACAATGCCAAGGCCAGGGCCAAAGCTTTATGAATGAATGACAGGAATTGACGTAGATGTATGTACACATTCGTTATTTTTAGCCTCTTCCAAATCGAATATTAGTCTTCACCTTGAATTTTAGTATTTTTTGTGATTATATGATGCTTTCTTAAGGTGTACTTTATAAATTTATTTAAGTAAAATGCAATATTTGGAATTTACAGTCGACGTCAAACATAACACTGGAGTTATATTGGAACAATTGATTTAATCGCATTTGTATGGATGATGTAAAATAATACTGGTACAGGAATATATCATTATGCGTTATCTTGGCGCTTTTTTTTATTTTTTTATTTTTTATTTTTTTATTTTTTTTTTTGTTTATGTTTTGTCTTTAGACTTTCTGTATTCCGTGACACTCGTTCTGAATGAAAATTATCACGTACGAAACTTAATCTTAACATGAACAAGACTTATACTATAATACTATGTATGGTCCGAAAGAATACTTTATTTTGTAACCCATTTATCTGAAGTACATGCACTCATTTTACATCGTAAAGCAACAACTATGAGACTCAAATTCAGCAAAGCAGCACCCATTGATTTTTTGGTATTGCATCAACCATACTGCACAATTTGTCCCTGACATGAGTATTGTAAAGTTCAATTCTACATATATATATATATATATATATATATATATATATATATATATATATATATATATATATATATATATATATATATATATATATATATATATATATATATATCTGTGTGTGTCTGAGTGTGTTTGTGTTAGTGGTGTATATATTTAAATGAACAAGTAACGATCTTTCACCAATTTTGTAAGGCGTTTGTGCGCAGAAAAGCATATGCACGACAAAAGCCAAAAACGGCAGACAGGTTACAGGTACATGTACATATATTGTATACATGTTATAACGCATACACGTCCTCCAACATGACATCATTTTCTACTAAATTATTAAACCGATTATATATATATATATATATATATATATATATATGTGTGTGTGTGTGTGTGTGTGTGTGTGTGTGTGTGTGTGTGTGTGTGTATTATAGATTATAACATGCTTTGTTGACGATATGAAATATATCAACGAGTACTGGATGCCATATAGCAGAACGAGTGACCGAAGCGAATGAGTTCTGCTATATGGTATCCAGTGCGAGTTGATTACTTCATATCGTCTACAAAGCATGCTATAAAAATTTTATCTCATGTTTGCGTCGATTTGTACATTTAAATACACAAAGCAAAAATAAGAACGACATTTGCAGAAAGTTTTATTCCTCAACAAGACAATTACCGATGAAACCTGAAGAGTGCCGATAGCACCGGAAGACTGCCGATGCATCATATCGCGACACTCTAGCTTTTAGGCCTATGATACTTATTTATACAAGCATGTTGTAGTACTAAAATCAACCCAAACATGAATATATATAACCGTCTTGGTGGTTTATGGGCAATTATACACTTCCCACGAAAATGTACAATGGAATAGGTCCTACAACCGGTTTGTGGGTCATGCCCATTGTGTGCAGGTCAATTGTAATTCTCGACCGGACCCCATGGGCAGTATGGAACTTAAAACAAATATATTTAATAAAATAATGCCGTAGGTGTGGTACATCAAAATATACCAAGGTTAGCTTACCACAGCTTCTGGGCATTTATTGCTTCCCATAATATCTGGGCAGATTTGCTAATTTGTATGCTAACCATACGGTCTGAGCATTACAGTTCTACCCATACACCATATATATGTATATATATAGATACATATATATATATATATATATATATATATATATATATATATATATATATATATATATATATATATATATATATATATATATATATATATATGTAAGTGATTATGTTCCTTACGTTAATTTATAGTATGAAGGTCATCCTTGTCTTCTCAAGTTACACAGAAAACTCGATTAAAAAATTGCAACTAAGTCAACTTGTTTGCATTAATAATAATAATATTATCATAAATCTGATCGTTGGTCCCGATTTATATCACGAAAAGAATGTATACCTGCTTTTGTCTTTTGCTGGTAGCTCAGTTGACTGACAAGTCAGGAGAACCAAAAATGGCAGGCCTACCTTGCCTTTTTTATCTTTGGCGCAAGTGGTAAACTTGGGGTCGTTAGTGATTAGGCTTTTATGTTTTGGAAAATAAATAAACTTTCTTGCCAATGAAGAACACTTCAAAGGCCGAGAGGACTGGTTTAAAACCACCAGTTGCTCTTTATAGTTGACTGCCTGCCTCAATTCAGGAAGTGTTTCTTCATATTGATATGGGAAGATGCATGTTGCTCTGTTGGTATTTCTTGAATCTCTGCCTTGTGCTGTATCTAATTTTGCTCTTTTCGTTGGGGTTACAATTTATTAATATCGGTAATGATTTCAGTAAAATTTATTGGGCTTCATTAAATAAGCAAAAGGAAATGTCGATGAAGACCGGTATGGCATGCCTTTGTCAATATTTTTTTGCACTTCAGCATCCATACTTCCCGACGAATACATTTAATTGATATTGGTCAATTGCTGGCAAATCTTTGGTATTGAACAGTTACCAAAAGACACCTACAAAAATCATTATTTTCGATTTAGAAATTGGCAAAAGCTTGAGGATGAGGGGATCATGAGCAAATGCC
>CAXHWN010000035.1:0-19610 GCA_964020975.1 Hermodice carunculata | reverse complement strand
CCATAAAGTGATTATAGACAATGATCATGCCATATAAAGAGACTACTGTGAAAAGCAATTATAAACTAAACAAATTTTCGAGGCTTAAAGGTCAAGTTCTTTTGCTATTTGAATTACTCACTTGACATATTCAGAAATCTGAGATATTTAGCAAGGAAAACTGGATGGCGTCATTTTCACGAGGTTTCACCATAGCTGTATACTTTACCTTCCATATTACACATAAAGTTTAAGCTGGCACTGTTGGATGTACTAAATTCAACTTAAACTTTATCAACACTGTGAATTCATTTAATTTTACTGTTTTTATTTTCACTTATTTCACTGATGCTTCACAACTACCAAAATAAAAACCCAGCGAAAAAGATTTTTAACATAGCCTGGATAGGAATTATATCAAAATTATTGAATTTAAAGTTTTAGTGAAAGGTCCACAATGAAAAATAATGCCAAAATTAGAACCCGTGAAATAAATGTATTCACAATGTACAAGAGGCCTTCATATAGGCATCGCCTGTTGGCCAATTGTTTTTGCAATAAATATGTTTAAACCATGTATTCACCTTATCAACATATTTGCCTGCATTACAGTAAAATATAAAGGTCCAAAAAAAGTGTGCAGGCTAGCAAAATTATATTTCATTCAATCAAACAATTTATATCATTAACAAAAATATATGTATCAACACATTTGCCTGCATTACAGTAAAATATAAAGGTAAACAAAGTGTGCAGACTGGCAATATTATATTCCATGCAATTAAACAGTTTATATTATAAAAAAAATGCTACCCAGGAAAATGTGTAATTATCTATTTATGAATACATGTAACTATGTTCTTTCCAAAGATTTATGAACAGCAGAATGAAATAAAATAGTCATTGGTCAGTTTGATTCTTTGACAACTACATCAATTAAAATCCTTTTTTACACTGTATTTTTGTGTTCTTGGTACGAGAGAAGCTTCGTGAACAACATCGGGGGGTGAGGGTGGGGGTGGGGGTGGGAGTGGGGTGTGTGTGGAGAAAAGATGATCAGGATTTAATTTTGAATGTACAGTTTACCTTGTCCACCCTTTTGCAAGTTCAGCCCAGTCTATCTGGTTTTCATCTTGTGCGTCACTCGCTGCTATCCTGAAACATCAAACTGTAAATTTTATTTCCATTCAACAAAACAATGATAACAAATTCACAACACATGATATCACGATCTAGGTTCAAGACAGGCAACCATGTACCCTTGCTTGTGTTTATTCTATGCAGACAGTGTGAGTAGCTTTACATATTTTAAGACCATTTGGTCTAAGTGCTGGCCTGGAATACTGGTTGAGCTTTTTACACACATTTATGTAGAGTTCCATTTGACTTCTCTGTGGTATGTTCATTTGAAAGTTACTATATGTGCATCATGTATCCATCTTACCAAATAACGGCATCAATCTTTTCCTTTGTCATAATATCGAGTATCAAATGTCAAACAGATGTCTTAATGTTACGAAACTTTTAAATTAGTTTGTGTGCCCACCCAGAGCTCACCACAGAAAGCTGTTAATCTCAGGTAAACAAACTTCCACTTTCTGCCATGCAAGCTTCATATAAAATTTCTAATATGTGTGCATATGCAGGAAAGATTAAGCTTAAAGCTAGATTTAAAACTGAAGATGAATGCATTGATCAGTCTATGACAAGGATGAAAAATGCATCAATGCAACAACATCAACCTATGGTGTAAAAGGCAAAGAAAAAAGAGAGAGAGAGAGAGAGAGAGAGAGAGAGAGAGAGAGAGAGAGAGAGAGAGAGAGAGAGAGAGAGAGAGAGAGAGAGAGAGAGAGAGAGAGAGAGAGAGAGAGAGAGAGAGAGAGAGAGAGAGAGAGAGAGAGAGAGAGAGAGAGAGAGAGAGAGAGAGAGAGAGAGAGAGAGAGAGAGAGGAGAGAGAGAGAGAGAGAGAGAGAGAGAGAGAGAGACTCACTCACTTGAGAACCAAAGCAATGTCATCTTCACGTGTCCAGTCAGAACCACCTTTCTGTTTCCAGTTGAGGTAGTTGAGCCATTTTGTACGACACTGTTTCTCTGAACGAGTTCCTACTTTATCAGCAACAGATGCCCAAGACAGTCCAGTTGTGATGCTTTCACCTGTAAGCGACATGAAGATAAACATTCTTTCAGTTCTATCCATGACAACAGTCACACTCATTTGGATACTGCAATTTCAGATTAAATTTTGTCGTAAAAATACCTTTCATTCAAGTACCAGCATGCCTATACGCCCAAAGATACGTTTAAAAAAAAAAAAACACACACAACCCAAACCTAGTCCATGTCAACAGGTTGCTTGCCATGCTTGGTTACTGTTTCACAGCACAAAGGGTATCTGTTGACTCAGTTCAAAACCTAGCCCTCAGAGGATTCTTTAATACTGCATGCACTTGAATAAAAGTGAACAAATTGGAATAGGTACTTCTTTAACCCTGTATGCACTTGAATAAAAGCTAACAAATGGGAAAGGGTACTTCTTAAACTCTGTAGGTACTTGAATAAAGTGAAAAAATTGGAAAAGGTACTTCTTTAACTGTGTATGCACTTGAATAAAAGCTAACAAATTGGAACAGGTACTTCTTTAACCATGCAGGCACTTGAATAAAAGCTAAAAAATTAGAATAGGTTCTTCTATGACCCTATAGGTACTTGAATAAAAGCATAACAAATTGGAATAGGTTCTTCTTTAACCCTGTATGCACCTGAATAAAAGCAAACAAATTGGAATAGGTACTTCGTTAACCCTGTATGCATTTGAATAAAAGCAAACAAATTGAAATAGGTACTTCTTTAACCCTGTAGGTACTTAAATAAAAACTGAGGAATTATAACATGTACTTCCTTAACACTGTGGGTCCTCAGTTAACATCTTTTCTTGGTACATTCAATGAGGAAAGCTGTTTTGTAACACATTTTTGTTGTTGACAAAAAAGTTGCAGACATCTTACCACACTGGATTATTTTTTGTGACTCTAAAGGGTGCATGCGCATGCATTGGTATAAGGGGTCTCAGTGCTAAATTCAGCTATAAATTTACAAGAAAAAATCCACAACTACATGCAGTACTGAATGAGCTAAGCCTTTCCTGGTCAGAATAACACGTAGTCAAGAACTTTCCTGACATGGAATGGGGACAATGTGCCCAACCTCTGGTCAGAAGAGCTATTATCTTGGGGTATTATATCATGACAGGTCACATGTACAATTCTCAGCAAAACTATTTTCCATGAACATGGATCAAGTCAAAATATTAAAGCATATGACAATTGACATCTGAGTGCTTGCTCTCATATGAACAGGACAGGGTTAACCCTGCTCTGCTGGCAACCATTCTCACCTGGTGACGCCCCAGAGAGTTCATATACAGCTGTTGATAATCGTCTTTCTTCCTCGGGATGCCACTTGCCTGTAAGCACAGAAATATCATTTATGACTCTCACAAAACATTTCATGATGCAACAAGGATTTAATACAATTTCTCCCTTTCTCACATTTTTTTTTGGGGGGGGGGTCATTTTTACTTCAAATGAAGATATATTTAATTCCAAGAATTTTTATCAATGACTCTTTTCGTTGAAATGTCATGAAAACCTGTTTGTAAGTGGTCAACCATTCATCAAACCAGCTGGTGATGAAATGCTGTCTGCCTTAATCTGTGACTGATTTCAACAGTAATGAAAAATAAAATTGAAAGAGAATTATAGAGAAGACCTATCAAAGTAACATGGCCTGGGTCAACAGCTTTCTTTGGCATGGGTCCATAACAAAAGTCAACAGATTTCTTTGGTGTAGCTACACCAAAGAAATCTGTTGACTTGGTCTGAATCTAAGGGGAAAGGTTCAAATAACAACCAACAAAACAGACCTTTTTATTTCAGGCTTCACTTGACCAGTTGTCTAACGATTAACACCTGAACAAGTTTTTTAGTCTCTGACTTCTCTGTTACTTTTGTAAAATTTTACTTTGCCACTGGCAATCTTTTTCGCAAAGACACATGCTAATAATCTTCCACAGAATACATGTTTGTGCTGTCAATACCAACTCAGATCCAAAGGGCTAACAATGTTCACCAAGCGACCTCTATGTTCTACATCACAAACACCTACTAACCATTCCCTCCTCAATATGCCCCCTCCCCCCCCCAAAAAAAAAGCAGCTGAATGCTTAATGTCACCTGCTTCAATTGTTTTTTTTGTTTGTTTGTTTGTTTTTTGTTTGTTTGTTTTTTTTTACAGAAAACGTTCAAAATTAAAACTATGTGCAAGACTTATCAGAAGATACATGTAATGTCCCAGCTCATCAGCTTTCCTTGTTGTGGGTTGCATGCTATCTAAGTACCAAACCTACACCACAGAAAGTGCTGACCAGTGTTACTCTAACCACTTAACTCTTTCAGTGCCACATTTTGGACTGAGTCAATGTGCCTTAAGTGTGCTGAGGAAAGCTGTTGACCTGGACCATCATATTCTCTGGCACTATAGGCATGCTGAAACTTGAGAGAAAGATGGTTTTACAGGGAATCTGAACCTGGCACCCTCATAGTAATTCAGAACAGTTTGTTCTGTGTAGTTTGACTTAAGTCACAGTTGGCACTGAAAGAGTTAAAATGTTTAAACTGAGAGAAAACAAACCTGAATTGCAAGTGTCTCTCATCAATCTACACCTGTCTTTTACCGAGGATGCACTTCTTCCGAGGGCTGCCCCAATAGTGGCCCAGTCTGTGCCATGACGCTTCCTCAGCCTGTAAAGATAAGCAGAAAATTTATTGGTGAAATAACAAACTTGCCATCCATTTTTATATTCACAGGCAAAACTGTGATCCACTAAAAACCTGTATTCATTTGATTAATCTATCACACAGCTGTGGCTGCACCAACCCATCTGAAGTGGACTCTTCTGCTACAAAAGGGAGGCTCCTTGTGCTTCAGAAATAGCCCAAATGCTTATGTTTTGGAGACATGTCACTGTTTTAAAGGAGATATCAAAGGCAATGCAAAAAAACACTGACCATGATCATTGCCACAGCAGGAGGGCATCAGTTAACTCTTACACAACTAATACTTTACAAGTGATAAACTAGTACGTCATGGTATTTCGCAGATAGTTGAGAGGTGAGAGTGGTACACTTACTCCCTGAGAGCTTGTATCTCTTCGGGTGTGTATTTGCCAATATGGTTCTTCTGGTCATACATGCGTATTACCCTTCTGTACACTGAGAAGAGTGGTCGCTGAAGACCTCTGGCTATGGTGCGATAAAAGTCCTTGCGCTCATCTTTGGACATCTCAAACACTACCTCTGTTGGATCTCCGATCTGATGATCCTGTAATAATAAAACACCCATTACCATCAACAGACTTTACAAGTAGTTTTGCCTTCCAATTTGCAGGTAGTTTCACCAAGAAGTACAGCCAACAAGAACAGTTAACCTGCAGAAATATTTCAAGAGTATAACACAAAATCTAACTGTTCATGAAATAATAGATCATATTTCATAACTGGTTTGCATAAGAACTTAAACTGAAGGTGTCCTTTTGTAGAGCAATGTGAAGGACCAGCACCCTCCCCTCCCCACCCAAACTCCATGGAAAGCTACGATTACATATTAAAGGCCTTGTTTCATGAGTTTTGTTTTGTTTTGCTGTCAAGTCATGCCACAGATGTATAAAACACCGACTTTAAGCAAGACGTGTTGGTATTTGAATGGAAGCACTTTTTATGAAAAGTAGGAATATGCAATTTTTGTCTGGAGTGTTGATAAATATATGGAAAAACTGACCTACTGCTATATCAAATGTTACTGTTACAGTGGTAAACTTAATTTTGCAATTTTGTCATTTTCATACAGAGTTCAACTTCACAAGTTTCCCCTCACACAAATGGAATATCTAATAGCTTTAAACTCTGTATGCTATTTAATTTTGCTTTCTTTATATGCTTGTGAAATTTTCAAGATTGAATATGTGAAATTGAGTTTGCATTATATTAAGGTAAAATGCATGCTGCCTTATCAAGTCTCATCACCTACCTTACAATAACTGTTAATATTACTCTGTAGCAGATCTATTTCTTCCTTGGACCATTGGCCTTGTTTCCATTGATGACCTGGCAGGTAAAAAGACATAAGCATGAGTACAAATGTTCAAACTGATACATGACTTAAATCATCATTACAGCTGTCCCTGTCTCGAGAGACCACCTGTCTTGAAATACCCCCGTTCTTTGATACCTTACTTAGTACTTTGAATGTTATTTTTACCTCTCCAATGAGAAACCAATTGTTTTGACAGATCACAATTTGGTCACTCCTATGCTGTCTGTTGAGACAGGCTTTATTGTGCTTCAAAGATACTGTTCACAGAGCAAACACACACTTACAAATCAGAAATCTGAAGCCTCTTGAACTTCTAGAAAAAGATGTAAATGTATTGGATCATTGTGAAGATTTTTTTTTTTTATTTACATCCATGGTATACAAAAACTATTGGAGTTGCCTTGTAAGATAGATATGGCAGTACCTTTACTTTGTAACGCTGTCTTGTCATCTCTGCTGGTAAACCATGCCTGAGTGATGTCTGTGTCTTGTTGCTGTAACTACAGGCCAGGCAGATACATTCAAAACCAGTTCCTGTGTTAACAATCTTCAGACACCATTCACTGGGTACATGTATCATATTAATTCTATTCCAGGCATGTTCTCTGATAAGTGCTTACAACTCATTTCCTCATGAAAAATGCCCAAATAAATTACAGATGATGGGTATTTCCATGCCCAATTCTGGGTTTCATCATCTTTAAAACATACGTGATCAATGTTTTTATATTTTTTTGTCTTGCCACACTATGCACTTAATAGGATGGCTACAGCACTTGCTTTTTAGTTCTGTACATTCCTTAAGTTTGCATGCATGACTTTTTGCAGATTTTCCAATGTTGACAAATTTGCAATCTAAAATTTGCAATTTTAGAAACCCAGAATACAGATTTCTCAAACATGAACCAGAAAACTTACCCAGAGTACCAGTGTTAAGCACAAACAGCTTGTTTGCTTAAATAAATTAAAAACAAATTCACACACCCATAATCTTGTGGTATATCAAAATTCTTGGATTTACTTTGTCTGCCAATAAAAATACAAATAAAACAATTTACAGTGATTTATACTTAGGAACCCTCCCTGCAGCAGAAGTGAATGTAGGGTCTGACCTGGTTGTTTGACTTTAGACTAGGCAGTCTCAGTTTAGGAATTCTTGTCTCACAAAATGAATTTCAATTTCTCAAAGCTCTTAAATCAGAGATATCTTTATATATAATATATTATGCACTACTTCTCTTGTTCACAGAGGATGATTCACATTGGTATACATATTACCAAAGTGGTAGATCTGAACATAATGGTGTTCGTATGTATGGCACAACAGGTCATATGTGCCACTGCTTGGCTTTCTAACACTGCTTACTTATACTTGTATTAAGGTGGCATTGTTAAAGGTCCCCTTCTTCAATGAGGATTATTTTACTTGTATTAAGGTGGCATCATTAAAGGTCCCCTTCTTCAATGAGGATTATTATACTTGTATTAAGGTGGCATTGTTGAATGTCCCCTTTTTCAATGAGGACTATCATACTTGTATTAAGGTGGAACTGCTAAAGCTCTACTCTTCGCGGGAAAACTAAATGGCTCAGTTCAAGAGCAACATCATTTTCTATTTGACGAAATACATCAACAAAATAGAAATTTTTTGAGACTGTTCATATTCAAATTTAAAATACTCTTAAACAAAGCTCCTTTGTGGAAACTCTACATATCACCCAGCATGTAATTTCAGTAAATAAAACACACTTAATCATCTCCCATACAGACCAAATTCTGCATAATCTCTAATATACTTGGTATACCCCAAGCCAAGATTTTATTTACAAAATACTATGAACTATCAAGCGAGTCAGCCACTTCAGGGCTCACCAAGGTGCATGTCATCTCGCCCTGGATAAGTGAAATCCCAATCAGGAGAAGTGAAAAAGTACTAGCCCTTCCTGCAACCACAAAATTTGCTTTCACAAATAGGATTTTGGGATGGATGGACAAATGAGTCATCGAAGGGGAACAACCACAATACCAAAATAATTACAACAAGATATGTTTGTAAAACATAGATGCCCCCCTCCCTCATTACCCTTGCCCTCGCTACCCTATTGATAGAGGTAGAAGGGGCACTTGTGACCTTACAAAATTAGTGAAGGTTAATCATACATCAATGTCACATATCTTTATACTTTAACCTTTAAAATGAGGTCAAGGTCATCAATCTTCAAACTTCCCCTAGCCCCAAATATGGACTATAATCCTGTGCAATATAAAAGTCCTAGCTTAGAAACCTCTTCAGTTAATGTGCGGAAACCAAAGTTAACTCAGGTACCACTGTGACCTTGGAAATTACGTCAAGGTCACCCATCTTCGAACTTCGACTAGCTTTTGATTAGAATGTTACACCTGTACAGTATCAAAGTCCTAGCTCAAAAACCTTCTTGAGTTATTGTGCGAAACCACAGTCTAACTACAATCTCTCTGTGACCCTGAAAACTGGGTCAAGGTCACCCATCTTCAAAATCAACCTAGCCCTTACAGAGAACCATAAACCTGTGCAATATAAAAGTTCTAGCTCCAAGCTATAAGTTATGCAGAAAGCATGAAACCATATTCAGTAAAGTGGCTCTGTGACCTTTAAAATGCGGTCAAGGTCATCCATCTTCGAACTTCGCCTAGCCCCAAATATGGACTATAATCATGTGCAATATGAAAGTCCTACCTTAAAAACCTCTGCAGTTATTGTGTGGAAACCAAAGTTAACTCAGGTACCACTGTGACCTTGGAAATTAGGTCAAGGTCACCCATCTTCGAACTTCTCCTAGCTTTTGACTAGAATAATACACTTATACAGTATCAAAGTCCTAGCTCAAAAACTTCTTGAGTTATTGTGCGGAAACCACAGTCTACCGACTGACCAACAGACCGACATGTGCAACGCTATATGCCCCACCTTCTTCGAAGGGGGGCATAAAAATTTAAAAAAGAAATATAGTGGGTACAGTTTGTATATGATAAAACAGTGATATATTGGCTAGTAACTTTGGTAGTTTTTTTTGTGCCAAGTTGTTTTTTGGGGTTACAGATTTTCAATATCCACGTGCCATATGCATGTAGGCATTTGTTTGCTTCTTTTTTTTTTTTACAATTTTAAACATCTTGCTCTGCAAGTTTCTTCCTTGAAGGCTGGGAGTTCACCGATGCCACAAACATGGAGTTGCAATATTTCAGAACTGCTGCATCAGAACACATGTTCTATAAGCATTATATGGAATTCCTGGCCCTTACCTGTTCCACGCTGTGCTCATCTGCTGACAGAGCCTCATGGAGGGTAGCCCCAGCATCTAAAGACAAACAGTAATTGTGTAGAAAGGAAATAAAGGACTGACTGACCTTCTCACGCGCTGCTGACCAATTTTGAATATTTACTATTAACCCATTCCCCCTTAAGCCGGCCAAAACTGGCTGGTGGTCAAATGTTGTCTGCTTTGGTGTCTTTGATTAATTTCAACAGTAATGAAAAAGCAGTTTGACTGAGAATTGTAGACAAGAGCTATCAAGATCACATGCCTGAGGTCAACAGCTTTCCTTGGCATGGGTTGGGTGCTTAGGGCCCAACCAATACCAAGGAAAGCTGTTGACTCAGTCTTACTTCACAGGAGAAAGGGTTAATGCATCATACAGCAATCAAACAAAACAAGAGTACAAGAGTTTTTAAAGACAATTATTTTAAATTACTGATTTTTTTTCCATGCATGTGTGAACACATAATGTGAACTTTACATACAAACCTCAAACATTTAACAATGGGATCTTAACTAGATTTTGTTCTAATTCTTGAAGCCTAACCCTGTATCTCTTTTGGTGACTATGCCTGCACCTCACATAACATTTGCACACATACTATCTCTTAAGCATTACCATGGTTACAAAGGTCCAGACATACCAACTCCTGCTACAGCCAATACATAGGTCTGTCCATCGTCTTGCTCTACCCGAAACCTCTTGGCAGCTGGTTCCAGTCCATCTGCGCCCTCTGTGGCACTTTCTACTGCTTAAAATACAGGAAACAAATTCATTCATTTTCAGAGTTAATGTTAACTACATGAGAAAAAAACATGTGCAATATGGTTATACATTTTTTTAAATTAGTGAAAACTAAACAACACGCACGATATCAATGTCCTGTATTTAAGACTGTCGCAGTCGTCAGAGAGAAACTGCAAAATCACGAAATTTTATCCATTTTTTCTTCACAAAAAGTGTACTACACGGCTTGCCCTATTGTCTTGGACAAGTAAAAATATTGAGCTAAACTGAACTTCATGAGAAAGATAATATAAAATCAGTAATGGACAATCAAATCTTGGAGAAGAGCCAGACTGGTTTTGAATCATTCGGTTCATGTCAGTGGCAGTAAGGATCACCCAGAACCCCTGCTTATATTCCCAGGGGTAACACTGTCAATGAATTACTTTAAACAAACATCATGGTGGTTGTGCATCAAGATAACCAATGAGGCAACCAGTTAACTTTCTGATCTGATGGGTTGAAGTGATCTGTCACAAACAGGAGAATGTCAGGAGGAGAAGTGAGCAATTCCTTGGTTACAACAGGCACAGGTCATCCTACACTCAGCGTACATGTACCTGTAAGGACCTAAAAAGGGAATTTCTTTCCCTTAACCCTTTCCCCCTTAAACCGGCCAAAACCGGCTGGTGGTCAAATGTCATCTGCTTCAGTGTTTTCAAATAATTTCAACAGTAATGAAAAACAATTTTGACTGAGAATTGTAGAGGAGCCCTATCAAGATCACATGCCCCAGGTCAACAACTTTTCTTGGCATGGGTTGGGCACTTAGGCCAAGGAAAGTTGCTGACTCAAGAGTCAATAGAAGGGGGGAAGGATTCATGGGCTAATGGGAGATGTAAACATATCACAAGATTTGTTGTGTTTTAATGCACAACTTGTCAGAATTTTTGACAAAAAGGCTCCAAGTCATCAGTTTTGCATTTTGCCCAGCAAAGGAAACCTGTTGACTGAATCTTATTCTGACCAAGAGAAGACTAACGCGTGTATCAAACAGCCAGACGAGTATTTGTGAATTCTTCCACAATAATAATCACCTGATCATCTCACCTATTCATCAGATTTTAAAGACCAAAGCCCAGTGTTGCCAACCTTTGAAAAGTGGGTTTAAAATTTAGCAGCAGTTGAAAATTTTAGTGGCAGAAGCCATGAACCCATGACAGAAGAGTTGAGGGCATGCCATGCAGGAATTTTTTTAAGGCAGGAATTAAATTATGCAATTTTGATCATCTTTTGGTGATATGATGTATTGCTTGAAAACATGAGATTATGACTTCAACTTGTGCTAGTCCTAACACTTGGGTCGGAGAAAAACTCTGGACAAATCTGGACGTAAAGAAGAAAGAAAGAAAGAAAGAAAGAAAGAAAGAAAGAAAGAAAGAAAGAAAGACAGAAAGAAAGAAAGAAAGAAAGAAAGAAAGAAAGAAAGAAAGAAAGAAAAGAAAGAAAGAATTATTGGAAATACAAAATGTCTGGGTTGGCACTCAGACACAAGTCCCAGTGTGCCTGGTCCAGGGATACCCAGAAGTCTGCCTTGGTGCAGTTTCAAAGCAATTGGTCAAGCAGTTTCAGTAGTCTCCCCCCACCCCCCTCGTGGCATGTGGAACATTCCTTTTCACCAAATTTTGTCTGCAATAGAGGCGCTCAAAATTGTCACTGCAACTAGAACTCTAAATTTATTTTTTATATAATCTCTGTAAAAATTATGTGATTTACAATGTCACAGCTTTGCTTCCAGAGACAAGAACAAAATAGCTGGTCTATATGGCTGTGCAGTGAAATGTAGCTAGAGCCAGGAGCCCTCCGCCTTCCGTACAGGAGGACTCCTGGGAATAGGTCGGCCACACATACCCGGACCAGTGACACACCTATTCATTGCCACTGTCTATAAACAGGACTATCTGCTTCACAGAAACTTGTGGTGTGTATGCTAATTGTGTACAAGATGCAGAGCCACAGAGCGGTCATTGAACTGTGGATCTAATACCTGTTCAGCTGGGTCAAGGTCTACACAACATATGGAAATGTACTTTCACTTTGCCAGAGAAAATGTACATGAATATGAAAGTATTGACAGCAACAAAATTTATTCTGCAATTTACTCAAGTGGGTGTATTTTAATGCACTTATTTTCATGTGTATAAATTTTCATGGCTTTTGGCATTTCAGGTGTTTAATTTAAATTATCACTATTTCAGACAAACGTGGTTCCCTGTCAGATCTACATTAAAACATTTCATTGTGTTCTTATTCCCTTCTGCAAAGTACCTGAAAAGAAATAGTCTGCACAGTGTACTGGCAATAGTCTCATTTGCAGATGACCTGATATGAGCAGAAGGACAAACATCATATTGATCTGCATGTAGCATGTACAGTAGGCTTGTCTATTGACTGCTAATACTAAACAGTATATACACAGGCTACCTGTGGTGCATTAATGAAAATGACAATATAAATTCAACCAGACACACATCACTGGATATTAACATGTTGCAATATACAAGAAACATTTTTCTCGATGATAGTTAACATGAAATCAATATTTGTCCAATACATGTACTTCATTCTACTAGAGCAGCTGTTTGACTGTACACATGGACATGGTATAGACGAGGACCTATCATTGATTATGCGACACTACTTTTTTTTCAGTGCATGTATTACGATGTTGACACTTTTCAAGTGTCATCTGAGTAATCCTGAAGAACAAAGTCAACACTAGAAAAGAAGATTTGCTTCACTGCAAATCTGTCTGGATGCCTTCAAAATGAGACCAGTTTGAAATGCTACACTTTGCCATTGTTCAACATAATTCTAAATTGTGTGTATTTATAGCCTAATTTTCTCCCCCGCCCCCCAATTTGCTACAAGAACCAAACCTTCCAAAGCATACACCTAGCATGCATGGCTAGGAAGCTGCCTGTGAGACAGGTTCAAGCTAATTATTCATGAATGCAAAATGGTTGCCTGGCACCATGGAGGTCAAGCAATAGGTTCTACAACAAGCACTTCAAGGTCTGTATGTGGAGTGGGGAGATATTTGGTGAATTTAGCATACATTAAAATTCCACAAGTTTGGTTTGTATGCTATTGGACTTTCCAGTTGTCTAAAACCTTTATGTGTAAGTTAGAACTTTGTGTCTATCTCCAATAATTTAGAAAATATGGAGCTTTTAAACTTTTAATTGCCCCTCACTTGCATAATTTTAATCATTATGACTATTCCAAGTCAGGAGCCTAATTTCACTGGTAGGTTATTCACCATGGCAAGTTTGGTGGTTTTTGTAGGGTCCAAGAAAAACTCTGGACAAATCTGGTTGTAAAGAAGAAAGAAAGAAAGAAAGAATTCTTGGAAAGACAAAATGTCTGGGTTGGCACCCAGACATAATAAAGTGGAAGCCTTGCCTGTGAGGCTGCCATCCTCAGCCACAATGATCACTTGTTGCCCATTAAGATCAGACTCAGAGATGTTGCCGGAAAGAGCTGTCACCTCAGTCTCATCAGCTGCGTCATCTGCCACCTCCTCTCCTGTGTGTGGGTACTGCTGGAGATCCTGGACAATTAGTAAATGAGTGAATGTATGTATGTATGTATGTATGTATGTATGTATGTATGTATGTATGTATGTATGTATGTATGTATGTATGTATGTATGTATGACCCTATTACAACCACCTAAAGGGCTGAAAAATATTGTCTTAATAGGGGATAGAATTTAAGGATAAACCAAAACAAGAACATAAATTGGTGGTGTTAATATTGAATGGGCTCTTAACAGAGAGGGTCTAAACTGGAGATTTTACTGTATATTTTCAAAATCAAGAAATCTTGATTTCTTCATGAGAAACAGCTCTTGACTCCAGGCCTGGTTCCTCACACCACTGTATAATGCTGCCTGTGTGTTAGAGCTTGCTATACATGATCCATTTTCACTTTTCATCCTGCTGATGTCACACCACAACACTTTCATTGCCAAATGCAACTTAAGTTGAACCACTTAACATGAACTCTTCTGAATTATAATAAAGGTGCTAGATCCCCATTCTTTGTAGAAAGACCTTTCAATCAAGTAGGAGCATGCTTACAATTACATAATAGTCCAGGTGAACAGCTTTCCTCGGCATGCTTTGGGTGCAATGTCGAGAAAAGCTGTTTTATTCTAGCCAAAGTACACTTAAAAATCAGTATAACACATGTTTATGCTACATATATATACACACACACATACAGTAGTACTTCCTTTAAATTCATAAACTTAGTTCCCTTAACTTTCAAATGATATAGACTGTGTGAACAGCCCATGTTCAGCTGACCTAGACATTCATCACACTTGCAGCTCTGTGAACTTGGGATAGGATAAAGGTCACCCATGTACTGAGTAAGTCTGACCTTTATAGAAGAACATGAACATGTGCAACATCAAGGTCCCATGCAGTTCAATTAGTTCTCACGTTATAGTGAAGAGTAAAATTCATGTATATTGCACTTTGACCCCAGAAATGAGGTCAAAGTCACTCATGTACTGTCTAATCATAACCTTCATAGAAAAACATTAACATGTGCAACATCAAGGTCCTCACTCAGAACAGATCTCAAGTTATCCAGTGAACAGTAAATTTTGTGTCAGTTGTCCTGTGACCCAGGGAATGAGGTCAAGGTCTAGACGTCACTGGAGCATGACCATTCGCACAAAATAGGTAGACACTTATAAAAGGTAATCCCCACCAAGTTTGGCACAAATCTGGCCAAAACTATCTAAGTTATAACTATTACAAGAAATTCCCATGTTAAACTTTCCTATCAAAACTTTTAAAGATTTTTGGGAAAAAAAAATCATTAAAAATACAAAATCACTGGAGCCTGACCATTTGAACAAATTTGGTAGAGACCCCCCAACGTACATTGCCACCAAGTTGGAAGTGATTCTGATGGACAGTTTCTTCAGAGAAGTAAAAAATGTGAATTACCATTAGAATGTATCAGAATTCAGATTGACTTGCATAGTAAGCAATAGAAGAGGTGCATTTACTGATAAGTACCTGAATTGAAAAAAAGTGCTACCTAGTGAACATCTTTGCTTGACCCTTTCACAAGGAATATACCCACAAAGTTTCAACTTAATCTGAGAGACGGTTCTGGAGAAGAAGTGACAAGTAACAAAAACACACAAAAATTAAAAAAAAAAAAAAACAAAGAAAAGAAAAAAAGAAAAAAATTGCAGCACCACCTGGTGAAGAAATTAAGAGTCCCTACAAGTGTTCTCATGTGATATCAAAGCAATTGGGTGAGCGGTTGTGGAGAAGATTTTTTAAGATTTGTCCAAAAGAGAACAAAAAAAATTCATTAAAAATCCAAAAATTACTGGAGCATGAACATTTGAACACACTTGGTAGAAACCCGCCCAAGGTACATTGCCACCAAATTTTGAGTCAATCTGGATGACGGTTTTGGAGAAGAGGAAAATGTGAATCAGCATTATAATGCCCATTGTCTTACTTAGTACATGTAATCAATAGGAAAGGTGCATTGACAGATAAGTACCCGAATTAAAAAAATTGTTAAAAATCAGAAATCCACTGCAGTGTCACCTAGTGTACAACTTTGTTTGACCCTTCCACAAGGAACATATCCACCAAGTTTCAGCTTAATCTAAGTGACGGTTCTGGAGAAGAAAAGGTCAAAAATAGCAAAAACACACAACAAAATCATAACAATGAGAAAAAATTTGCAGTGCCACCTGGTGAACAAATTCAGAACTAGCAGTCCCTGGGAGTAGGTCCTGTGTGATATTAAAGCAATTGGGTGAGAGCTTTCGGAAAAGAAGATTTTCTAAGATTTGCCCCAGAAAACAAAAACAAAAAAATCAAAATCACTGGAGCATGACCATTTAAACAAACTTGGTAGACACCCACCCAAGGCACATCCCCACAAAGCTTGAAGTGAATTTGGTCGACGGTTTTGGAGAAGTCAAAAATGTGAATTCTGGACGACGTACGACGGATGTTTCTAGTATGATACACTTATGTAAAAAAACATGACCCATATTCATAAATATCAAACCCAACAAAGACAGCAAAGATATTCCAGAGTTATCAAAGCATTGACAGACAACTGATGGCTAGTCAAAACATAAGCTCAGCTGACTGACAAGTCAGCTGAGCTAAAAAAGCTTAGTTGTTCTCAAGTATGCTGGATACATTGACATTTATGCACTCATAGTAGTTGTTGCATACAGCAGGTACCACTGTATATGTTTGAATGTACATATATTCACATACATACAGAGAATGCTCTATTATGGCCAGTTTCAGGGCCTGAAAAAAGTATGGTCTTAAAAATGGTTACATGTACATAATTTGATGACAAACAAAGACAAGACTGTAAATAGGTGATCTTAACATAGAAACAGATTCCATATTTAGATGGTCTTTACTGGAGATCTTGTTATATACATGTACACGTACTGTCACTTAGCACCAGCTTAGTGACCCAAATTCCATTTTTACTAGAAAAGACCTGTACAGATTTAAAATCTGTTTAATTCCTGAACAAAAAATATCAAGTTTTTGGAAATTTTTAGCAGCCATTTGCTACTTTTAATAGTCATTTTGAAGATTGAGTAGCATTTGGCTCCGGCTGGTCCTAACATAGCAAACACATGGAATCATCAGCAACATTTTGATCTACACTTTGCATCTGTCCATTGCATTCAGTTTCACTGCTTCTTGCCTGGATTGTTTGAGACTGAGGGCTCTGGGTCTGCCTTGCAGGCAAACTTTCCAAGGAGACAACAATTAATGCTAGAAATTGGGCTGACAGGTATCACACCTGACCATGAGCATCCACTATGGCTAGCTCCCCACCACCTTCAGTCTTGACCACTTTGACAGCACTGACCGGACTTTCTTCCCCCTCCATGTGACTGTACCCTGCAGATGTCCTTGTTTCTGTCTCTCACCTGAAACAAAGCACACCTGTATATACGACAACATGTATGTCCAGGTAGAAGAAAAGCAGAAATTTGGGATGGAATAATATCCACACAGCAGTAAAATGCATTTTTCTTTTTCTCAAGTATGAAATGAAAAGGATGCAAAAGGATTTCACCTCTACTGCAAGTCAGGCAGCTAAAGAAAAAAAAAATTGAAATGTACAGAAAGAACAACAAACTGGACTGCTGCCAAATCTTGTCTCAAAATTAAGTTTACACTGCTGAAACAGTTTGTGATTCCACATGCCGGTTCACGGCTTCACAGAAATATGAGTATAACAGGACATGTACCTTTGTAAACCCTTCCTATTATTCAGTTGTCTAGCTTTTCCATGTGACCTACTGACTAGTTTCCAATAGTGATATGTATGTACATGTAGGTATGCATGCATGCATGCCTGCCTCCCTGTATGTATGTATGTATGTGTGAGTGGGGGGGGTGGGGTGGGGGGGAGGCAGCCAGAAATGTGTCATGATCTAGTATAGTCTACACAAAATTGGAAGTAAGCTGGTAATTGGATATATTTTTTTCCCATTCTCAACTATCTCAGTACCAATTACTTAGCTGTTGATCTAGTTCATTTTTATATTCTCTGTAACTACAGGCATGCTGGTACTTGAATGAAAGGTCCTATACGAGGAATTTGAACGTCTTTGAATTGCAGGACGTAAAAGTGCCTTTCATTTTAAGTCCAGTAAAACCTGTCACGCTGAACACCTCTGTTAATTGGAGAGTGTTGGAACCTGCAATCCCTGAACACTTCTCTACTCTGAACACCAAACGCTTGATTTGGGTCCCGAAGCAACATTTTACCTGTCTGTAACTACAGGCAATGTGTAAACAAAACAAAGGCGGATTGTTTGGCCTTCCAACTTTAGCAAAGTACGACCGGTTTCGTCCTGTGGAGGGACTCGTCAGGTACTGATTTAACGGCTGCCAACGCCGTACGTAGGTAGACGTTGCACGAGTTGCAACGTCTTATATAGTACGGTGTAAATAAGCAACGTTGCTAGGGCCGAGTTGCTCAACGTTTGGAATACACGTCAAGTGTATTCACAATACGTATGACGTCAGCACCTCTCCATTGTGATGAGGTGTATGTGGCGTGCTGGATGCACGTGTGGGGATAGGTGATTGTCTCTCTCATGAATGAGAGTACCTATAGAAAATCATAGGAAATCCCAGTGATGGTCTCTCTCCTCTCATTTTACTGAGTAATAGAAATTTGAGAATGAATAAATAAATAAATTAATTTCTCAATCTGTGTTGAGAAATTATAGTTATTTATTTATTTTTTTATTGACAGGAAATATATTTAATAAAGTGCAATATATATCCGTTTGAGCAGTGGGAGAAAGTTATCCCTAAAATTGTTTGCAGCTGTTAAATGGAGGGAGATTTAAAATCTGGTGTCTCCCCTGGGGGTGTTGACACTGTATGGGAAAATAAGTACAGAACTGGTTAAATTTTTTATTTTTTTTATTTTTTTTTTTTTAACTACAGGCATGCTGGTACTTGAATGAAAGGTCCTATACGAGGAATTTGAACGTCTTTGAATTGCAGGATGTAAGAACTTACCCCCCAGAAAGATGGAATTTTTTGGGAAATTCATCAATATTTGACACAAAAACATCACAACTTTTTTTTGGACATTCAACACTTTCATTAAATATGTGGCATTAATACATTCAAAGGGTGTCAATAGTGTGTAGGATGAGACCTTCTACAGCTGTATGTACAAAGCTCTGCTCATTTAACCTGTGATGCGTATGATCAATGGAACCCATGATTTGTTATAGTTGTGATGATTTTACCGTTGATATATTTTTTAAGCTGTGCAGTCTTAAGCATGACTCAGGGCCAGACAATAAGACAAACCCTTTTGTCTGGGACATGTAAATATTTACAAAGGACAAGTAAAAATTTTTCAGTTTAAAGGAGATTTAACCCAGTAATTGGCAACATTTTTGAAAAAAAAAGGGATGTGGGGCAAGTAACAAAGATCCTTAATATCAAGCATTGCAAATGATACTTTCATTGTATGATTTTTAAAAATACATGTGTTTTTAAATACAAACAACAGAGATCATTCAAGTCCATATGTGTTCTTATCTATAGCTGCCTTGTTTGATGTGCTTGTGAACTGCTGAGTTTTCTATCATCAGGTCATCGTATTTGTAAATTGTATATTTTTACAAGTGTTGCAATTTCATGAATCAATATTTATAAAGGTGTGCATAATTTGTTCATAATGTACTTTTGATGCATGTTGATGACAGTAAGTCGTGCTTGTGTGTAAATTTACATGTTCTTTCGGTAATTTCATCATTGTGCAAAATTAAACGATAATGTTTGTTTTGCCAGCATCTGGATCATTTGCGGCCTGCGGCATTCGATTCGCTGCCC
>CAXHWN010000033.1:0-39000 GCA_964020975.1 Hermodice carunculata | reverse complement strand
TGAATACAAATTATTACAATTGCATTGGCACTTGTCCGCGCATTTGCCTTGGGTTGCAGCACAAATGATCGTTCCTCTTTAATTTTTTCTAAAGATCAGTTGTGTGTCATAGTTGTCATTAAATTATTGTGGTCAAGTTTGTTTGTTGCTGCAGTAAATGGTTGATAAACCCACTTTATCCCAGTCACTGATAAACTGTAAACATGACCAACACATGCAGCAGCGGTATTATCATCCGAGCCATGTTTTAATACCTGCTTATGGCATATTTTACTCTCTTTCCGTGAAAAAAATTGCTCTATTGTACGCAAAGACTGGAAGTATGTTATCATTCTGATCAATTTTCAGCGTTAAATTTTGTTTCTTGCTTTAGTAAATTGTCCGTAATTATCATTTGTGTTTATACAAATGTCGCCCATCCTTCAAGCCAGACTTCACAACACGAGATAAGTTATCAGTTCCATGAGAAAGAGATGTCTCAGTGGCATTCAAACCAATGGTGGATACACAGTGCACTGAAGCTTGGACTGACTCAGGCACATTTGACAATTTTGAAAACCAACCAATGTTTGTTTATTTGTGTGAGCAATGGACCATGAAAGCTGTCATACACATTTCTGTGCTGCATCATGTTCACAACAAGTTATCTGATAAAATCCTTATCACTGTTTCTTATTCATTGGTCTCAGATTTTTATTATGGGTAAATACATGGGGCAGGGAGGTGTGTGTCTTTTTGGAGGTGTGCATGGACGGACGGATATCTCTACTATGATACACTTATGTAGAAAAACATGACAAATTTCAATGAATAGGTCACTGTGACCCAGATACTTGACCTAGTGACCTACTTTTGATTCATGACACATTTTTTGGTTTTGAGACGTGTGTATAAAATTTCATGTACTGTAAATTGCTTTATTTTCCCGCGTATAAATTTTCAAGGTTTTTGTATTTTTGACATTTCAATGTATTTTTTATTTCACTGTTTTGGACATAATTCCTATTCAAACAATGTTAAAGTACTGTTTCAATGTGTTTTTATTTTCGCGGTTTTGTGCCATCAGCTAATAAGCGAAAATACGAATGCAGCGAAATTAAAGAAATTTACAGTAACTGACTTAAACACTTCCTTACTTATACCAATACCACCATTGTGCATTTTACCCTTGACCTCAAAAAGTAGGTCAAATATAGAGCTATGACCTTGATTTTCAATAGGCTTCTAGATCACTCTATGAAGCTTCTTGACTGTAAGCTTTAGATTGCTAGATGGAGTCTTTCAATAGTTAAAGTGGTAACATGACTCAGCACATGTGACCATTGTGTGACCTTGAGAATTAGGTCAAGGTCAACTATGCTTGCACACAAAGTAAGCCATATAGGAGTGTACTATCATGTGCAATTTGAAAGTCCTCTCTAAAAAATGTCTGATGTTATAGTGGGAAACAAAATTTCAATGAATAGGGCACTGTGACCCAGATACTTCACCTAGTGACCTATTTTTGATTCATGGCACATTCTTTGGTTGTGATACATGAATGTATAAAATTTTGTGTAACTGACTTAAAAACTTCCTTACTTATACCAATACCACCATTGTGCACTTAACCTTTGCCCTCAAAAAGTAGGTCAAATATAAAGCTATGACCTCGATTTTCAATAGGCTTCTAGGTCACTCTATGAAGCATTATGTCTGTCAGATTTAGATTGTTAGATGGAGGCTTTCAATAGTTAGAGCGGTAACATTGCTTAGCACATATGACCACTGTGTTACCTTGAGAATTACGTCAAGATCAACTATGCTTGCACACAAAGTAAGCCATATAGGAGTGTAATATCATGTGCAATTTGAAAGTCCTGTCTCAAAAATTTCTGAAGTTATGGTGATAAAACCATGGGAGGGACGGACAGACAGACGGATGGATGGCACCGGGTACAACAATACCCGTCGGCCTCATAAGGCCGAAAGGTAAAAAACAAAGAAAACAAAAAAATGTTTCCTGTGGGATCGGACCTCCCTAATGAATTTTCTGCTTTGGCCAGTAGGGAGGCCTTTTTTCCCCAGGCCTGGTCTGAAAGGTATATCAAGAAAAAGAAAAAGAAATGGGGGGGGGGGGGGGGGGGGGGGGGGGGGGGGGGGTATGTATCGATTATAGCAATGTACATGTATTACCACAATGAACATACCTGACATCCTCCTGTCACTTGCATATAATGTGCAATTGTCAAAGTTATATTGTATTCACATGGGTTTGTCAGATACGTATACTAAAATATCATTGTGTTGGGTTTTGAGCTAATGTAAAAATGTGGATTTTATGTGCAATACCAGAATAATGTGATGCCCTACCATTGGAGACAGCAGCAGTTAAAAGAGGGAAATACCCCCCCCCCCCCTTATTATACTGGACTTAACTTGGCACATGAGATCCGCAGGATACAATTTTCTTTTTACCGTGGCCAAAGGTTGACGTTGGAGACATTCAAGCATAATGCCCAAGACATTTTTTTTGCTTAAGTCTAATTCAGGGTATGTGTAGGTCTCAAAGAGTGAATAGTGGGAAAACATGCCAGAGTAGGTTGCGCATGCTCGCTAGTACCCACTACTGACACCAGGGGTGCTGTGACGCCACAGGGAACCTGGGACAGTCATTGCAGCAGCATGGTACGGCACTGGACCTACGGAAATTTTTTGGGAGCTCTGGCAAAGCACCTAAAGTGCGTGGAGACCAGCTTAAGTGACCTATGGTGTTGTAATGTGTCCTTAATCTCTAAATTAGAGTTGAAATGGCATGTCTATGTATAATAGTTTTGGAGATATTCAACTTTGAATTTTTTCAAAGCCCCTTATTAGCATAATTTGAAATTCTACTTAACTTATACTGTCCATTATATTGGCAGGTGTCACAAACCTATATGCACATTGAAATTTTGAGTATCTGCAATATTTTGAAAGATATGGAGCTTTTAAAATTTCAATTGTCCCTAAATTTACATACTTTACAAACCATAATTTTTCCAAATGAGATGCAAAATTGCACAGGTTAGGTCAGTCACCATAGCAAACTTGGTGGTTTTCTGAAAAACAATGCTTGAGAAAATCTCCAGACTATCTTGGTTGTGAAGAAAAAGGAAGAGAGAAAGAAAGAGAGAGAGAGAAAGAAAGAAAGAAAGAGAGAAAGAAAGAAAGAAAGAAAGAAAGAAAGAAAAAAAGAAAGAAAGAAAGAAAGAAAGAAAGAAAGAAAGAAAGAAAGAAAGAAAGAAAGAAAGAAAGAAAGAAAGAAAGAAAGAAAGAAAGAAAGAAAGAAAGAATTTTTTGAAAAACAAAATGTCTGGGTTTGCACCCAGACATAATACTCACAATCTGTAAGACAATGATAACATCGGGGAAGGGCCATCACCCATCCATCATAATATTTTGAAGGTGTGAAGAATTTTGACCACTTTCAGATTTATTTAATGTTTTTAATTTTAAACTCATGGCCACTCCAAACAATGATGCTGCAAAATTTCATCATAGAAGAAATTTTGGACCACAGACAGAGGAAAGGTCAGCAAATTAAGTGTCAGACCTACACTACTACCAGAGCCCTCTGCTGGCAGATGGCAAAACCTAACAGGTAAGAGCAGTCCTTTATTCAAAACTGTTACTTTCACTGTCCTGTACCAGGGAACATGCCAGAAAACATTTGCCTGTAGTTTCACCAGCAGATAGTGCAATATTCTAGTCTGACATGGCACTCAAAGCAAAAGGGAGCTTACTGACAGTTTTTTGACATGCCCCCCCCCCCTTATTATACTGGACTTAATTTGGCATATCAGATCCGCAGGATACAATTTTCTTTTTACTGTGGCCAAAGGTCGAAGTTGGAGAGACATTCAAGCATAATGCCCGAGACACTTTTTTGGTTTTGGGCTGTCAGGGTATGTGTAGGTCTCAAAGAGTGAATATTGGGAAAACAGCTAATAGACATAAAAGTAAGTTAAAGTCAAATAACCAGCAGAAAGATATGTACAGAGTGGCTGGTCATAATTTAGCTCTGTGCATGTCATTTCTCCCATTTATTGCATCTTGTGCTGTGTCGACAAATTTCCCTGCCACATATCTTGGTTCACTGCTCAGCACGGGTACACGGTTGGTCACGGGTGCACGGTTGGCCGAGCTGAAACACGCTCGCCTTTCACTGCTGCGGCCCGGGTTCGATTCACGACCGGGGAAGCATGTGGAAAGAGTTCCTACCACTCTGACTGTGCACGGTGGTTTTCTCCGAGTCCTTCGGTTTCCTCCACCAAAACATGTAGGTAGGAAGTATACGCCACGATCTGTGCCATGGAGAGTGATTAATATAGGCTTGGCCTGCTTCGCAATCCATGTAAAAGATATTGGTCTATACTTTCACTGCTCAGCCTCATGGCCAAAGTTCCAAACTGATACATGTAATGGTTATTTCTAGCTATGTAATGTTGCAGGCAATATATATGCCTCAAACTAGGTTCATCTTGGTATGGGATGGTTATCCCCATGGGACTTCATAATCCAGCTTCATGGCAGCAATATTTATGGAAATGATGTCATAGATATGCTAACACACCTTAAATTCAGGGCAAACAAGACACTTCTTGAGTGCCACGTATAGTCACCTGCTCTGTGCTTCTGTAGCAGCACATTTTTGCCACACCCAAGACAGTGCTGCCCCATAAGGCAATTTTGGGAACTAAGTTTCCCATTGATGGAGTGAGACACCAGTTCTACGGTACCCCAGATATCTGCTGACATTGACCCATCACTCCAAAATTAATAATGCATCTTCTGTATGCCAGAAGTACAAACAAGGCCATGGGCCTAAAATGTAATCTGTGGCGGCAAACTGACCAGTTGGTCGATTGATATTTTTGGTGGACACATAATTGTGTGTGCATGTGATATGCTTCCAGAATATTCTCCATTTTCTAAAGTTTTTGGTGTTGTACCTTTCATAATTTGTTGCCAAAGAAGGGAATACAGTGATAGCTGGCTTGAGAGACCAGGCCAAATTGAGATCACTTTTTAGGACCAACATATCAAGATATTTTTCTGAACAGACAGGCCCATGGGCCTAATGCTCTGCTGACAGATGACCAGCAGGTCAGCTGAGCTAAATATCATGAAAAAGTCACCGGAGCGTGACGACCCAGGTACACTGCCACCAAGTTTAAGGTGAATCTGACAGACAGTTTCTTCAAAGAAGTCCAAAACGTGAATAGCATTAGAATACCCATTGACTTGCATAGTAATCTGACAATAGGAAAGGTGCTTTTACCAATAAGTACCCAAACTGAAAACATCGTTCAAAATCAGGAATCCATAGCAATGCCACCTAGTGAACAACTTTGTTTTACAATTTCACATGGAACATACCCACAAAGTTTCAGCTTAATCTGAGTGACGGTTCTGGAGAAGTCGAAAACAGTGACAACAATTAAAAACAAGAGGGCTGTGTGAACAGCCCATGCTCAGCTGATCTTGACATTCATCACACTTGCAGATCTATGAACTTGGGAGCGGATCAAGGTCACCCATGTTCTGAGTAAGTTTGACCATGATAAAAGAACACTAACATGTGCAACATCAAGGTTCAAGTAGTTCTCAAGTTATAATGAAGAGTAAAATTCATGTATGTTGCACTGTGACCCCAGAAACGAGGTCAAAGTCATTCATGTACTGTCTGAGCATGACCTTCATACAAAAACATTAACATGTGCAGCATCACAGTACTAACTCAAAACAGATCTCAAGTTATCAAGTAAACAGTACATTTTGTGTCAGTTGTCCTGTGAATTAGCACTAGAATGCCCATTGACTTACATAGTAATCAATAGGAAAGCTGCATTGATCGATAAGTACCCGAATGGAAAACACTTAAAAATCAGGAATCCAAAGCAGTGCCACCTAGTAAACACTTTGTTTGACCCTTCCACAAGAACATATCCATCACATTTCACTTTAATCTGAGTGACAGTTCTCAGAACAAGTGAAAAATAACAAAACCATATAAAAAATTCATTAAAAAAAAAAAAAAAAGAAAAATTGCTGTGCCACCTGGTCAACAAATTGGGAACTATGCATCCCTGGGGGTGTCTATGAATGATACCAAAACAACTGGGTGAGCAGTTTCAGAGGTGAAGAGCTTTTAAGGTTTGCCCCAAAACACACAAAAAAAATCATAAAAATCCCAAAAATCAATAGAGCGTGACCAATTGAACAAACTTGGTAGAAATCCACCCAAGGCACATCCCCACCAAGTTTGAAGTAAATCTGGCTAAAAGTATTTAAGTTATAACCATTACAAGATATTCCCATGTTAAATCTTTCCTATGAAAACTTTTGTAAAGATTTTTGAAAAAAAAATCATAAAAAAAAAAATTCATTGGAACATGACCATGGGAACAAACTTGGTAGACACTCACCCAAGGTACATCCCCACCAAGTTTGAAGTTAATCTGGATGACGGTTTTGGAGAAGAAGTCGAAAATGTGAATTAGCATTAGAATGCTCATTGACTTCCATAGTAATCAATAGGAAAGCTGCATTGACCGATAAGTACCCAAATTGAAAAAATCGTTAAAAATCAGAAATCTGCAGCATTCCCACATAGTGAACAGCTTTGTTTGACCCTTCTACAAGGAACATATCCACCACGTTTCAGCTTAATCTGAGTAACGGTTCTGGAGAGGAAGTCGAAAATAGCCAGAACACACAAAAATTCATAAAAAAATACAAGAAAAAAATTGCAGCGCCACCTGGTCAACAAATTAAGAACACGGAGTCCCTAGGTGTCTTTCCGTGTGATATCAGAGCGATTGAGTAAGCGCTTTCAGAGAAAAAGATTTTTTAAGATTTGCCCACAAAAAAACAAAAAAATTCATTAAAAATCCAAAAATCACTGGATTATGACCATTTGAACAAACTTGGAAGACACTTACCCAAGGCACATCCCCACCAAGTTTGAAGTGGATCTGGCAGATGGTTTCGGAGAAGAAGTCGAAAATGTGAATTGTTGACGGACGGACGGACGACGGACCATAAGATAAGCTGAGCTGACTGACAAGTCAGCTGAGCTAAAAATCATAAAAAAATTAGAAAAAAATGCAGCACCACCTGGTGAACAATTAAAAGCTACGAGTCCCTAGGAGGGTTCCTGTGTGATATCAAAGCAACTGGATGAGCGGTTTTGGAGAAGATTTTTTAAAGATTTGCCCCCCAAAGAACAAACAAAAAAAATCCAAACAAGCGGGCTGTGTGAACAGCCCATGCCCAGCTGACCTAGACATTCATCACACTTGCAACTCTGTGAACTTGGGAAAGGATCAAGGTCACCCATGTTCTGAGTAAGTTTGACCATGATAAAAGAACACTAACATGTGCAACATCAAGGTTCAAGTAGTTCTCAAGTTATAATGAAGAGTAAAATTCATGTATGTTGCACAGTGACCCCGGAAATGAGGTCAAGCTCATTCATGTACTGTCTAAGCATGCCCTTCATACAGAAACATTAACATGTGCTGCATCATGGTACTAACTCAAAACAGATCTCAAGTTATCAAGTAAACAGTAAATTTCGTGTCAGTTGTCCTGTGACTTAGCATTAGAATGCCTGACTTATATAGTAATCAATAGGAAAGCTGCATTGACTGGTAAGTACCGTAATTGAAAAAAATCCTTAAAAATCAGGAATCCAAAGCAGTGCCACCTTGTAAACAACTTTGTTTGACCTTTCCACAAGAACATATCCATCATATTTCAGCTTAATCTGAGTGACGGTTCTGAGAACAAGTGAAAAATAGCAAAAATGTACAAAAAATTCATAAACAAGAGGGCTGTGTGAACAGCCCGTGCCTCAGCTGATCTTGACATTCATCACACTTGCAGCTCTATGAACTTGGGAAAGGATCAAGGACACCATGTTCTGAGTAAGTCTGACCTTTATAGAAGAACACTCACATGTACAACATCAAAGTTCAAGTAGTTCTCAAGTTAAAATGAAGATTAAAATTCATGTATGTTGCACTGTGACCCCACAAACGAGGTCAAGGTCATTTATGTACTGTCTCAGCATGACCTTCATACAGAATAATTAACATGTGTAGCTAACTCAAAACAGATCTCAAGTTATCAAATAAACAGTAAATTTCGTGTCAGTTGTCGTGTGAATTAGCATTAGAATGCCCATTGACTTACATAGTAATCAATAGGAAAGCTCCACTGACTGGTAAGTACCGTAATTGAAAATCCTTAAAAATCAGGAATCCAAAGCAGTGCCACCTACTAAACAACTGTTTGACCCTTCCACAACAACATATCCATCACATTTCAGCTTAATCTGAGGGACAGTTCTGAAAACAAGTGAAAAATAGCAAAACCATACAAAAAATTCATTAAAAAAATTGCAGCGCCACCTGGTGAACAAATTGGGAACTAGGTGTCCCCAGGAGTGTCTATGAACGATATCAAAGCAATTGGGTGAGCGGTTTCAGAGGAGAAGGATTTTGAAGGTTTGCCCCAAAAAAGAACAAACAAATTCATAAAAAATCCAAAAATCAATAGAGCATGACCACTTGAACACACTTGATAGAGATCCACCCAAGGCACATCCCCACCAAGTTTGAAGTAAATCTGGTCAATATTATTAAAGTTATGACCATTACAAGAAACTCCCATGTTAAACTTTCCTATTAAAACTTTTGTAGAGATTTTTGAAAAAAATCATAAAAAAATCCAAATTCATTGGAACATGACCATTGGAACAAAACTGGTAGACACCCACCCAAGGTACATTGCCACCAAGTTTGAAGCAAATCTGGATGATGGTTTTGGAGAAGAAGTCGAAAATGTAAATTAGCATTAGAATGCCCATTGACTTACATGGTAATCAATAGTAAAGGTGCATTAAAAAAAAATATAAAAATCAATGGAGCGTGACCATTTGAACAACTTGGTAGAGATCCACTCAAGGTGTATCCCCACCAAGTTTGAAGTTAATCTGGATGACAGTTTTGGAGAAGAAGTCAAAAATGTGAATTAGCATTAGAATGCCCATTGACTTCCATAGTAATCAATAGGAAAGCTGCATTGACCGACAAGTACCCGAATTGAAAAAATCGTTAAAAATCAGGAATCCGCAGCATTCCCACATAGTGTACAACTTTGTTTGACCCTTCTACAAGGAACATATCCACCATGTTTCAGCTTAATCTGAGTGACGGTTCTGGAGAAGAAGTCGAAAATAGCTATAACACACAAAAATTCATAAAGAATTAGGAAAAAATTGCAGCGCCACCTGGTGAACAAGTTAAGAACTAGGAGTCCCAGGGAGTGTTCCTGTGTGATATCAAAGCAATTGGGTAAGCAGTTTCGGAGAAGAAGATTTTTTAAGATTTTAGACAAAAAAGAACAAAAAAATTCATTAAAAATCCAAAAATCTCTGGACCGTGACCAATTGAACAAACTTGGTAGAGACCCACCCAAGGCACATCTCCACCAAGTTTAAAGTGAATCTGGCTGACGGTTTTTGAGAAGAAGTCGAAAATGTGAATTGTGGACGACGGACGGACGACGGACGGACGACGGACGGACAGACGACGGACGACGGACCCTCAAAAAACCTCAGCTGACTGAGAAGTCAGCTGAGGTAAAAAATTAGAAAAATTTGCAGCGCCACCTGGTGAACTAATTGGGAACTAGGTGTCCCTGGGAGTGTCTATGTACAATGTCAAAGCACTTGTGTGAGCGGTTTCAGGAGAAGAGTTTTTAAGTTTTGTCCCAAAAAAGAACAAGAAAATTCATGAAAAATCCAAAAATCAATAGAGCATGACCATTTGAACGAACTTGGTAGAGATTCACCCAAGGCACATACCCACCAAGTTTGAAGTAAATCTGGCTAAAATTATTTAAGTTATAACCATTACAAGAAATTCCCATGTTAAACTTTCCTATTAAAACTTTTGTAAAAAATTTGGAAAAAAAAATCATTAAAAAATCGAAAAATTATTGGAACATGACCATTGGAACAAACCTGGTAGACACCCGACCAAGGTATATCCCCACCAAGTTTGAAGTAAATCTGGATGACGGTTTTGGAGAAGAAGTTGAAAATGTAAATTGGCAATACAATGCCCATTGACTTACATAGTAATCAATAAGAAAGGTGCATTTACCGAAAAAGAGACGAATTGAAAAAATGGTTAAACATCAGGAATTCTCAGGGGTCCCAAATCGTGAACAACTTTGTTTGACCCTTGTTCAAGGAATATATCCACCATGTTTCAGCTTAATCTCAGGGACGGCTCTAGAGAAGAAGTCAAAAATAGCTATAACACAAAAATTCATAAAAAAATACAAGAAAAAAATTGCAGCACAACCTGGTGAACAAATTAAGAACCAGGAGTCCCAGGGAGTGTTCCTGTGTGATATCAAAGCAATTGGGTGAGCGATTTCGGAAAAGAAGATTTTTTAAGATTTGCCCCAAAAAAGAACAAAAAAATAAAAAAATCACTGGACCGTGACCATTTGAACAGACTTGGTAAACACCCACCCTATGCACACACACCCCCCCCCCCCCCCCCAAGTTCCCCAAGTTTGAAGTGGATCTGGCGGTTTCCAAAACAAAGTCGAAAATGTGAATTGTTGACGGACGGGGGACAACAGACAGAGGACCATAAGATAAGATCAACTGACTGACAAGTCAGCAGAGCTAAAGCCATGGATGACTGAGTCTTCTAATATCTCAACCTGACTGGTAGGTCAGCTGAGCCAAAAAGCGACTGTGAGTCAAAAAGCCATGTTACAGGTGGTAACTTTATTCAGGAACTTCAATACAAGACAGTAACGTTACAAGATATTAACACTTCTATTCTGCGGAGTCCTGGACAGGCAAATAGCGTTGGTGAGGCCTAAAACAAATGTCGTGTTTCCTTATGCAGCGAAGCACACAAGTAGAGTAGGTAGGTAGGTAGGGATTTTTTTTTAAAAATTTATAAACTGTGAATCTCTGAATCACATTGTGATTTGATGTACTTAAGTTGAGTTATATGACATCAACATTCTATTGAATTCCAAAAATTATTCAATGTTTTTTGACAAATTCTTGAAAATTATAAACAAAAATTATTCTTGATAAGCATTACACTGGCGCTGCATCTTTTTGATGATGCAAACAAAATTTTCACGGAAGTAATTAGCTTTCAATCTATTTAAATATATTGCAATTTGTGTATTGTATTGGTTGATTGATTAAAAAGTATATATGTTCGAGTGTTGGCCTCCCTTGTATTTTAATTAAATAAAACTAAACTTTCACACTTCATATATATTACAGAATCACTTCAAATATATCTTTGTCTGGCATCCTTTCCTCGTTGGATGAAGTGTGGTGGGTAAAACACAGTGAAAGATGGAAAATGATACATGTTGGAACTTGTGTTGTGCATGTCAATATGGCAATCTGCCAGAGTAGTAAATGGAGAAATATGTTAATTTTCTTTACAAATTCATTATAATATCTGAAGCCTGCAGTGCTATAATTCAGCGGTTAATTTCACAATCTTTTGACATGGGGGGGGGGCCTCAAGTATTCTTATGTACATGTACTTTTTATTTCAATTCCATTAAATTGATTTAATATACTACATCCCAAACTTGGAGGCCCCATGGCACGCAGAAAATATTGATCGGCTCTTGCTTTGCATCGCGTATGCTGGGGCCTCATTTGGGTTGCGGTGAAATTGCGATCGTTTGAACACTCTATCCGTTGCTAGAATACAACAGATTCTGTCATTCTATGCGGACAGTGCTCTGATATGCCTTCTATATTAAACTTTGGTCTTTCTTGTCTATGCAATCCAAAGAGTTCGACACAACAATCACCAGATTCGTCCTCGTGCAAACAGGTGACCGTACATCTCCATTTGTATACCCAGATGTGTAAACTGGGTTAATCTATACAGCTTTCAGGGACGTGCAAGCTCGTTTCCCGTTCTGTATTGCGGTAACATGTGCCGAAGTTTTCGAACAAAGTCTGCCTTGAAACTGTAAACTTGGCTAAAAGCAAACTTTAAGTTATATATATATATATTTTTCGTATACCAGCAAATATTGGTACACAAAGGCCTTGCGGTAATGCTAAAATGCGATTGTTTCCCAAAGTGACACACGACTGAACTTCACACGCAACACCCAACAGGTGATCGCTTGGACTTGTTCCCTCCTCTCCGGTGGCACAGTCGTACTCGCACCAAGGTTGGGCAATTACACACTTCTCTTAGAAGTCGTGTGTAAACACAAATACGAAATAGCCTCTCATAAAAAGCTGTACCCACAAATTTAAACAAAAGTCAATATTATTGCGCACTTTCTTGCGTTACCGTCGATGTAAACACCAGCGGAACGTCGACCAACACGTGGAGATATGTGCGCACGCGTGTAATTCTGACTGCATATGCCACGCCCAAGGGTTATAACTTGGTCTTGGGAAAGTTCCTTTGTCTACGGTGGCAGGGTTGTACTGGCATCAAGGCTGGATAATTACGCACTTATATTAGAACACTTGTGTACACACAGATCAGAAAAAGCCTCTTATTAAAAGATGTTCCCCAAAAAATTAACAAACGACTTGCAGCTAAACTTTCTTCACGACACAGTGGTGTGTTTTTTCGGGTGAAACGATCCCCTAATGAGCAACAAGTGGATATTTTCAGACTTCTGAGAGCGGTCCTTGACCCATATATCAACTTCGCATCAAGTTTTCAACTAAATTGAATTAATTGAGGACTTACAAACGATTCTTTTCAAGCTCTTCAGACCTGTAACCTCAACAATTGGGCCTTGAACCTAAAATTCCCGTTCAGAAACTTGGATATCCCCAATTTTTTTTGGCATTGCCAAGCAACACGTAAACAAAGATGGCCGCCAAAACTGATTGTAATATCTGTGGCTTCGCCACAGATAAAAATGCCAATTAAAAATCAATGTATTGCATTGCTTGATCCACAGTGCATGTAACTGCGTGTACAGGTTGCCAAGTTCTAAACTTTTAATAAAGACAAGTGCACAGTGATCCAAAGGATCTATGTCCCCCGCCACAATAGACAGAAACAAGAGGGCTGTGTGAACAGCCCGTGCCTCAGCTGATCTTGACATTTATCACACTTGCAGCTCTATGAACTTGGGAAAGGATCAAGGGCATCATGTTCTGAGTAAGGCTGACCTTTATAGAAGAACACTTACATGTGCAACATCAAGGTTCAAGTAGTTCTCAAGTTATAATGAAGAGTAAAATTCATGTATGTTGCACTGTAACCCCACAAATGAGGTTAAGGTCATTCATGTACTGTCTCAGCATGACCTTCATACAGAATAATTAACATGTGTAGCTAACTCAAAACAGATCTCAAGTTATCAAGTAAACAGTAAATTTCGTGTCAGCTGTCGTGTGAATATTAGCATTAGAATGCCCATTGACTTACATAGTAATCAATAGGAAAGCTGCATTGAACGATAAGTACCCGAATTGAAAACCCTTAAAAATCAGGAATCCAAAGCAGTGCCACCTAGTAAACAACTGTTTGACCCTTCCACAACAACATATCCATCATATTTCAGCTTAATCTGAGGAACAGTTCTGAAAACAAGTGGAAAATAGCAAAACCATACAAAAAATTCATAAAAAAAATTGCAGGGCCACCTGGTGAACAAATTGGGAACTAGGTGTCCCAGGGAGTGTCTATGTACGATATCAAAGCAATTGGGTGAACGATTTTGGAGAAGAACTTGAAAATGTAAATTAGCATTAGAATGCCCATTGACTGGTAATCAATAGGAAAGCTGCATTTACCGCAAAGGAGCCGAATTGAAAAAATCATTAAAAATCAGGAATCCGCAGCATTCCCACATAGTGATCAACTTTGTTTGGGCCTTCCATAAGGAACATATCCACCACGTGTAAGCTTATTCTGAGTGATGGTTCTGGAGAAGAAGTCAAAAATAGCTATAACACACAAAAATTTATAAAAATTAGAAAAAAACTGCAGCGCCACCTGGTGAACCATTTAACAACAAGGAGTCCCTAGGTGTCGTCTTGGTGATATCAAAGCAATTGGGTAAGCAGTTTCGGAGAAGATTTTTTTTAAGATTTGTCCCAAAAAAAAGAACAAAAAATTCATTGCAAATCCAAAAATCACTGGAGCATGAACATTTGTACAAAACTCGTAGAAACCCACCCAAGGTACATTGCCATCAAGTTTGAAGTTAATCTGGATAACTGTTTTGGAGAAGAAGTCGAAAATGTGAATTAGCATTAGAATGCATATTGACTTCCATAGTAATCAATGGCAAAGCTGCATTGACCAGTAAGTACCAGAATTGAAAAAAATTTTTTAAATCAGGAATCTGCAGCATTCCCACATAGTGAACAACTTTGTTTGACCCTTCTACAAGGAACATATCCACCATGTTCCAGCTTAATCTGAGTGACGGTTCTGGAGAAGAAGTCGAAAATAGTTATAGTACACAAAAATGGATATGTTCTTGGGCTCTGTGATCTTGAAAATATGTCTTGTCAAGGTCAAAAACAATACACAGTGCACATGCCCATGGTATGATGTGTCTCTGGTATAAATTTCATTATTCTGTATCTTAGGGTTCTAAAGATATGCTCCCGGACGGACGGACGGACGGATGGCAGGCCATCTATCCTCACTAACTCTATGTCCCCCTATGCCACCTTTGGTGGCCGGGGACAAAAATATATTTTCCCTCAGACACAACGATTTTACAAACTTTCACTTTTCTCAGGTAAGCAAAATCCAAACATACAATAAATAGTGACAACTCTGCTTTAGTTTACAATTCAATGAAAAATTATCCTGGCTCAATGTGGCTATCGTTATTCATCGCCAGATATGAAAAAAGCTTTCACACAAGTTACATACAAATCTGAACTGTACTGGCAACAACTATGGACCTACTCTGTCCCACAAATGTGTCATAGACATTTATTAAATTATTAATTTTCATTAGTACTAAACTCAGCAATGCCACTGGTAGCATTGCCCAGTGCTTTACTTTACCTGCAAGTGAAACATCAATTATTGGAAATTTCCTATCATCATGCTGTTGTTTACTAGAAACAACAAAAACAAGAAAGGAGTTCATATTGGTGTGTAATGGTAATTATCTTCCTAATCCTCTTCAATAGTGGTAATAAGGCCAACCATAAAAATATGTTTGTTTCTGGTAACCCTCCCTACCAGCTTTGCAAACATGACCAAAAAGGGGCGTATGGAATTTAAACAGTTTCCAAATAAAAAGTTTGCTTCCTACTGACTTTTTGTCAGGTTGAAAGATGCAATCTAATTTTTTACCCTTAATCTGGATTTTTTTATGGTGAAATTTGCGAATTTTTGCCCATAGTTTGGTACTAAAGAGGTAAGAAAATATATAACTTCCCTCCTTGAGCTGTTTTTCACAGAGTGTACAAAAAAATCCATCCCACCCCATGACTTCATAAAATTTGTTTTACTGGAAACAAAAATATTGTTAAGGCTGGCCTAATATGTATGGAAATGATTGGATATTGTAAGATGCATCCACAACCCTGAGAATAAAAACAAATTGTCTGTGGGACAAGAAGGACTCCAACCATGCACCCTGCTGGGAGTAGCCAGCCTTATCTGATTAAACATTTCCCCCTCAAACAGGCCAAAACCAGCTGATGGTCAAATGCCATCTGCTGCAGTGTTTCCAACTAATTTCAACAGTAATAAAAAAACAATTTGACTGAGAATTGTAGATGAGACCTATAGAGATCACATGCACCAGGTCAACAGCACTTCTTGGCATGGGTTGGGCATTAAGTGCCTAACCCATTCCACTGAAAGTTGTTGACTCAGTCTTAATTCAAGGGGGAAAGGGTTAATAATTAGGAGATGCACACTGCAAACAGCACATCAAAATCTGTATCTTGGCTTTGCCCTGAAAGCCTGGGTGAAGAGTCACTACTATTTATAGGGGACAGAAACCATTATACATGGATACACCACTAATTTCAGGGCTTATAGCCTCTTTTGATACTTTTCTCAGCACACATTTTTTTTGGGGGGGGGGGGGGGGGGGGACTTGTGCTTGTACTTGTTCAGATCATGCAATGGCCAGCATCCTCTCCTGATCTCAGCTCGATTGAGCATGTTTGGGATCAACTCAAGAGAGCTATACATACCGAAGACTTGGCAGCCACAGCACAATACAGGATCTGTGAAGAGTAGTGCGAGAAGAATGGAACAATATTCCAGAGACAGATAACAAAAGTCATCAGTTCCATGAGAAAGAGATGTCTCAATGACATTCAAACCAAAGGGGGATACACACTGTAATGAACCTTGGACTGGCTCAGGCACATTTGACAATTTTGAAAACCAACCAATATTTGTTTATTTGTGTGAGCAATGGACCATGAAAGCTGTCATACACATATCTATGCTGTATCATGTTCACAACAAGTTATCTGATAAAATCCTTATCACTGTTTCTTAGTCATTGGTCTCAGCTTTTTCTTATGGGTAAATACATGGGGCAAGGGGATGTCTTCTTTCAGGTGTAGATAGATAGATGGATGGATGGATGGAAGGATGGATGGATGGACGGATGGACGGACATCTCAATTATGATACACTTATGCAGAAAAACATGACCCATATTCATAAATATCAAACCCAACAATGACAGCAAAGAGATTCCAGAGTTACCAAAGCATCAACCTATCAGACGGATGGACGGACAGACAGACAGACAGATAGACAAACAGATAAACAGACAGATAGACAGACATATAGATAGATAGATAGATAGATAGATAGATAGATAGATAGATAGATAGATAGATAGATAGATAGATAGATAGATAGATAGATAGATAGATAGAAGAATAAAATAAATAAATAAATGGTCAGACAGAACTAGCCAATGGCACCCATATGCATGTCCCCCATACATGTATCTAGATAGAATAGTACGTGTTATTTAGGAAAACCATAAAATCTCTCTTGAGAGGTAGTTATTTGAGCAAGTACATGGTGTGCCATTGCAATCATTAATAAGCAGTTTAATTTGAAATATACAAGGATTTTGGTGACAATATTAACATTCAACTTAACTGTTAGCATCACAAGTATATAGGAGACAGCCTGGTGTGTTATCAGACCATAACATGTCACACCCACATTCCAATTACCAATCACAGACCTGAAGTCACAGTGAAGCCACGCCCACCTGGGTTTCCGGAACTCAACACTTGGAACATGCCAGGCAAATCAGTTTTTGATCATTTCTCTTAATTCTATGTATAGAACTTTGTATAATCCAGCAGAAAAATTCAGGGGCAAATGTAACAAGTTAATGAGTATTGCAGAGCAATACAGAGTCCCCCGCTCATCGCCCACGAGGTTGAATGGACTACTATATAGGGGTGTGACCTGCCATGTGACGACAGCAATGCCCCAGGAACTATGCAAGCAACATTTTGGTAGCTGTACGTGTTACGGTATTTGAAATATGGCCTGGACAAGGATTTACACCGAGTTTATACTGTGACCTACATATCTGACCTAGTGACCTATTTTTGCTCATAATATATTTTCAAGTCACAATGAATTAACAGGTAAAATTTCATTACAAGAAGTCAAAAGTAACACAAAATTATAGTCAGGACGTGAAAATACTGAATATTTACAAATCACTGTGACCCACATATTTGACCTGGTGACTTAGTTTTGCTTTATGGCACATTCTTAGATTAAGCTTCACATTTGTGTAAAATTTCATTAATCTAAGTAAAAGGACAAAAAAGTTATGGCCTGGACAAGATTTTGAATGTATTTCAGTGACCTAGATATTTGATCTAGTGACCTACTTTTGCCATGTGACACAACAACTCCCCAGGTAGTATTAAAATAATAAATTTAGTAGCTGTAGGTATTATAGTAAGGGAAATATGGCATGGACAAGGTTTTACGTGGAGTTTACACTGTGACCTAGATATTTGACCTAGTGACCTAGTTTTGCGTCGTGACACACTTTTAGGTCACAATACATTATCAGTAAAATTTTATAACAAGAAGTCAAAATTTTTTAAGAATTACAGTAAGGACATGAAAATACTGTACATTTATGTATTACTGTGACCCATATATTTGACCTAGTAACCTTATTTTACTTTAGGACACCTTTCCATGTTAAGTTTCACATTTGTGTGAAATTTCATCAATCTAAGTAAAAGGACAAAAATGTTATGGCCCCGACAAGTTTTTACATGGATTTCACATTGTGACCTAGATTTTGAACCTAGTGACCTACTTTTGCCATGCTACACTCCACCACCCCAAGAGGTAGGCACATAACAAAGTTAGTAGCTGTAGGTATTATGGTATAAGAAATTTGGTGCTGACAAGGTTTTACACAGAATTTTATACTGTGACCTATATATTTGACCTAGTGACCTAATTTCCCCTCATGACACACTTTAGGGTCAAGGTACATTATCATGTAAAATTTCATAAAAAGAAGTCCAAAATTTAAAAAAATTACAGTCAGGACCTGAAAATTCTGTATATTTACATATCGTGGTGACCCAAATATTTGACCTAGTGACCTAGTTTTTCTTTATGACACTTTCTTAGACTAAGCTTCACATTTGTGTACCATTTCATGACTCTAAGTAAAAGGACAAAAAAGTTATGGCCCGGACAAGATTTTTCATACATATGTATTCTGTGACCAAGATATTTGACCTAGTGACCTACTTTTGGCACACGATACACCTCTATCATAGGAAGTACATACACATTAAATTTGGTAGCTGTGGGTGTTATGGTGTTGGAAATATGGCCCGGAGAAGCTTCAGACGGACGGACGGACGGATGGACGGACTGACGGATGGACTAACGGACGGAAGGACGGACGGACCGACGGACGAGGTGCAAACCTATAGTCCCCCACCAAGTGGGTGGGGGACTTAAAATAAGTAATGATGGTCACTTTTGTGTGTGTTATGGCATAATGACACGGGTGATTAAAGCTGGTATCTTGGACATGGCGCATGCCAAGCAATCCTCATTTCTTAATTAATGCACATATTTACCCTTTATTTCAAAACACTACAAATTGATGGTCTCTAATATTTAAGTTGAGGCTCAAATGCCAAAATAATGTAGCCTAATTTCCAACTCCATTAACTACAAGTTTAACTAGAAAAGAACTGCTTCACAGCAAATCTGTTTGGGTGCCTTCAAAATGAAAACATTTTGAAATGTTGCACTTCGCCATTGTTCAGCATTATCTAAATTTTGTGTATAAGCCTAATTTTTATTAAGTAAAATGCTACAACTTTGGTTCTTGGTTCATCGGATGTGGCCATGTCACAAACTTATAAGACGAGGTTTGAATGAAGCTAGTATCCATAATAGTTTTGACGCTATTCATCATTTTAATTTTGTGTATTAGCCTAATTTTTATAAAGTAAAATGCTACAACTTTGGTTCTTGGTTCATTGGATGTGGCCATGTCACAAACTTATAAAATGAGGTTTGAATGAAGCTAGTATCTATAATAGTTTTGAAGCTATTCAACATTTTAATTTTGTGTATTTGCCTAGTTTGCATAAATTGAAAGCCTACAACTTTGGTTTCCGATTCACTTAATGGGGCTTTGCCACAAACCCATATATTGAAGTAGGAATGGCACCTCTATCTATAATAGTTTTGATGCTATTCAAGATTTACATTTTGCACGTTCATCTTATTTGCATAAATTAAAATCCTACAAATTTGGTTCATGGTTCATTGGATGCAGCTTTGCCATCCCTATAAATTAGAGTTGAAATGACAAGTCTATGTATAATAGTTTTGGAGATATTCAACTTTGCAATTTTTCAAGCCCCTTATTAGCATAGTTTGAAATTCTACTTAAGGCCAGCATAAGAAATATTTCTGTTTCATATAACGCGCCCGGTGTGCGCAAAACGTTGCGGCTGGAAAAATTTTTCAAACAGTGCAAAAAAAAAAAATTTTTTTCAGGCTTGATTTATCGCTCTTCGTACGCCCATGTCACAGTTCTGTAAAAACGCATATCCTTTGCGTACCTACCATGAATGCTATCTGTACATCGTAGTAAATTTGCGTATACAGTATTGGCTAGTTCCTTGCAATAAAAGGTGTTCCTAAATCAAATTCAAACAAAAATTTTAATATTTCAAATCAGAAATCGAGTATGCACACCGTCGACATCTTTCCTGCAACTGGACACAAACAGCTGCTCTAGACATGTGGTCTGACGCACAACTTATCACCCGATTGGTCAATCGAGTCACATGCAAAAATGAGCCAATCACGGCTCGTGTTACAGTGTTTTCATCATGGCTTCCGCCCAGTGAACATGTGTAAATCTGTCGTAATGTACGGAGGGAACACACAAACGGGAAGCTTTGTTTATATTGCAGCATGCGAAAATAAAGATTCCAGTGTTAATTGCAACAATTATTTGGAGTTATAGGCAAATATGCAAGGGTAGGGGACAGCGGGAACAGCCGAATGTGTCCCAAATCAGTCCGTGAGACTGGGTCAGTTCACCGCAGATCCACTCCACGCTGTCACTTACGTGTGACTTGAAGTTGTGTGCTGTTTTGTCCTTGGAAGTCATCTCAAGGCACCTATTTTTTCCAACACTGTTAGAACCCACCGATAAATGGCATTTGATGTTAATTTACAGATGAATTTGCCATGCAAATTTTATTGTAATTTGACCCTGCTTTGACATCGTTGGAGCAGATCACACTGACGGTGAGTTGTGTGACCCGCTCAGCAAACCAATAATTACTGCCGGTATCTTGGCTATCGTAACGTAATCGTATGTTGTGTAGTGCCATAATTTACGGAGGGAACACACAAACGGGAAGCTTTTTTTATATTGCAGCATGCGAAAATAAAGATTCCAGTGTTTATTGCAACAATTATTTGGAGTCACAGGCAAATACGCAAAGGTAGGGGATATAAGGAACTGCCGAATGTTCCCAAAATCTGTCCGTGAGACTGGGTCAGTTCACCGCAGATCCACTCCACGCTGTGAGTGTGACTGGCAGCTGTGCGCTGTTTTTGCCCGGGAAGTCATTTCACAGTACCCAACATGATCTTTATTTTTTCCAACATTGTTAGAACCCCCCCCCCCCATAAATGGCATTTGATGTTATTTTTTAGATGAATTCGCCATGCAAATTTTAATATTTTTTCATGCTTTGACATCGTTGGGGCATATGACACTGACGGTGAGTAGTGTGACCCTGCTCAGCAAGCCAGTAACTGCCGGTGGTATACTACGCCGGTACCTTTGATATCCTAACCGTATGTACGCTACACGGACAGTGAAAATATCTGCTTGTGTTGACAGTAATGAAGTTCTGATGAATACAACTGCTGACCACGTAATTGTTTAAACCTGAAATCTTTATATTATTATCATCTTTTGGCCCACGTGCTGTGAAAGCACAACGGGTGGCTCTGTTTCATTGTACAATAAACACGCAAGAACTGTTACATAATGCCAAAATGTCTGCGACTTCGATCTTCCACGCCAAGACAGCTCGACGCAATGCAAAAAATTACCTTTTTTTTGGGGGGGGGGGGGAGGGATTGAAATCAAGCTGCACATTCTGCAGTATGTAAGGTGTGCATTAAAAAGCTTTCCTAAAATCAATTTAGGCACGTTATGGTGCGCAAGCGCGATCGCGCACCTTAAAAGGAAAGCACTGACGCAAATCAGTTTTTGATCATTTCTCTTAATTCTATGTATTGAATTTTGTATAATCCAGCAGAAAAATTCAGGGGCAAATGTAAAAATAAGTAATGATGGTCACTTTTGTGTGTGTTATGGCATAATGACACGGGTGATTAAAGCTGGTATCTTGGACATGGCGCATGCCAAGCAACCCTCATTTCTAAATTAATGTACATATTTACCCTTTATTTCAAAACACTACAAATTGATGGTCACTAATACTTAAGTTCAGGCTCAAATGCCAAAATAATGTAGCCTAATTTCCAACTCCATTAAGTACAAGTTTAACTAGAAAAGAACTGCTTCACAGCAAATCTGTTTGGGTGCCTTCTAAATGAAAACAGTTTGAAATGTTGCACTTTGCCATTGTTCAGCATAATCTAAATTTTGTGTATTAGCCTAATTTCTATTAAGTAAAATGCTACAACTTTGGTTCTTGGTTCATTGGATGTGGCCATGTCACAAACTTATAAAACGAGGTTTGAATGAAGCTAGTATAGTTATAATAGTTTTGACGCTATTCAACATTTTAATTTTGTGTATTTGCCTACTTTGCATAAATTGAAAACCTACAACTTTTGTTTCTGATTCACTGGATGGGGCTCTGCCACAAAGCCATATATTGAAGTAGGAATGGCACCTCTATCTATAATGGTTTTGATGCTATTTAAAATTTACATTTTGCACGTGATCTTATTTGCATAAATTAAAATCTTACAAATTTGGTTCATGGTTCATTGGATGCAGCTTTGCCACAAACCTATAAATTAGAGTTGAAATGGCATGTTTATGTATAATAGTTTTTAAGATATTCAACTTCGAAATTTTTCAAGCCCCTTATTAGCATAATTTGAAATTCTACTTAACTTATACTGTCCATTATATTGGCAGGTGTCACAAACCTATATGCACATTGAAATTTTGAGTATCTGCAATATTTTGAAAGATATGGAGCTTTTAAAATTTTAATTGTCCCTAAATTTACATACTTTTAAACATCATAACTATTCCAAATGAGATGCACAATTTCACAGGTTAGGTCAGTCACCATAGCAAATTTGGAGGTTTTTTTAAAAACAAATCTCCAGACTAACTTGGTCGTGAAGAAAAAGAAAGAGAGGAAGAAAGAGACGAAGAAAGAAAGAAAGAAAGAAAGAAAGAATTAAGTTTTTAAAAAACAAAATGTCTGGGTTTGCACTCAGACATAAATACTCACAATCTGTAAGACAATGATAACATCGGGGAAGGGCCATCACCCATCCATCATAATATTTTGAAGGTGTGAAGAATTTTGACCACTTTCAGATTTATTTAATTATTTAATTTTAAACTCATGGCCACTCCAAACAATGATGCTGCAAATTTCATCACAGAAGAAATTTTGGACCACAGACAGACGAAAGGTCAGCGAATTAAGTATCAGAGCTACACTACTACCAGAGCCCTCTGCTGGCAGATGGCAAAACCTAACAGGTAAGAGCAGTCCTTTATTCAAAACTGTTACTTTCACTGTCCTGTACCAGGGAACATGCCACAAAACATTTGCCTGTAGTTTCACCAGCAGATAGTGCAATATTCTAGTCTGACATGGCACTCAAAGCAAAAGGGAGCTTACTGACAGTTTTTCGACATGCCCCCCCCCCCCCTCATTATACTGGACTTAATTTGGCACATGAGATCAGCAGGATACAATTTTCTTTTTACTGTGGCCAAAGGTCGAAGTTGGAGAGACATTCAAGCATAATGCCCTAGACACTTTTTTTTTGGTCTTTGTCTGTCAGGGTATGTGTAGGTCTCAAAGAGTGAATATTGGGAAAACAGCTAATAGATATGAAAGTAAGTTCGAGTCAAATAACCAGCAGAAAGATATGTACAGAGTGACTGGTCGCAACTTAGCTCTGTGCATGTCATTTCTCCCATTTATTGCATCTTGTGTTGTGTCGACAAATTTCCGTGCCACATATCTTGGTTCATTGCTCAGCCTCATGGCCAAAGTTCCAAACTGATACATGTACATGTAATAGGAGACATTCATATTAACTGCGATCCTGCTTATTTCCTGTGTTGCCGGGGCAACAGACTGATGCTTCCACCATGATCAGGGCAGAGTGTCTGGTCATAATTTAGCTCTGTGCATGTCATTTCTCCCATTTATTGCATCTTGTGCTGTGTCTACAAATTTCCCTGCCACTTATCTTGGTTCACTGCTCAGCCTCATGGCCAAAGTTCCAAACTGATACATGTAATGGTTATTTCTAGCTATGTAATGTTGCAGGCAATATATATGCCTCAAACTAGGTTCATCTTGGTATGGGATGGTTATCCCCATGGGACTTCATAATCCTGCTTCATGGCAGCAATATTTATGGAAATGATGTCATAGATATGCTAACACACCTTAAATTCAGAGCAAACAAGACACTTCTTGAGTGCCACGTATGGTCACCTGCTCTGTGCTTCTGTAGCAGCACATTTTTGCCACACCCAAGACAGTGCTGCCTCATATGGCAATTTTGGGAACTAAGTTTCCCATTGATGGAGTGAGACACCAGTTCTACGGTACCCCCAGACATCTGCTGACATTGACCCATCACTCCAAAGCTAATGATGCTTCTTCTGTATGCCAGAAGTACAAAAAATGCCAATTAAAAATCAATGTATTGCATTGCTTGATCCACAGTGCATGTAACTGCATGTACAGGTTGCCAAGTTCTACACTTTTAATAAAGAAAATATATTTTCCCTCAGACACAATGATTTTACAAACTTTCACTTTTCTCAGGTAAGCAAAATCCAAACATACAATAAATAGTGACAACTCTGCTTTAGTTTACAATTCAGTGAAAAATTATCCTGGCTCAGTGTGGCTATCGTTATTCATTGCCAGATATGAAAAAAGCTTTCACACAAGTTACATACAAATCTGAACTGTACTGGCAACAACTATGTACCTACTCTGTCCCACAAATGTGTCGTAGACATTTATCAAATTATTAATTTTCATTAGTACTAAACTCAGCAATGCCACTGGTAGCATTGCCCAGTGCTTTACTTTACCTGCAAGTGAAACATCGATTATTGGAAATTTCCTATTATTATCATGCTGTTGTTTACTAAAGAGGTAAGAAAATATATAATCTTCCCTCCTTGATCTGTCTTTCACAGAGTGTACAAAAAAATCCATCCCACCCCATGACTTCATAAAATTTGTTTTACTGGAAACAAAAATATTGTTAAGGCTGGCCTAATATGTATGGAAATGATTGGATATGCTAAGATGCCTCCACAACCCTGAGTAGAAAAACAAATTGTCTGTGGGACAAGAAGGACTCCAACCATGCACCCTGCTGGATCGGGTGTAGCCAGCCTAATCTGATTAAACATTTCCCCCTTAAAACGGCCAAAACCAGCTGATGGTCAAATGCCATCTGCTGCAGTGTTTCCAACTAATTTCAACAGTAATGAAAAACAATTTGACTGAGAATTGTAGATGAGACATATAGAGATCACATGCACCAGGTCAACAGCACTCGTTGGCATGGGTTGGGCATTAAGTGCCCAACCCATTCCACTGAAAGTTGTTGACTCAGTCTTAACTAGAACAGGCTGATTTTCCAACAGAAAATCAAATGTCTCCGAATGCGGCCTCACTATTGTCACCCTTATTTTTATAAATTGGCATACCGATTCCAATGATCTACAGATTTGGTGATGGTACACTCTTTAATTGACATTTGAAAATGTCGATTTTTGACGAAATGCCCATGTGACCTTGAAAAATAGGTCAAGGTCATACATCTGCAATTACAAGCAAAAGTCTTACATACAAACATAATCACACAAAATGTCAACCTCTTTAAGACAAATCTTTCTCGAGCGCATCTGCAATGATTTTTAAAAAGTGGTCATGTGACCTTGAAAATAGGTCAAGGTCACCCATTTACAATCCCAACCTAGTTGGTAATATGGTACATAAACATCCAAAATTCCAACCTCCTAAGTCAAATCCTTGCAGAGTTGTTGCATGCATGTCAATTTTATATGACATGCCCACGTGACCTTGAAATATACGTCAAGGTCACCCATCTGCAATCCCAAGCAAGATCATGTATATATAGGAACATCTTCACATAAAATTTCAACTTCCCAAGTCAAAGATTCCTTGAGTTATCACGTCCACATTGATTTTAGACAAAATGCTCATGTGACCTTGAAAAATAGTTCAAGGTCATACATCTGCAATTACAAGCAAAAGTCTTACATACAAACATAATCACACAAAATGTCAACCTCTTTAAGACAAATCTTTCTCGAGCGCATCTGCAATGATTTTTAAAAAGTGGTCATGTGACCTTGAAAATAGGTCAAGGTCACCCATTTACAATCCCAACCTAGTTGGTAATATGGTACATAAACATCCAAAATTCCAACCTCCTAAGTCAAATCCTTGCAGAGTTGTTGCATGCATGTCAATTTTATATGACATGCCCACGTGACCTTGAAATATACGTCAAGGTCACCCATCTGCAATCCCAAGCAAGATCATGTATATATAGGAACATCTTCACATAAAATTTCAACTTCCCAAGTCAAAGATTCCTTGAGTTATCACGTCCACATTGATTTTAGACGAAATGCTCATGTGACCTTGAAAAATAGCTCAAGGTCATACATCTGCAGTTACAAGCAAGGTCTTACTAAAGTCTTACATAGATACATATTCACACAAAATGTCAACCTGTTTAAGTCAAATCTTTCACGAGTGCATCTGCAATGATTTTTAAAAAGTGGCTATGTGAACTTGAAAAAACGTAAAGGTCACCCATCTACAATCCCAACCTAGTTCATATTACGGTACATAATGATGCAAAATTTCAAACTCGTAAGATGAATCCTTGCAGAGTTATTGCATCCGCATCAATTTTACATGACATGCCCATGTGACCTACAAAATTAGATCAAGGTCACCCAACTGCAATCCCAAGCAAGGTTTTATATAGGAACATCTTCACAAAATATTTCAACTTCCCAAGTCAAATCTTTCTCGTGTTATCGCGTCCGCAACTCACACAACAATGTGTTGAAGAAGAAGAAGAGGAAGAAACGGACGCAAAAACAATATGTCCACCCGTTGCGCGGCGAGGCATAATTCAAGGGTGACAGGCTTAATAATTAGGAGATGCAAACAGCAGACAGCACATCAAAATCTGTATCTTGGCTTTGCCCTTAAAGCCTGGATGAAGAGTCACTACTATTTATAGGGGACCAGGTGCGGATCCAGGATTTGTCAAGAGGGGGGGGGTAGCTGAACATAGCAAGTAAGGCCGGGGGTCTGGGGGCGGGTCCAGGGAGGAGCCTGGGGGGGTTAGGGGAGGGCGGAGCCCCCCGAAGCTCCAGGGTTTTAATACATTTAAAGGGGCATAAACTGCTTTTTTCTGTCCATAAAATACAGTGGCTCCCCTCTTACAAGGCACCCAAAATGCAGCCTAAAAGTGGCCTTGTACAGGGGTTGCCCCTTCTAGAGGGGGAATATATATAATAAAATGTTACACTTTCTGCATAAGAATGGTGACTTTTCAAGAGGAGTGGCCTCTGGTGAGAGGGGTCTTATACAGAGGACCACTGTAAGAGATATGATGTCTGGTTTATCTTCATTTGGGATGTCAGTGTCCCATAATAAAACTTACAAAGGGTTTTATTTTCCATCTGCTGTTCAATTGTCCTTGGAATTCACAAATTCTCCAGAACAGGAAACTATGTGTAGTTACCATGGTAATATATTTGAATGTTATGTGACACTTGTCAAATGAATTTGAGTCCAAAAAAAAACACAAGGAGGACACATGAAGTGACCAACATTTATGAACATGTGTAGCTATAAAACATTCAAGCCTGCAGCTGTACACTGGAACAATTTTACAATTAGATCACAATATAGGCAGCACCACACAACTACTTGAATGACAAAAAAGCAATAAATCAAATAACTAATAAAACTATAAAATTAGAGGAATGTTTTGAACTATATTCATAATGCCACAATTTATGTTTAGAGCTTGATTTCACAAATCAGCTAAAGTAAATATAATACATAATCTCAGTACAAATTGTCAATCAGCACCATCTTATCACTTAATAAATAAAATGATCTGTCTGAAATCAGAATAGCCCGAGTTGCACTGAGTAAGACACAAATCCACAATGTGGATGAGGATTTACAAATCACTTAACACATTCAGTCAGCTTCATTTAGATACTTATCTCGAAAAACACAGTCAAAACAGTCGTAAGAAATGATGTCTCTCTATCTATTTATTGGACGCACATGTAAATTCCCAAGTTTAAATGGCAAACTTTCCCGAACTTATGACGTCAAACCGAAAATTTACAATGCATGGCGGGAAGTAAAATAGCATGGCTCCTTGCGATTAGCTACTCTGGCTTATGCATTCACGTTGGGAACCAGTCTTCCTGCACCCGATGGAGGGCGCTGCAGTATTTGTTGTTGTTTTTGTGCCTGTCAGCCTGAGGATCTTTGACACCACGTTGATTAATCGACTGTCAGCCTGAGGATCTTTGACAACACGTTGATTAATCGACTCTGCGTCTTTGAAATTTGGTGATACGGAAAGCTGGGACCGAAGATGTAATGGGTTACCCCCCCCCCCCATACTTACTCGTGTGATTGGAGATGACAAACAATTTTTGGAGGTGCCAGAATTTTTTTTTCTTTTAATTTTTTTTTTTTTAATTTTTTTTTTTTTAAGGGGCGCGGGGGGGGGGGGGGAGCGTGCGCTCCCGGTGCTCCCCCCCCCCCTAAATCCGCGCCTGGGGACAGAAGCCATTATACATGGATACATCACTAATATCAGGGCTTATAGCCTCTTCTGATACTTTTCTCAGCACACTTTTGGGGGGGGGGGTACTTGTGGGACAAAACTAGCAAGAGCCTGAGACAATCCACTACATGTATTTGCAATCTGAAAGGAAGAATGGTTGCAGTCAATGCTGACCAACAGTGATCAATGCATGGCATCCATTGTGACATGAGCCCTCAAGCCACAAGCAGGTCTTTGAGCTTGGTTTTTACACCATGGAGATGTCACAAATCCCCTTTGATAAGACACTTCCAAAATTTCAACAGTGAGGCCCAAAAAAAAAAAAAAAAAAACAGAACAGACTGATTTTCCAACAGAAAATCAAATGTCTCCCGGTGGAACACTTACGTCTCTGAATAAGCTACAGGTGATAACAAATTACAAATGACCAAGTTTGCTTGAAAATTACAATCCTATTTTAGCTCTCACCTAGATACATTACTCTGGCATTTTTCATCAAGTTCTTCAAGACTTATTGAACAGAAACCAATTTCACATAAATGACCCTGTGACCTTGAAAATTAGGTCAAGGTCACCCAAATACAATCCCAACCTTGGTCTTACCTTGATACATAATCCTACCAAGTTTCATCAAATTCCATCAAGTTCTTCAACACTTATCGCACGGAAACCAATTTCACATAAGTGACCCTGTGACCTTGAGAATTCGCTCAAAGTCATCCAAATACAATCCCAACCTAGGTCTTGCCAAGATACATAATCCTACCAAGTTTCATCAAATTCCATCATGTTCTTCAAGACTTATCGCACGGAAACCAATTTCACATAAGTGACCCTGTGACCTTGAAAATTTGCTCAAGGTCACCCAAATACAATCCCAACCTAGGTCTTGCCTAGATACATAATCCTACCAAGATTCATCAAATTCCATCAAGTTCTTCCAGACTTATTGCAGGGAAACCAATTTCACATAAGTGACCCTGTGACCTTGAGAATTCGCTCAAGGTCATCCAAATACAATCCCAACCTAGGTCTTGCCAAGATACACAATCCTGCCAAGTTTCATCAAATTCCATCAAGTTCTTCAACACTTATCGCACGGAAACCAATTTCACATAAGTGACCCTGTGACCTTGAGAATTCGCTCAAGGTCATCCAAATACAATCCCAACCTAGGTCTTGCCAAGATACATAATCCTGCCAAGTTTCATTAAATTCCATCAAGTTCTTCATGACTTATCGCACGGAAACCAATTTCACATAAGTGACCCTGTGACCTTGAGAATTCGCTCAAAGTCATCCAAATACAATCCCAACCTAGGTCTTGCCAAGATACATAATCCTACCAAGTTTCATCAAATTCCATCATGTTCTTCAAGACTTATCGCACGGAAACCAATTTCACATAAGTGACCCTGTGACCTTGAGAATTTGCTCAAAGTCATCAAAGTACAATCCCAACCTAGGTCTTGCCTAGATACATAATCCTACCAAGATTCATCAAATTCCATCAAGTTCTTCAAGACTTATTGCAGGGAAACCAATTTCACGTAAGTGACCCTGTGACCTTGAGAATTCGCTCAAGGGCATCCAAATACAATTCCAACCTAGGTCTTGCTTAGATACATAATCCTGCCAAGATTCATCAAATTCCATCAAGTTCTTCAAGACTTATTGCAGGGAAACCAATTTCACATAAGTGACCCTGTGACCTTGAGAATTCGCTCAAGGTCATCCAAATACAATCCCAACCTAGGTCTTGCCAAGATACATAATCCTGCCAAGTTTCATCAAATTCCATCAAGTTCTTCATGACTTATCGCACGGAAACCAAATTACACATAAGTGACCCTGTGACCTTGAGAATTCGCTCAAGGTCATCCAAATACAATCCCAACCTAGGTCTTGCCAAGATACATAATCCTGCCAAGTTTCATCAAATTCCATCAAGTTCTTCAACACTTATCGCACGGAAACCAATTTCACATAAGTGACCCTGTGACCTTGAGAATTCGCTCAAGGTCATCCAAATACAATCCCAACCTAGGTCTTGCCTAGATACATAATCCTACCAAGATTCATCAAATTCCATCAAGTTCTTCAAGACTTATTGCAGGGAAACCAATTTCACATAAGTGACCCTGTGACCTTGAGAATTCGCTCAAGGGCATCCAAATACAATTCCAACCTAGGTCTTGCTTAGATACATATTCCTGCCAAGATTCATCAAATTCCATCAAGTTCTTCAAGACTTATTGCAGGGAAACCAATTTCACATAAGTGACCCTGTGACCTTGAGAATTCGCTCAAGGTCATCCAAATACAATCCCAACCTAGGTCTTGCCAAGATACACAATCCTGCCCAGTTTCATCAAATTCCATCAAGTTCTTCAACACTTATCGCACGGAAACCAATTTCACATAAGTGACCCTGTGACCTTGAGAATTCGCTCAAGGTCATCCAAATACAATCCCAACCTAGGTCTTGCCAAGATACATAATCCTGCCAAGTTTCATCAAATTCCATCAAGTTCTTCATGACTTATCGCACGGAAACCAATTTCACATAAGTGACCCTGTGACCTTGAGAATTCGCTCAAGGTCATCCAAATACAATCCCAACCTAGGTCTTGCCTCGTTACATAATCCTACCAAGTTTCATCAAATTCTGTCACGTCCTTCAAGACTTAACACACGGAAACCAAGTGTTGAAGAACCTGAACAACAACAACAACAACAAGAAGATTAAGAAGTGGAAGAAACGGGCACTAAAACAATATGTCCCCCGGCTACCACCAGGAGACATAATGACTTTTTTGCATTTATTTGCATTATAAACAAGTACATCAAAGACTTACAACCTGGTCAGGCAACTAAAACAAATCTTAAATTGTGAATTAAATTGATCAATGGCCTGGGAAGTTCTTTGAACTCTTGATTTCTGAGAATGCACTCTTGGATGGGGAACTCAACTTGAGGTGGCGTCTTCGAGTTCAACATCTCTGATTTTACATTAAAGAGGTGAGAACCAAACATATCAGTGTTTCTTTTTACATGGATATCTGTGGAAGATAATGTTCAGCATGAAAAATAAAGAAGCCACTTTCTATTGGCAAAATACATCAAAGCATGGGCTGACTGCACCTTTGCTGTCCAGCAACAGAAGACTGGAGGCATAGCAAGAGGGCTGTAAACCCCCCATCCTCAGTTGAGCTTGACATTCAACCCATACTAAGTCCCATCCTGGTCTCGGGGCACCCAGAAATACTTCTCTGTGCAGTTTTGAAGCAATCAAATTGGCCAGACAGTTTTATACAAGACGTTTTTTCAAGATTTTTTTCAGAGAACAAGGCTGTTCAAACAGCCTGTCCTCAGCTGAGTTTAATCATTCAACTAACAGCAAGTCCCACCTTGATCTGCGGGTAACCAAACTAAAAAACTGTTAAAAATAAGGAATCCACAGCAGTGCCACCTAGTGTACAACTTTTTTTGACCCTTCCACAAGAAACATATACCACACTGTACAGTGTATATACTAAGTTTCAGCTTAATCTGAGGGATGGTTCTGGAGAAGTCAAAAATAGCAATAATACACACTCAAAAATAGGATAAATTTGCAACACCACCTGGTGAACAAATTAAGAACTAGGAGTCCCTGAGAGTGTTCCTGCCTGATATCAAAGCAATCAGGTGAGCAGTTTCAGAGAAGATTTTTTACGATTTGCCACCCCCCCCCCCCCCCAAAAAAAATAAAAACAAAACCAAAACAATCATAAAAAATATACAGCCTCAACTTGGCCCTCATAAAGGTGCATCAGCAGGAGCAATATTGAGTTTAAGCTTTTTCAGTGTTTGAGCTTTCTCAACATGAAATTCACAAATGTAACCCTGCAACATTAGGGGATCATGTAACTACCTTTTCAATCTAACTTAAGTACAGGACTGTCATCAAAACAATTCATTTCGAATTTTTTAAAAATCACCAATGTGTGACCTATCATTAGGTACAAATCAATTTTTTTTTCTTTGTGAGAAGCAAAACATGAGGTGTTCACAGACACATGGATGACTAATATAGATCTGTTCAATATGATCTGACTTTTTCATCAGCTTAGAGCTAAATTCATTCAATACATGAACTACTGAATTGACTCGGCTGAAATCCACTGACTTTTAAACAGTGTCTGTCCACCATTTTTCAGAGAAGCTGAAAATGTAAGTTGTTAATGTGTGGACAAAATTACTTCTAGAAACAAGGAAATTATACATCAGTTGGACATGACTGCACAGGTGACAAAATGTTTGCAAATCCGGCTGCTAATCACGTTTTTAACTTGGTGGTTTGTTTTCTTTGAATGCCGGTTCCACTTGACATTCCTTCAGGAGATAGGTTTGGACATGGAGCTACATACATGTGTCACAGATTTTAAGTCTCTGTACTCACCCTTGGCCTCACCTGCCTCGGCATACCTCCGGAGGAGGCCCTCACACCTTTGGTACGCTGCCATAACCGCATTCTGTTGAGCCAGACTCACCCTGCCATGGTCTGGGATTAGAACCACTGGCTGCATCATGAATAGCATTCAGGGTGAGCAATATCATCTGTAGAGGACAAAATTGAAGTTAGTCACTGCATTTAATGAAGATTTCACAAATACAAGTCAAAAGAACCAAGATGGTTCTTAGCCTGCACCTATCTTTCTCCCCCCAACAAAGCAATTTTTCAAAATGTGTTGATTGCAAGAAGTAAATCAAAAACAAAAAGAAATGGGGCAGTTATCCAGTGTAGAATTAAACAAAATTTTTCAAAGGCAGTCTGACACGTGTACACTTTGAAAATGAAAAGATATTCCTGAAAAGAAAGACTTGAAAGTTTATGGACATTAGTGATCCAACTCATCAATGCTGTATTTGGCAGGAATGCACATTCCAGGAATTATCAGGGAGGGGGGAGGGAGGGAGGGAGGGGGATTATGTTTCCAAGGAGTAAATTTTACCTTATGACACAGGTGGGACAAGTGCTGTATGTGTGAAGTCCTTCTGGAGGAAACCTTGGCCATGCTCTCTAGGCAAATTTTGTTTTGAAAAAAAATGTATTTATAATTTACTGTTGATGCATTTCACAAACAAGAATATCATCTACTCACTTAGGATCCCATACACAAAAGTGATCAAACCACACAGCCCATGGCTCAGCAGCATAATAATTAGGCAGTAAAGTTGTGTAGCAGGTTGCTCGTGACTCACTATAGGAAGCTAATTCTCTATTTTTGTGTGTGTTTGCAGCATTTTCCCCTGCTAAACATTTACCATTTTTCATTCCTTGGGTTTAATTCCTTTGTACCTTGTAACCAAAATAAGCCAAAATGATTCCACAAACCAAAATATTTTGAACATTTTCATAACAAAATGGGAAAAGTGCTTCTTTGTCTATCTAGAACTTGAATTCAGACTGACAGTCCTTTATGTTAAAAAAAAAGATATATAAAATCAAACCAAAACCATTTTTACCAAAGCTAGTCCAATAAAAAAAAAGGATCGTGATGGTCCTGTGCTCTGCTGATTGGAATCTGCTGCCTTTGCAAGTGCAGACTTAACTGCTCCATACATGAACATACAGGTACACAATTAGTGCTTACCAATAGTTGACTAAAAGTGTGATATGTCAGTTTGACCTTTCAGGGTCACTCACGGTCAAAGTTGACAAGAGCAAAAAAAAAGCTCACTGGCATTTTTCTGTTTTAAGTTTTAACAGCAACATAGGTGCCAATTCTCCCAATTTTGGTTGAAGTCTCCAGATTTTTGTATGCCACTCCCCATCTCCAGCGTTGGAAATAGACCTAATATGTTTGTCCGTACTAAGTAGAATGTGCTGTGGACAAATGGTTTGTTGACCAAGGTTATCCGAGTGACAGTGAAGCCACAGTGACCCAATTTTGGTGCGTGACACACTCTACCCAATAAAGTATCCATCCCCCAAATTTGGTAGCTGTAGGTGTGATGGTATATGAAATGTGGCTCAGATCAAGCTAAACCTTTCAATAGCGGTCACAGGTCAAGGTCAAAAGTCACCGTGGACCAATTTTGGTGTGCAACACACCCCTATCCTATGAGATGTGCACACACCAAATTTGGTAGCTGTGGGTGTTTATATGGGGTATGGGAAATACAGCCCAGGCAAGCTAAATCTTTATGGGGGATCAAAGGTCAAGGTCACAGTGACCCAATTTTGGTGCACAACACACACCTTCGCCATGAGGTATCCACCAACCAAATTTGGTAGCTGTAGGTGTTACCGTATAAAAATTTTGGCCTGGAGTCTGGACAAGCTTTGCTGGAAGGATGTACGAAAGGAGACCACAAACCTATACTCCTCAGTGGGGGACTAATAACCTATAAATTGATCAAAAGTCTGACAGCAGCTGCTTCATGACAACACTATCTTCAAAAATATTAATCATGTTCATAAATGCCCTGCCCTGCACAATGCCTATACATGCATGAATTTTAAATACAAGGAAACAACTGTGTCACTTCTATTTGTCGTTCACTTTCACTTCAACCATCATTAAAATTAGATTTTTCCTGGTCATGCTGTTTCATCATTTACTGTAATCATACACAAATTCCACTTACGCTGACCCAGTAGTCATTAATCTGGGCTCGCGCAAGCCTTTCGGCATTGGCGAAAAAATTGTTGATCTGGCGAAAGAAAATTCGAATAAGTTCGCCAATTTGGCGAAGATAAAACTTTCCAGGACAGGTTTTGTTCTGCCAACTTCTGGGATATTCTGGTAAAAAAAACGGACGTGCATTACCGAAATAACGGAAAGAAAACTTTAGTCAACTTCAAAGTGGACTTCAGAGGATAAGAAAATACATTCAGAGACAGATAATATTACGTCTATTTGCTTTGCTCAGGCATAAATGAATCGATGTTCTTCTCTGCCAATGTCAAAATGGCTTTTTGACTCGGCACGCGTATTAATTAAACAAGCTGTCCAAAATACATACTTGATCAAGGTCATATCGTGACTTCCAGCTCCCAGTTTAGGTCTTCATATTATAGGATTCCTTGTCCAAACATTGTATCTATCCACTAATGACCACAGACAGAGTTGTCATGATTTATAAATGCCTTGTAGTGAAGAAATTCATTGAAATAAACATATGAAACATTCGCAGGCTGCCACGCTCTTTTTGATTGACCTTGACATTGGCACATATGTAGTAGTCCTGCCATCTGTTGACGAAAATGAAAAATGCTTGTGTTCCTTCAGATATGGGCAGCAAATTTGGTACATGTATTTTTATCTTTTACAGATTTTTAATTAACAAGCATTTGTTTGTTTTTGTTTGTTTGTTTTCTTTAATCAGAAGTTTGATACTTGAAGTTTATTTCTGTTAACATTGACTTAAAGGAAGTAATAATATTGATTCAAGCAGCCAAGATTTTTAAAACTGTATAATATCTGCAGATTCTCAATAAACATAAGGCCTAACCATTGACAGGCCTGTTTAATGGTTTGGTACACCTACAGAGTATTTTGTCTGTTGTCAAGGTGAACATAATGCAATATACACATATTTTTTTACTTTTTTATATCTAATGTTTTAACTTTGTTCATATTTCAATAACTCTTTACTACAAGCATTATTTACCACTGTCAACTCCAGTTATTTAAAAAAAGGAAGAAAAAAGGAAAGAAAAAGAAAGGAAAAACTATTCTGGAATGAGCTGATATGTTTTTTCCAAAAGAAAATTATTAAAAGTTATCTTGAAAATTAATGTTTCCTTTTAATATTTTATCCCTAAATTTAGCTATGATAAATATACCAGCGGTGATTTAAACATCTTTCTGTTGATATAATTACTGATGATAATCAAAGTATTATAACCATTATCTTAGAAATTTTTCATAAAATTGGCTCAAAAAGTGCAATTTTTTCAAAACTAGGATTATACATTAAAATCATAATATAATTAGGCTCTGACATGTCTTGGTCACTAACCTTATCATGTGTCCAAGTTTCATAACTTAAAACTTTATTTTAGAAAAAAAATGTAAATGAAGAAAAGAAAACATAATTCACTTATTTTAATAACAATGTAAGTATGTATGGTTGTGTGTTTGACAAAATATTTTTAAGGTCTTTTTGGAGGGCAGGCGGGGGAGGGGGTGCGTTTTGACTTTATATGTGTCAGATTTCTTGGACTAAAATTTGGCTAAAGCAGATTCCATTTGGCTAAAAGAAATTTGTGGCTTTAGCCAAATTGACGAAGGGGTAAAAATTCCTAGCGCTAGCCCATTTAATGTAAGTCCCATTCACACTGTGGTCCACCAGCACAAACTGTTTAAATTGCTGCCATTGGTATGTTCACACTCAATTTCCGCATGTCGGCGTGAGATGAAGTGCAGAAGAACAGCAGAATTCAAGTAGTTGTCACTCTTTGTGTGTCGTCCAAAATTGGTCACACCGTCAGACAACCTGAAAATAAATCCTAGTACTATTAATAACTGAGAAAAATTGTAACATTTTAATAAAATGCCCGCTTGAGGAACCACAAATCATTTACAAAAAATTAAAATCTAATGATCACAAATCTTAAGTCAAAATTTGCTTTACAATTTTTGACAGCGACGAACATCAATTCGAAACCTATCAAGTCAATAGCACTACAGAGTGGTTACAATCACAACAAATGATTGGTAACCAAAGGTCAGGCAACTGACCAAGCACAGCTTCCCCCTCTGTTTCAAATGCTACTTTATGCAGGACTAGAGGAGGGGATTAGCTACTTTAATTGCAACATGTCACTTAAACCATGTCCCACCCAAAACCAGTAGGATGCTAACTGTGAGAGACACCTTATTACAAGGTACAAACCTGGAACTTAAGCTGGTCTAGGCTTAACATACAGCCCAGCATTCCTGACTGGCCAGGGCTCTCTTACATGTGCCACACATTCAACCATTCCCAGATGTGTGAAATGTAGATATGACACCCATAAAAACAACATGTATTAGCTCAACAGCTTATCAAACAGTCTTTAGCCATGGGCCATGGGTTGATACAACAAATTTTTATACCAAAGTTAATTTTGCTCCAATTGAAATAAGTTTATATGACTAACTGATTGTAGATCTAAAGTAGGTATTTTCATGGGAGAACACCCATACACTGAGGTAAGGTATGTGATCATAGTACGATATCAAAGCTGGAGGTCCCTTTTAACGAACATAATTTATCCAAACCTGGACAGCATAGTACCGAAGATCTTCCCTCCTTTATATTCCCAGTTTTAAATTTGTCAAGAGTGTTGTGTAAATCTGTGATTTGACAACATAACATGTACATGAATAATTATGAATGGATGGGAAGCAAGGATTGTTTTCACCACGCTCACTCCTGATTGGTTTATCCCTCTAACCTTCGTTGGTAGGGATCTCATCTGTCTGACTTTCCTCTTAAATACAGTCAGAGTGTGAACTGTCATGATGTCATTTGGAAGCCTGTTCCATACATTAACAATGCTGCTCGTGTTTGAATGTGTCACAATAATAATGACAATTATATTATCAAGGATGTGGCTACTGAACCATTTCAGATAGTTGTCCTTACTAATACTTGGATTTTTTCAGCCAAATCATGAACTGTATCCATTTAGTTCAAATTTTAAGGACACAAAATCACAACACTGTGACTGTATCCTTTTTCTTTCCCTATTTCCTACATTCTGTAGGAAGGAGCTGGAGTGCTGGATTCTAGCCCAAAGTCACTTGTGCATATGGAACAAAGCATAACTATAACTTATAAGGTTTATTCCATCCCATCGCAGGCTTGAATTCTACACCATCCCCACCCTAACCTGTGTGCGACAAAAAATTCTTAAGCTGCAGATGGAAGGAGTTGTAAAAATAATGATGTCACCATGTTAGCCAATCATAGGCCTCCCGGTTCTGAAGCTGGAAAATTATCCGCAACGGAACTTGGTTTTGTAGACACTTCATATTCTTGTCTCTAGTGAGATGAACCCTGTTTTTCATAGCCAATACTGAGACAGTATAGTTTTGTCTTGATTCACAGGTACATGTTTATGTAGTTTTTGACAGCTTCTGTTAAAATTTGTTTATGTAATAAAGGAAAAAAGACAGTTTTGTATTGCATGTATACACATCCCTCTAAATCATAATATGTGTACACTGTACACGCACATATACTCATCAATACTGCCCAGACGGGCTGACCCTCGCAGGAGTGGGCACCTTTCTCTGATCACGAGGGTGCTCACTGTAGAGAAGTT
>CAXHWN010000032.1:0-46000 GCA_964020975.1 Hermodice carunculata | reverse complement strand
TTAATGGGCTTAAAAAGTTTATCGGTTCATGTGTCGGGCATTTGTGTGAATGTTAAACGTGTAGTTAGCCCTAAATCTTGCACCAGAAAACAAGGAGCCGAGTCCATGTTGTGCTTTAATGGTTGAAGCCATCGTGTGTGACCTTATTCTGTCTTGCTGAAACGTATTAAGTGTAATTGTTGATGTAGGGCCTAGATGTGCTGGGCACACTTGAAGTACCTATACTGGTGCACAATGGAAGACGCTTTTCTTTTCTGTTGATCAAAGGTTCACCTATGTCATTTTTCAAGCTCCCAGTACACTTGTGGCCAGTGACATATATAATAGCCTGAGACTCCATCCCGGCCCTGTGGACAGCAGTGGCGGTAGTAGCCTTAACACAATGATTGGTGTATATCTTGATCAAACCAGCTGCTTTCTCATTCTTTTCAACGGGTGCATTAGCATACCAAACCCTACATTCTTATGTGTATAGCTGCTGTGGCCTTTGGTATATTGTGTTATGCGTTGATAAATAAGTAATATGAGACTTGAACGTGCAACCACTGTCATATGAAATTTACAGTGGTTGCACGTTTCAGTTGAAGCAAAAACACTTTTGGGACATGAAGAGTAAAATACCAATTGTCAGCATGCCAGAAAGTGCTTGAGTGGTTGTCGCTTTTTGTTTAGTCCTGATTTTTTCAAGAAACTTATGCCTAATAAGTTCTGTAAGTAGAATGTAATAAAGGTGGAGATAGGGTTAAACTTGCAGGGCAGGTCTCTAACAAATGTGACTGGGTGATTCAGGTCATTGTCGGACATTTGAATTTGTCTGCCCCATTCATAGTGACCAGGGTGATTGGAGAAACTGTGGTAGTTTTCCTGCACTGACTAGGCTTTCACCATGTTAAAATTGGTTCATTTTTGAGCTCCTGTATGTTTCAATATATATTATATATATATATATATATATATATATATATATATATATATATATATATATATATATATATATATATATATATATATATACAAATCTTGTGAATCTGTGTGCGGTGCACCATTGAAGGCTGTGGGCTTCTAAATAAGCATTCTTGGGCTTTCATATGTTCTAATGTATTTTGTAGGCTTCAATACAAGCCGTTTGGGTCACAAGAAGAGCAACAAGAGAGATGTATATTCCGAGAGCTAATGTCAGCCCGCCAATGTGGTGTATTGTGTATATATATTTGTCAAGTGTTAGTCTTAATTTCCACAGCGAATCCTTCAAATGAAAATGTCTTGTTTTTTTTGTGACTGATAAGACCAGGAGTACCAAAATTGTAAATTAAAAACACAGTTTGGGCACTGCAATAAAATCAAACCGTCAATATAGAAATTACAAGACAATGGTCAAAGTTTTATGTTGCTTTTTTTCCCCACTGATATTGTTGTTTGATTCTGAGTTGCAGCCATGTGGTCTACTGGACAAGCCAGGACACAGGGCCCCCCCATTTTGTTTGCAATGACAACCAAACCATTGTAATCGAAGTGAACATGGACAGTTAAATGGACGTCCTTGCTTTCTGCTTTGCTGTCTTTTTTTTTTTTTTTTTTTTTTTTTTTTTTTTTTTTTTTTTTTTTTTTTGTTTTTGTTTTTGTATTTGTTTTGTTTTGTTTGTTTAAAAATGAATAGTTAAATAAAATATTAAGTGATTTTATTTAACTATTCATTTTTAGACTTAACTTTAATTACACCTCTGAAAATTTAGTTGGGCTAAATATAATATATTCCAAATCAACCAATGGGTGAACTATAACTTGCATACAACTTTTGTTTGATATGAAACTAATGCAACATGGAGAATTTGAATCTGTATGGATCATAGGTTTCAAGATGTGGTAACATAAAAAAAATGCGCATAAGTGGCCAAATTTGGATTTTTGTAGTAGTCCTCTGTGGACTAAAGCATTGACAATTAAAATAAAAGTACCATGATGATGATGATACTCATGCGCCGGTACTGGTGTTTTGTTGAAAATTTTCAATGAAAACATTAACATGGAACTTAGAGGGAATAACAAGTATAGTTTGAACATTGTCAAAATTTCAGATGTTCACATTTATGTATCTTAACATTCATTCATTTTCATTAGTATATAAATGTGTTGAACTTAATTCATCTCTCAAGATATCTGAATCTTCAAACAACTCAGGATTTTAAAATTGGGAATGTCCCTTCTTAGCATTATAAAATCTTGTGTTTTTTCAAGGCATTCTTCTGTATAGTTGACAAATTATACAGTTTGAAATTACATATGACTTATTAAATGTCCCTATAAGGAAGGTCATTTAAATTACACAAACATGCGCATATATATATATATATATATATATATATATATATATATATATATATATATATATATATATATATATATATATATATATATATATAAATTTATATATCCTTGTATGTCATCATTGTACCAGTATGCATCTTCCCTACCCCTTCAATTCATTTATTTCATCTCAATAATCTAATAATTTGGCTCCGTGAGAAAGAAAGACATAGAAAGAATGTATGAGAAAAGAAAAAAGGAAGTATAAAAGAAACAAAGAGAAGGGAATGAAAGAAAGGTGGATACATGACATGCATGTAACACATATAGGGTTAAACCTGTCAGCAAATACATATAACATGTATCAAAAATTCAAAAGGTTGGTAAAAAAACTAATTGATCGAGGGTGGCAAAAGGGCAAAGACTTGCTAAAGTATATCATATAACTGTTAACGTGGTAAAATAACGCCTTTCATTTGATACGGAAAAAGGTCGGTCAAAAACCCATTTAATACCGGAAGGGTACGACACAGGGAAAAAAGTCGCTGAAAAACCCATTGGAAAACCGGATGGATACAGTATATGCGCAATGCGCATGTGCGACTGTACCCATCCGGTAGGTTACTCTCTTGGAAAAAGGTCGTTCACTCCAACAATCCCCTTCTTGCGTCCTCAATCGCCCAAACTTTTCGCATCTCGGGCAGGAAGTTGTGCTGGCCAATTCCGGTTTGGCGCAGAACACTCAGCGCACCCGCTGCAACGGTTGCGTCACAGGGTTACAATTGTTGTAATCGGCAGTGGGTGGTGTGGTGAAGTCGCCTTTGTCCCTAGTCTTTATCTGCAGGAGAAAACTCTGGCAAAAAGACACACAAAAAGTGCTGAATCAGGAGCAGGAAAGATGCTTGGAAATTGTTTCAAAGGGTTATAACCTGGTAATAAATGGACAGGTAAATAATTGCCATTCAATGTTTATAATTATTCTTTTAAAGTGAATGAAAAAAGTGACTTCAGCTCTGTTTAATCTGCTCTTGAATGCTCATATGAAGACGCCACTGTAGAATGATATGGCATACTTAATGCACGTGCATAACATATAATTTGGGTGATGTAGATATACTTACTGTGAAATATGTAAACTTTCAATGTGTAAAAAAAACAACGGCAAAGAGCAACATATTATGGGGATTCATACTGAGTATTATGTCTTCACACAGAACCCATACAAAAGAGAAGGATGAAGAATAAAAAGCGTCATGTAACACATTGTGATAATGAAAGCTTGCTTCTTGAAGTATATTAAAATAGGGAACACATGTATAACAATACAATTCCCAAAATGTTGCAGGCTGGGACAGGAAAAACATTTACTGGCAAAGAACTTCATAAACACTTGCAACATTATGGGAAAAATGTGTCAATGACAACTTCCACCGCTAGCAGGCAATATAACTTCCAGTGTACAACACTATACAGGTAAATAAAACATAAGAAGACAACGCAAAAATCATACTCACAAAATACATTGAAATGACATTTAATGTTGTCTTATATAAATAAACTTCATTGGGATTGTTGTGATGAGCGTGTGAATATAAGTTGTTGACTGTCACTTTAAATGAAACCCTAATGCTGTTGACGGAAAAAAACACCCCCCTCACACACACACACCGAATTAACAAGTTACCTTCACACGCTCATAAAAACAATTACAATTAAGTTATTTATTATATTATCATTATTTGCTGATGTTTATGAAGTAATAAAAGTGATTTCCATTTTAAATATTATTGATATTGACTATACTCATGCATTAAAGTTGTTTACACACGAATTACAAGGGTTTGAGGGATGCGTTTAATAGGAATAACTGCCCTATGGCCACTATCCCTGTTACCTAGCAACATAGTTGGTTCTTGTATGCAATGTCGTCATGAAATGATGCAGACAACAACATCTTGTATTGTTTGAGTGCTAGGATATATAGCGAATGTGAATATATGTATATAAAAGTTTAACTGCAATGAGCAATTATGAACCTGAAGCGTCTTTTATAAGTATGAAGTCACAGTTAAATAACATTTTGCATCCCCATACCAACTGCACATGTGAATAGTGTGCCTCACATGAAATACAAAATATCTTGCAGTTGGGCAGGTACTAAAGATGGCCATTACACTGACAAAGATATATGTGAGAGAGTGGGGAAAGAAACTTTCAAGCAGAGGCAAAACATTTTACAGACGGATGTACTAATCATCGATGAGATATCCATGATTTCTGCACATATATTCAAACAGGTAAGACCAACAGCAATTGATACCCTGGTGCACTAACACTTGCCTTTCGGAGATAGACTGTGCCTCCCCTACAATTAATCTACTATCCCCCCGCCAGCGAAACGTACATTAAAATCATAGGCGATCGCAGGTGTGTCCTCGCATGCAACAATAACACCAATTTATTCATAATGTTTATTTATTATTACATATATATATATATATATATATATATATATTTGCTTGTGTGCTAAGCAATTAAAATGATTGTACCCTCAGCTTCCCTTTCATGTAATTTTGTAAGAGTTGTGACTTGAATTTACAAGAAAGTTCAAACATTTTAGAATTGTAAGATTTTTTCAGGGTTCAAAATAATAATTGTGCAGTTGCCAATGACAACTAAAAATTCATAGGACAACTTCTAGTTGACATAGTGGTTGTCCCGGGCAACTTTTTATTTTCTACAGTCTATCTCAGAGACTGCAGGTCTCGCAATCTTAATGCTTTAAAAGAAAGTCTCACAATCCCCCAATGTTTAAAAGAAATCTTGCGATTTTTTTGTTTCAATATAAAAAAAGAAAACAAACACTAACACCATTGTCCGTAAATTTCATAGGGTCATCATTAAATGCACGTACTTGCCTATACGTAAAAGTTAATCATACATGTGAATTTATAGTTTCATACTATATCACTCATATATAGGGGATTGCATATTCACATGTCTACATTAGTCTTTGCACAGGAGTTCCAAAATATTTGTACTGTGAACTTAAAAAAGCAATTTCGTGATATTACAGGTCAATTTGGTGTGCCAAATAATTAAGAAGAACAGCTTTCCGATGGGTGGAATACAGACGATTGCCATTGGTGACTTTTACCAATTACGACCGGTTAAAAACCGTTGCAGTAGAGATGCTGGACTTTATGCTTTTGAGGCCGATATATGGAAAAATGTATTTCCCACCGCATAATACTCTCACAGATTCATAGACAAACTGACAGCCAACTTATCAAAGCCATCAATGAAACAGCACGTGGCTGTCCGTCTTCAGATACTGTTAATTTTTTAACTTCTCTTTCGCAAAATAAGTTGGCAAACGATGAGAATGCTATTCGTTTGTTCCCCTTGTTGTTTGATGTTCATATTTATAACGCAGAACGCCTGGCTATAGAAAAGGGGACCAAACGTTCATTTGTTGCATCTGATGGAAAGCATGTGTCGCCTTTTCTTAAAAAGATGGTAAGAGCCCCTAAAAGTCTTACATTAAAATGCGGTTCACCTGTTATATTGTTAGTGACACTCAGCAAAAAATTAGTTAATGGACTTGAAGGAGTTGTAACTGATTTGCAATGTGACGATGCCATGACAGTATATTTTCCAAGTCTGAAAGAGAAACATACAATAAAAAAATATCAATTCTATAAATATGACAGAGAATCAAAGAGCGACGTCCTTGTTCGACAACAGATTCCATTAATTTTAGCATATGCTACAACTATTCATAGCTGTCAGGGAATGACGCTGGCGAGTGCAGCACTTGACTGTAGTGGTATTTTTGAAGCTGGGCAATTGTCTGTGGCACTTGGCAGAGTGATATCACCTAGTGATATTGCGGTAAAAAACTTTCGCCCTTCACTATGTTTGCCCCAACCGGAGTGTGTTAGACAATTTTACAGTTGTGAGACAAATACGGAAAATTTAAAGGCTTACATCACAATGTGTTGCAAAAGAAGTACTGTACCTATAGAAAGTGTATCTCCGTTCCCAGATTCTTATGTAACTTCAGAAAGTGATGATACAGACTCAGATGACGAACATGCACAGCACATGGAACAGGGGTTAATGCAAGAAGAAATGGACGATGCGATGGCACCCCTTCTAGATGCGCTGGCACCTCATATCTTAATTAAAGAGTTGTCCATGCAGCAATCCGTCACATGCGTCCAGACGAATATGAATAAGTTGCTACACAGCATAAATAATTCACTTTTATGCAAATGGACCAACAGTCAGCTGGACAAATTAAAATAAATATTGAAACAGAATGGAGACACCAGTAGGAGCCAAAATATGAGTAAAATAACTTCTGCATTTCTAACCCAATATGGAGGCAGTAACGAGTGCCGTTCTTCTCTGCCTGCACTATTCCAAATTAATAGCTTGAATGAAGCTTCCTTAGCCCTGGGCCTAAATATGTTGTTCAAAATATTTTCAGTGTATATGGCAAGCTTGTCATCACGGGATTATGAGCCATCACACTTACCTCCATACCCAGAACTGTCTTCAGCGGGAAGGGCCAAAATTAGATAACCTTTGCTACACACATACCGGCCACATATTATGTGGCCGGTATGTGTGTAGCAAAGGTTATTTATCGATGGCGAAAACGCAAAACCTCCTAAGTGAAAAAAATACGATTTCCAGTTTCCAATGCACGATTCTTCCTTTCGTTAAGATCGATGTTTCGTGACTATTCCGAAATCCGAATTCCCGTTTTAGTCATAACAGCAGCCACAAGTCGAAAACTCCTATCTGCAGTGCTCTGAATCTCTAAAGCGCAAAACCTCCAATTTGCATCGGATAAATCAGTGTCAAAGTGTGTCACTTCAAACACTCTCAAAGTAAATCGTATGTAGTTAACCTGTCGAATCTTGTTATTTGATCTAACCATTAAGCAAGATACAAACACAAGGTGGTGTTTGGTAACAAAAATAAACATTTAATAACAGCGGAAAGTCAAATTGATGATAAAATTTACAAGCTGTTGGTAAAATATTGTATTATTACTCATACTAGGCCTAAAAGCATCTGGAAGTGCTCAAACGCTCACAGCAATTGTATTTGCACTTGGTTTTTATGCAAACATTGAAAATGACCTCGTTTTTTTTTACAAGAAATAACCAAAGTTACAAAAATGCATAGGTCCCTAAGATTAAAATGCACTTCATCCCTGGTTAGATATAGTAGAGCAGCTAAATTTTCAAAAAGGCTTATTAAAAATTTATTTTCAGTTTTTGTTCAACCGGAAAAATACCTGGCTTGATTTGGTATCAATCAAAAGATAAGAACCTGAAGTTTAAAGTTAGGTAGGGTGTATTATCAATTTCATGGTCAATTTGTATTTATTTTGGTTACCAAGGCAACGGAATTAAGTTTTTCATGAGATGAAGGAAAAAACACCTTATAAAGCATAACTTAACACACATACACAACTTTACATTAGCATACCTACCATACAAGCGTTTCATAAGAGGCAAGTTCGAGGTAGTAAGTGTCAAAAGTTGGTTGTCATGGCAACAGAATATTTGTAAAAATAACTTAAATTTGCAATTAAACATTAGAAACTTATTAATAGTTTTAATTATCAGGAATAATTTTCTTCACATTTGATGTAAAAATGTAAAAAGAGTCTTTCTGCACCAACAATAAGGTCAATTGAGGGATGAAAGAGTGTTTTGGGTCGCCTAGAAACGTTCTTTCAAATGTATAGATAACTGAAAATGAGTAGATTTTTGTGGATATGGCAATTTTATGGCTAGCGCTGCGCGTTGCTGAGAAATGATACATGTGATAATACTGATGATAAATCTGTCCTTAAACAAAAAAAAAAAAAAAAAATACCAAGCTAAATTGGGTATTAATTGGAAGATAAGAACCTGAAGTTAAAGGTGAGGTAAAGTGTACTATCAATTTAATGGCTGATATATGTTTTTATTGGTTACCATGGTAATGACATTTAGTTTTGGAGTAATCAAGGAAAAAACACAGTTTTAACCATTACTTAATAAACAATAGGTGTTGTTGCATTTTATAAAGTTGGTCCATTGGTGACATTGGTAGGCCTAAACTTTCCTGTTTATGCCATTAATGTCAATGATAAAAGTAGGTGATGAATCAATAGGCCATCCTTGAAAATGCTGCCGATAATACTAACTTTTTGGGGGATGGGGGCGCTGGTGGTGGCTTTTGTTCGGAATGATTCTGGTGCACACTCGGTAAGTATTGATTATCCAAAAACATCTGTTCAATAAATATATATGTTTGAGATTTTGTATGATTGTGCTTGAACCTTTCTTTTGATGGAAATACAAGTATACAGCACAGGCAGGAACAAACGTCCACATGTAGAAAGCCCTCTGAAGAAACTCGACTGGTTCGCATTGAGCCTAGGGACTACTCTGAGATACATGTAGTCTTTTCCTTTCTTTTTGGTCATAGCAAGGCTTCTTCAAGGGTAATGCCATCCATTTGTTTGTGCCGTGGAAGTGTATTTTTGTTCTGTTTTATTGATTTACGTAAGAAATACAGCCACCCGTTCTATCTAGTACAGACATCCTGATGGTGCCTTCAATAACTGCAATAATCATTTAATAAATAATATGACCCTGAACTTATTTCCATGTCTGCTATTGCATATAGCTCCCAATTTACATTTTTGTTCTTTAAGTGACCACTTTGCGATCACAAATGCCATTTTTTTTTTCAAATGGAGATCATTGCTTCTTAGTATACATAAATGCAAAACCTTCTAACTGCCCGTTTAAACCCGTTTTGTTTTTTAAATCTAAAGCTCAAAACCTCCTATCTGCCACACAAATACTGCTGACAGAGCGAAAAAAAAACTTTTTTCACAAATTTTTGGAAAGGATCGTTCTTGTTAATACTGTGATGAAAATCAAGAAAATATGTCCAAAACATTTGAGTATATGCTGTTTTTTTATACTATTTCAAGATCTGCAAAACTTCATTTCTCTTTTACTCGAAATTGTAAAAATGCAGATAGGTGGTTTTGCGTTTTTGCCATCGTTATGGACAAACCAAACAAATATGCAACAATATACACAACGATGAAAGTACAAAAATCAGAGATATGAAGTGCATAGTCACACATCTAAAAAACCATAAATACAATTCAACACACATTGCTACAATAGAATCACAGGATAAGGTTAGCCTCTCCGAAATCCAACGCAGAGAAAATATATAATTATGGGCATCTCACAGTAGTAACTGACGACCTGTTTAAATTTTTCATGGCACTAGACAAACACATATATCCTTTCCTCAATTCTTCATCTCTGGCTAAATTCACAAAAATCATGATTTGTACATATTATTGAAACAGTCAATGATAATTCAGAACTCCAGCAGCACTTCCCATCTGATATACCTGTCCAGGCCATGAAACTGCTCATCAACAAATATGTGAGAGTATCGATGAACGAACTGTCCAAAAAAAATCAATGATGATCTTCAGGTCGCACGCAAACTGTCCCACCGAAAACAAATTTTGGTGCAGGAAAAGCAAAAACGCAGTATCCCTCCCACCTCACCAAATCCAAGTGGAAAGCGACATTGCTCCTCACCACAACCTTCAACGTCCTCATCACCACAACCATCAACGTCCTCATCACCACAGCCATCAACATCTCACGCATCCCAGGACAGTAGTGACAACATGTGTGCAGTTTGTGGTGCAGCGTACAGAGGCAAATTACTGTGGATTCAGTGCGATGTGTGCAATACTTGGCTCCACAAAAAGTGTGACATGGACCTTAAATCCAGGAGAAAATGGGAGGCAGTCAGTGAAGGTGACATGGCGTACTCTTGCCCAACGTGCAGGCAGGCTAAAAGTGATAATTTCCTTCAGAACACAAAAGTTCATGCCAAGCACTGTGCATGGGTGTGGTTGTTATATATTAACGTGGCAAGTTAGTGTCCATACCAAATTCCTAATTAACACACTCATAAGGAATGCACGCCTGCAACACTAAAATATAATTACTTCGTTTTCCAAGTGTGGTCTTCATGTGAATGGGGTATGGGGTCGCTGCATATGAACCACTGGCGTTCGCTTTATTGGAGACAGAGGACTCCCCCAATATTGTTGATACAATAGCATTCCTGAAAAATTAATTAACACGCCGTCATATCTATACTTACAACTTCTTTTAACTCTTTCAGGGCTGTGTTTGACACTGATTCAACAGCTTTTCTCGGAGCATTTTGCGCGCGTTGCGCGCAAAGTGGGCCGATATAAGCTGTTGACTGAGGTAAATTTTATAACACTGAATTTAACCAAGGCATGTTGGTACTTCAATGAAACGTCTGTTCGTGCAAATTTCAAAAAGTAAATCGTCTTTTACATATACACTTCATACTACGGCGACTAAAGTTGTGTAAAGCACCAAAACAGTTAAAATACGTAGCTGATTGTTTGTTAGCTACGGAGGCACGCAAACAGGCTGTTTTTTTTTTAATTTGGTGTTTCAGGAAACATAATATGGTATTAACCGTTGTACCTAGGTGATGTAGAGTAATACTGATTGACTGTAGTTATCATACCTGTACTGAGATGCGTCTGGATTTGTGTTGGCTCCATGGTATATGGCCCTATGTTGGCAGAATATATTTTCAACCACATCTGAATTGATTCTTGCTGCCACTATTTCCCCTTTTTCCTTCGTGAATTTTGACAAGGCTTATAAAACCATTTATCAGGTAGCCAATGTCAGTCATGGTTTCATCTGTGATAAATGTCCGTTTTGGCCTGTTGTGTTTGTATACATAATTTTTCCACTCAACAAAAAACTGGTATACAGTAGTCAAATCATTCAAACGACTGTCCCCGCCACTGGAAATTGGCACAGGACTGCGAAACACAAACAAGTTTGCATGTCATGCTAACTAATTCAATGATGGGATCTAATATATCTTGATTGACCAGAGAAGTTTTGTAATTAATGAGCAGGTGAAGCGTATTGGAATCCAAAACCTGTTCAGCCAGATGATTTCGCATTTTCAAAGGTGAATTTAAAAAGAAATGTTCATTTGTCAATTTTCTGTGGAGGCGCAAGGGATTAGTACACCTATCGCACAGGTACGCATCATGTAGCATTTGCCACTGTATCATTCCACGTGCGCTCTGAAGTTGACGGGTGTGTTTGTCACTGTTACCTGATGCATATATACAATTCCTAATGCGTTTTATTACATGAGAAAAATCCATAATCAAACATATGCATTCCTCTTCTAATGCACATATGTTTCTGGCTATAGCTTTACATGGGTCCGTTCATAAACTATTCATCAAAGCACGGTTAATACTGGCGCCGTCGGTGCAGAGATATGTAATGCGGAAACCATATGTGCAAAGAAGATTTATGATATTCCACACCAACATTATAAGTTCACTACATGTCACAGTATCCATTAAAAGTAGCTAAATGGAAACCGAAAACCGTCCAATCCAGAATAAACAAATTGTAAGACACTTGTGGCTAAACGAATTTCTTTCTTTCCACTCTTTCTTTAGTTAACAAGTGATGGACCGCTTCCATGTTTTTATCAGTCTCTACAAATCCAAAAAAATCTAAGCCTTCACCACTGGGCTGTAACTGCAGCCCTGACTGTATTGTCATTTCATCAAACACTATTCCACCATTTTTGTGGCATTTTTGTCTGTCACACTCTTCCATCATCCATCTGATCATATCATTGTTTATGCTAGGATCTCTGTCCAGTGAATTTTCATACAATTGTAACAAACGCTGGCTAGGTAAATACAATTTTGATTTTAATATATTATATGCAGCCTGACTAGCTATCCATGAGCTGATGCTCAAAGAAATGACAGTCTGGGGCCATCGTCTGCATTGTGACCTTTTGCCGGATGCTTCATCCCGACAACATTTCGACTGCGTTCTCAAGAAGTCCAACATGTCGTCACTTGCGTTCGGAAATAAATGATCAAGCATGTACTCATCGGAAGGTAATTGGCTTTTTCCGGTTTCCACTGGTGTGGTACTTGTTATACCTTGGCAATATTTGCAAACAGGCGATTTACTTAGCAAAGGCAGAGCAACATAACAACTGGATGAGCGCTTTTTCAGTTCAAAATTTTGACACCCATCCACAGACCATTTCTCATAACCAGGGGTCCATTTGTTTACATCTTTCCCCGTGCAAATACCGCATTGCTGTATGCCATTCAAAATTGACATCAAGGATAGGTTACTGTCATGTATGTTGTCAGGCAGACCAAGAAATAGGGGACCGATGGCCTTGGAAAATACTTCAATTGAAAGACTGCCATTGGCGCTCAGCGACACTTTTTTGGTAACACACAGCCCATTGACATACATATTGGTATCACATTGTAATATCGCTTGGTCCACTTCCATGTTAATAATGTACCAACCTTGGCCCAAATGTGTACTTATATTTTTAATATCTAATTTGGAGGTGTTTTCTTTCTTACTCCTGTATACGATGCCTCTATAGACATGATTTTTCTTTCCTTTCGTTGTTGTCATTTGTGAGGAAACACCTGCAAAGTATGGTAGTGAGTAAGGAAACGAAGTATGTATATGTATTTTATCGCAAAGAATTCTAATTAATTTTATGACTCATGCTGTGAGTTTAACACTGAATCAGCAGCTTTCCTCGACGCCCTCTGGCCGCTTAAGCGCCCTCAGCGCACCCAGCAAAGCTGCATGTTGACTATTGGCACCTTATAGTAACAGTCTTTGCTTGTAATTTTTATTGAAAATCGAAGGAGAAAGCAATTAAGAAATTTAAGAAAATAAATGAAGCAGACGACATTTTTATTACCCTTCGCCAACCACCGGTTTAAGCAGGAAAGGAGCAATTTTTACGGTCTGTATGATTTTGTGGCTGTCTCAGTTTCTTTTCAATGTGACGCTGTCATGTTAAGTTTTCTTTTTTTTAAAGCAATAGAGGGAAATAACAGTCTGTATACGTATGCACTTTCGCACTATAATAATGAAATGTTCGTTTAGGGCCAATCCTTTTTACAAATATAAATCATACCAAATACAAGTGACCTCTCAGGTGCTGGAAAGTTACATGATAATGTATTACACAATATAATTTACCTGGCCAAATGGTGGGGACAAGTGCCTTGAAGGCTCTCTCTGAGATATGGTCATGGTAGCACTCCTGAAGATAATTTTCAAATAATTTTCCCGTGGCACACACCTCCATTTTCCTGAGCGACGTATTCTCTCAACCTATTAATAATGCGATTGTGTTAAATTCCTCTAAAAAATTTGTTATAGAACATACCGAAATGATTCTATTGTAAGCCATTTCTTTCTTTTATAAAAAACAAAAACAAAAACAAAAAACAAATGCGCAAGTACTTATTATCTATGGACATAAAAGAAGACATTACTAAGACCCATTTTACCCAAGACGCACGGTAAGGCAACATGAATAAGTAAGACCTGTAAGTTCTATGGCGGATTTAGCACTTTTGCCACCTGTAAATGATAGCCAAACACTTGATTTTTAATGATATTTTGATGTTGAACAATAATAATCATCTATTAATTACTTGTAGTATTTGATGATAATTTTCGAATACAATAATGCTGTAGAACAAATATTTACTTAGGGGCCATCCACAATTGTCACAGTTTTATAGGGGAACTGAAAATGTTGGATGTAGAAAATCAACTTTTTTTGAGGACAGAAAGTAATGGTCATCTGGCTCTGATCCTCCCGTGGCCAATTGTGAACATAGATGAAAATGTTGAACATTTTTGACGGCCCTTTATTCACTCATAATTTGAACTTTATCAATGTATTATTGTATAATTAATGTAGGTGACAGAAAGGCAAATAAGTCACAGACAAGTAAAGTCAAACTATAGGTTTCCAATAATGAATGAATAGAACTTTGGCAACAACGTAATCCTACTGTTCACACACAATGGTAAATGTAAAGTTGTTACAACACACCAGTGTGTAGGGGTCACGTTGCCCTGCAGTGATTGGGTTCTCTTGGTGGGTTTTACTTGCCATAAAATTGCATATTCCCTTGCTTTTGTGGGGTCTGTCATTTTACCTGTTTCTCTCAATAACTTGACAAGTGTAATAAATCAATGAAAATATACACAATAGTGCCACTTTGGCCTTCTTTTTCTGATCAACAGCCACTATTAATCGGTCGCAACCCTGTCTGACGTCGGTGCCCAGCCAAGTAATTGTAACCCTGTGACGCAACCGTTCCAGCGGGTGCGCTGAGTGTTCTGTGCCAAACCGGAATTGGCCAGCACAACTTCCTGCCCGAGATGCGAGAAGTTTGGGCAATTGAGGACAGTTAAGGTACGTTTTTTGCAGTTGTGGGCGACTGCAGTTGCTACCTGTATGCCAGTTTATTAAAACAATACATAATAAACAAAAATGCACATGGGTTTTATTGCTCAAATGTGTAACTTCGTGTTTAATTGCATGTTTCTTGTGACACCCTTCGTGACAGTACATGTTTGCTTTCAGGCCTTGTATATATTCTATAGAGGTGCAAGGGGCAGGGCACTTCACTGGCTGGATGTCAAACGCCTGTGGAATCGGGTCCACTGCACAGTGTGCTGTATTGTGAGCCCATATAGTGATTGCTGCACCTTGTTACCTTTTGCTATTGTTCTCCTTCTGCGCAAGTATCAGAATGGGTCACCCGAATGACAGGAAAAAAACACGCTCTTCTAGCCATACCAGGGACGATTCTGATCATTCAGAAGATATAACTCTCATGGAAAAATTGAGTCAACTTCTGGACGATAAACTTTCGGCTCAAGAAAAATCCATAAGAGATCATTTTGAAGCAAGATTCGATGCGATTGAATCTCGAGTTCATGATCTAGAGGAAAACAGAAATCCGGTCAGAAATGATATAACAGACCACAGTGATCATTTACAAAAGCTTCGTAATGAAATTAGCTCCCTTAAGAATGAGCTTAAGCGCACATAATCCGATCTCAGTGGCTTGGGGCAGCATGGTCGCCGGTGGGCAGTAAGGATCTATGGCATCAAAGCTCCCAACAAAGGCACTGTAGAGCCTGCCAAACAAATAGCGAGCAACTTTTTTAAAGATAACCTCAACTTGACTATTCTCGTAAAGGAAATCGACTGCGCTAACCGAGTAGGACGAGTTGAAAACGGCAAACACCCGCTATTAGTTCGTTTCTTCGGACGCGATCACGTAGATTCATTGATCACTGAAAGGAAACATCTCAAAGGTAGTGGTTATGTAATTTATGAGGACTCGACCCTTGCTTCAAGGAAATTGATAAGCTCGCTTAAAAACCATCCGAAGATTGAAAATGCTTGGCTCATTCGTGGGAAAGTTTACGCAAAGACAAAAGTCGGTAAAAGACTCCAAGCCAACCTGTACGAAAGCATAGATGAGCAAGTAGACAAGGTTGAATCACCTTTACCTTCATAAATTATAATGTGACAGTGTGTCTCGCCTGTATATCCCACACTGCTTCAATTACCATCATGCCCTATGGCTAGATGAAGGTAACTGATTGTTTTTGTAGTTGTAATGTAACACGTTCATTTTTGCTTGTTGACAGGTGTGGGCAGCAAGTTGCGGCCCTGCCACAGGTTCCATAAGTTCTACAAGTTCACAGCGAAACATTATGATGCTATCCTGGCACGATCAACCAAGAAAAGTGGAAAGCCGGAACAAAACCTTGAATGGATCTAAATCTTCACATCTCCGTGTTCCTGACTAAGTGTGGGCAGCAAACTGCGGCTCTGCAAATGTCGGGTTACACCATTCATCATGGTGACTATTGATGTATTTCCCTCCCTGTGACGATACTGTATCATTGTCAAGTTAAGTGTGGGCAGGAACTTTCTTTTTCTTTTTTTTTTTTCTTTACTTTGTATGTGCTACACTGTCGGGCCAGGTGTTGGCAGCCAATTGCGGTTCTACCTCACGTCCGACCAAATAATTTAGGAGTATCCAGTTACCTGAATCATGTTTCATGCTCTATTGATCGCGGATTCCCGCTCGCTGTCATTCAACAAGCTCACTGTCGGTTTTCCTATTCGGAACACAGTCCACTATATCATAAAAAGGGGTGGAACGACATCCAGCTTAAGAGCTAAAAACAATGAAGTTTCTAAAGAGTGGTAAGATCTCCCCTCATGCTGTACTTATTGTTAAGATCGCTGCTGGCATTAACGATATTCTGCTGAAAGAACGCCACGGTGAAACTTACAGTTTGTGCCACCTTAACACAGACAAAGCGCTCGAAGCTCTTTTGAATTTGCGCGCAACAATATATAATGAAAGGCCAAACAGCATTGTTACTTTTGTGACAATACCTTCAGCGCACCTTTTAAAGAACATGAAGTATCAAGGTCATACAGACATTCAGAGTGATGCCGAACAACACCGTCACGTTGAAGACATGGTTGCCCTTAATAATCAACTGTACATTTTAAACTGCAACCACCAAATCTACCAACGCGACCTCACACCTGTTTTGGCATCCTGAAGTGATCAGAAACAGCAAAAAGAAAAAGAAAAATGGCGGCTACAGAAAGCGCATATCTTTTAATCAGGGGACACGATGGGCTTCATGCAAAGTTTTTAGTGAAACGTGTGTGGTTCCTAAAATGGCATGTTAGTGTGTCGAAGGATATTGCTGACTACATGAACTATAGGTCCTAAATAAGGATCATTTACTGACTGACTGACATGGATTATTTACTTTCTGTTACGCTGCAATATCTGTGACTACACTATATTCATTTATACATTTGTTTATTCATTTATTTACTAGTTAGTTAATTAGTCAGTTAATTAATTAGTTACTTAGCTTTTCCTTTCAACTTTATAAAACTGTTTATTGATTCAAGTATCTATCTACTTACTGTGGCATGTAATAGATAAGTTTCAACAGAACCCCCGTGATGGTACCCGGGGATTTACCGAGGTTCACGTGTAAATTAGCACATCCCAGTATGTTTGCTATTTTTTGTGTGTATTTTGCTTTTGTGTTTTTGTGTTATACGTGTTTTTTTATCTGTGGGGGCTGACTTGTTTCCATATTATATAATCAATGAAATGGCTTTTTTTGGTAAAGAGTACATAATTTATATCAAGATTGAACATGCAAGATATTTTGACTACTTGCTAAGCATGTTCTGCTCTTATGTCGTTGTGTTATTCAGACACGTTTATGTAGTCACATTTGAAATATCATTTGCTGCTTGGGCAGCAAAAGTGTCAACATCACAATGCTGCGGTTATTTTGCATGCCTAAATACTTGAGCAAACTTTATTTACATTCCAGTTGTGATTTGCACATTATGTTGCTTCAATTGGATTTATACTGAAAACTGTATCCTTATTTACAACATCTCTTCCACTGTTTTCAATGTGCATATATATTGTAGATCAATATTCATTGCACATATTGTGCTTGTTTACTGCATGTTTTGAGCTGACATCGGTAATTAGACTGAATATTATATTGACAGTTATTCGCTTCACATGCAAGATAATGTGCAAGTATCTACATTATATTATGTGGGACTCTTTATCTGTTTCTTACATATTTAGCATTTCCGACAATGTTTCTATGTTAGAAAAACGAACCTTCCCACTTATGTACCTCAGCGGTTATACATCTATTTACTTTTTTCTCACTGTGATCACCCTTAATTTGAGTCTTTCAGTAAAAAAGCGCACATTACTTTTGTTCTATCTTTTCCATGTTTTCATGTACCGACGCCAGCTTAGAATCAATTATATCACAGCATTAAGTCCACTGTTAATACTTTTAGCTGGCGATGTCTACCTAAATCCTGCCCCTGTGCAGCATTTATCTGACACTTCATTTTGTCATTCTAATATTCGTAGTCTTTCAGCAGACAAAATGAGATGCATTCGCTCAGATCTTGCACCTGATTTTTATATAATCTCCTTTTCTGAAACCTTCCTCTCTCTAAATTCTACTGTTGATCTTGCTATACCTGGCTACCACGAAATTCTCCGACGAGACCGCTCCAACAATGTGGGTGGGGGAGTTGCTCTCTACGTTTCCAAATACTTACATGTGTCTCGACGTAATGATCTCGAGTTACCTGACATAGAGCTGTTGTGGAACGAGATAAGACTTCACAATAATAAGTTCTTAATTGGCGTCGTTTACAGACCACACCAAATCGTCAGTTTCCTTCTGGGGTAAACTTGAGGAAAGTTTTGATTTAGCAAATAGCACGCGTATAAAAAATGTAATTTAAACTGGCGATTTAAATTCCGTCTTTGCAACGCAATCAGGCCTCAAACTTGATCAATTCTCCAGAACGAATTTTTTAACTTTACATGTACAGAAATCTACTCGCATTACCGATCACTCAGCAACCTGTCTAGACCAGATACTCTCAAATATTCCCAACTATGTACGTGAAACTCGTGTGCTTCCCTCTATCTCAAATTGTGACCATTGTGTCGTGGCAGCTAATCTATTGTTTCGTCGAAAGAAAGATCCTGTTTTTAAACGTCAAGTATGGGACTATGGTAATGCAGACTTTGAGGAATTTAAAATTTATCTTAGCGAGGTTGATTGGACTTCGTGCTTTGTCTCCAACGATATCGACGAATGCTGTAATGTCTGGTCCAAATTATCTATGGAAGCCACTGTATTCCAAACAAACATGCTGAAATTAGACCATCTGACTTACCATGGTGCAATTCTCGCCTAAGGTCACTTAAACGTCGCGTCAAACGAAAATACGATAAAGCAAAGAGTAGAAATTTTGAACCTGGTTTATGGAACTTTTTTTGTGAATCACGGAACCACTATCAAGAACAACTGAAAATTGCTGAGGATGAACACAAAAATGAATTGCGCGCCGATTTGAACAATTCCTCTCGATCAAGTAAATGCTGGTGGCGCACTGTAAAACACTTCATGAATAATAATCATTCTACAACAGTTCCTTCTCTAATTCACGATGGGAAACACATACCAGATAGTTTGTCCAAAGCTGAAATATTCAACTTTTTTTTTCTTGGACAATCTAAAGTCGATTCATCCTCAGCATCATTACCAGAAATTACCGACCCTCCAGTGCCCATCATTGATTCGATAACTATAACGGAAATAGAAGTCTTAGATATACTTTTATGTGTTGATACAGGCAAAGCTTCTGGTCCTGATGGGATAAGCGCAAAGCTTCTTAAGGGAGCCGCACCTGTTATCTCTCCATCATTCACAAAATTATTCAACCCTTCTCTAGTTAATAAAAAGTTCCCTTTAGCTTGGAAACAAGCAAGCGTTTCTCCCCTTCATAAGAAAGGCCCTGATAATTTATGTAACAACTACAGGCCTGTGTCACTACTTAGTTGCCCGGGGAAGGTATTCGAGAAAATAGTCTTTACGAATGTTTTCAATTGCTTTAGAGATAACACAGTCATATCTGCTCACCAATCAGGATTCATCCCTAGTGATTCAACCATAAATCAGCTACTTCTTCTAAATCACGAACTATGTCTGGCTGTCGACCAACAGAAAGAAGTTCGAATAATTTTTCTAGATTTAAGTAATGCATTTGATAAAGTTTGGCATCCCAGCTTGTTGCAAAAATTAAGGAAAGCCGGTTATGGGAGATCTTCTTGCTTGGTTTACAGACTATTTACATAATCGTTATCAACGTGTGGTCATTAACGGTCAGTCTTCCAGCTGGGGTAAAATTTGTGCTGGTGTGCCGCAAGGTTCTGTTCTCGGTCCTTTTATGTTTCTGATCTACATAAATGATATTGTTAACGTTGTCCGTTCTAACATAAAAATGTTTGCTGATGATACCTCTCTCTATTTGACTGTTGATAACCCTGACACTGCGGCTCGAACTTTGAACATGGATCTTTCAAATATTGACCAATGGTCTAATGATTGGCTTGTCACGTTTAATGCTCTGAAAACAGATTCAATGCTCATTTTTCGAAGGGCTCAAACTCCTATTCACCCCCCCCCCATCCTATTTCAAGGTCATGTTTTGCAAGATGTAGCTCAACATAAACATCTCGGAGTTACATTGCGCTCTAATTTAAGATGATCAGACCATATTGCTGACATATCTAACAAATCAACCAAATTGATTAATATTATGAAAAGTTTGAAATTTACATTGGATAGGAGAACACTGGAAATTATTCATACATCTTTCATCAGGCCTATTTTAGAATATGGTAGTCAAGTATGGAGTGGCTGTACAGCTCAAGATGAAGATAAACTTGAAAGCATACAGCTTAATGCAGCCCGAATTGCAACTGGTGCAATGTATGGAACCAGCAATGCTTAACTATATGGAGAAACTGGATGGTTAACCTTAACTAAACGCCGGGAAATTTCAAATCTAACCTTTATGTATTAATTGGTTAATAAACTAGTTCAGGACCCATTATGTTCTATTCTTTCGACTGCTTCTTTTACTGGAACTCATACCTACGCCACGCGCCAACAATTCAATCTCCCTCAATTCCGAGCTCGCACCGACCTTTTTGATAAATCTTTCTTTCCCTCAACCATTAGATTATGGAATCAACTACCTCTCGAAATACGGAAGTCAGACTCTATCCGTAAGTTCAAATCAAACATAGCCCAACCAGTAATCACAGCCATGAAGTTTGAGGAGTTGTACAACTTTGGTAATAGATTTTTAGCTATTCAGCATACACGCCTCCACATGGATGCTAGCCAATTGAACTCGCATCTTTTCAAGATTGGCATAAAAAATACCCCAAAATGTTCCTGCGGCGCACCTAATGAAGATTCTTGCCATTACTTTTTTCATTGCCCTGATTATACTATTCCCCGGTCAAACCTTCATACTGTTATTTTACAGTATGCTCCTTTTACCTTACAGACAATATTCTACGGGTCCTCTAATTGTTCTCTAATGGAAAATATCGAGATTTTCTCAGCCGTACATATTTACATCTCTGTGACCGAACGTTTCAAGTCAGGTGTTGGTTGATCGCTAATCGCTTGCACAAGTATTCATATCATTTTATTGTTTATATACGGTACAAACAATATACCAAATTCTGCAATGTGTGTAAATATATACAATTATTGTTATTGACATTGTGAATATGATACCTGCCCCCCTATCTGTCTTGTCGGCGTTTTGTCCTCTTCTTTATGGTTTTGTGCGTCTTGTGCTATCCTGTGATATATGTCCTCTTCTGCGAGATGGATTAATATAGGGCTTCGCCCTCTTTCCCAATTGCACATAATCATTGCTTTTGTATTATCTTTGTAAACTCGGCAAATAAAATATGTTTAAACCAATAGTAATTCCAATTTTGGACTTTTCTGAAGAAACTTTTGGTCAGATTTACTTTGAACCTGGTGGGAATGTACCTTGGGTGGGTTTCTACCAAATTTGTTCAAATGGTCACGCTCCAGTGATTTTTGGATGTTTTGTATATTTTTGTCAAAAATCTTTAAGAAAAGGTTTTAATAGGAAAGTTTAACATGGGGATTTCTTGTAATAACTTGGCCAGAGTTATGCAAAACTTGATAGGGATGTACCGTTTAGATGTGTCTGCTTATCTTGTGCAAATGGTCATGCTCCAGTGATGTTTGGACCTTGACCTCATTCCCAAGGTCACAGGACAACGGACATAAAATTTACTGTTCATTTGATAACTTGAGATCTGTTTTAAGTTAGGACTTTGATGTTGCACGTGTTAATGTTTCTTTATGAAGGTCATGCTTAGACAGTGCATGGGTGACCTTGACTGCATTTCTGGGGTCACAGTGCAACATACATAAATTGTACTCTTCACTCTACTTTGAGAACTACTTGAAATGGGACGTCGATGTTGTAGATCTTAGTGTTCTTCTATGAAGGTCAGACTAACTCATTACATGGATGACCTTGGTCCTACCCCAAGTCCACAGAGCTGCAAGTATGATGAATATCTAGGTCAGCTGAGCATGTGCTGTTCACACAGCCCTCTGTAGTAGTAGTAGTGAAAATGTAATATCTGATACAAAGGTTTTTATTTTTTCCCTGCCACTATAAAATGATTGATTTTAATTGTCTTCGTTTAGCATTCATCAATATTGAATGTAGAAGCATCCGGGACATTCTAGGTATTATGCGCGCTTAGCTTTCTGTTTTTTTTCTGGGACATAACAGTGTCATTACAGGGTGGAGCACGTTATTGTTTACATGAAATTACCCATAATTCCTGGTCATGCCGCTGTTCCCGCTCTCTTTTCCTTTGTAAGGTGAAAAATACCCGCCGAATGTGTTACCTTGTTTTTCACCTGTCCCCAGGCAAGGATTTCTATTGGACAGCAGTGCTGCAGCACCCGGGTATAAATTTCTCTGGTTCCACTCGCTCGGGGTCCTTGGTCTTATTCTCTGCCAGTGGTTTGAGGTGTAGCTCTGCTTCACTGTTTTCTGCGGGGAGATTTCCGTGGCTGCGTCGAGGAGTTCAGGTGATGTAGAATTTTTTTCTGTTTTGACTTGCTTTGGCATTTCAGAGATTTTGATTTCAACATGTAGCGAAAGAGTTCTCTGAAGTGTGGGCTTTCCATTTTTTCCCAAGGAGGTAAGTTAATTGTTTCGGCTGGGAACTTCATGGTGGACTCGAGGTTTTCCATTTTGTCTAGGCTGTTAAAGTATGAGCTGTTGGTTACCGATTCCTCCGTGTTCTGGCTTATTTTTTGTGATCCCCTTCATTTATGTCATTCTTATGTTAGCTTAATTTTTATAGGGGTCTGGGAAAATGCCTTATCCACGACAAAGTTGCCTATATTGTTCCTAAGAATGTTTTTCTGTGTTGATACAATTTCTTCCCTCCCAAAGGTATAGGGTTAAAATGGGGGAAGGGGGGATAAAGGTTATTAAGAAGTATTGGACCATGTGGCAGTCTGACAACCTTTTGTGTGTGTGTGTGTGTGTGTGTGTGTGCGTGCGTGCGTGCGTGCGTGTGTGTGCGTGTGTGTGTGTGTGTGTAAGTCAGACAGGATTTAGGATTTGAGCATCAGTACGTGTAAACAGTTGTATATATGACTTGTCTTTTGAGGATAAACATAGTGTAAGGACAGGATTCATCTGTTCATTTTTATGGGGACCGGCGCAATTGTGTGTGTGTGTGTGTGTGTGTGTGTGTGTGTGTGTGTGTGTGTGTGTGTCTAAGTCAGACGGGATTTAGGATTTGAGCATCAGTACGTGTAAACAGTTGTATATATGAATTGTCTTTTGAGGATAAACATAGTGTAAGGACAGGATTCATCTGTTCATTTTTATGGGGACCGGCGCAATTTCCATAATAATGTTATGCATTTTTTTAGCTGAATACCTGTTTCAGCTAAATATCGCAAGTCTCAGACATAAAATGCTTAAACCAGATGTAATTGCTGAGGACATAGGTGAAACTTTAATGAGGGTATTTAAATGAAACAGTATTTAAATAACTTGTGAAGTTTATGCTGAAAAGGTTGCTTGCGGCGTAAATATCGTCACAAGTTTAGGTTGAAGATGTGTATAATGGGACAAGTATTGTTAATTAATTTATGTATTTATTTATTCATTTTTTATTTATTTATTTATTTATTTATTTATTTATTTATTTATTTATTTATTTATTTATTTATTTTTATTTTTATTTTTTTTTTGTTTATTTTTCATTTTTTATTATTATTTTGAAATTTTTGTATAAGAAATGATTAGGAGAAATTTTGAGTTGCGAACTGAATGCATTTGTAAACTCTTGATCTGGTGATCTGTAAAAGTTTTAGGGGAACTATGAGGGTTTTTTGTTGTTGTTGTTGTTGTTGTTGTTGTTGTTGTTGTTGTTGTTGTTGTTTTTGTTTTTGTTTTTTTTTCTCTAAGGCCTTGGGGTTGGGTATTTTTTTTTCTATCATGCGATTATAAATTGTTCTGTTAATTTGAAGAGAAGACATTCACTAAGTCAATAATACTTTCCGTAATATAGAACATCGAGATCAGAGCATTATAGATCTGCGAAAAATTAATTGAATCATGTGTCGGCTAACCACGTTAAAATAAGTTATGCGACGTGAATATGTATTAGTTTAAATTTTGGGAAAGTAGCGAGACGGGCGTAAGTAATTCTTCTGCGTGGTACCACTCCGGTAAAAACAAAAGCAATAGTCTATTCTTGGTGACTTGTATGCAATGTCGTGGAGTGCATTCCGAGGCAAAAACTTTTCACAACCTAATACGAGGTCAAACGATTTGAGACAGGCTCTGATAGGTTTCAAGGATCAGTCGGTCAAAACCGCCAGGTTTTATACTCCATTCAGGCGACCAGGGTTCGCGTCCTTAGAAATGTATACAAGGCACATTTCAGTTTAAATTATTGACCGCAGAAATGCCACGCATTCGGATTCAGATTTTGCCAGTTAATTCAAACAAGAAAGCACTTTCACCGATAAGAAATATTTTTTCCGTAAAAATTTCCCTGATTAGACTGGGTTTCCAGGACTGGTAATATTTTCTATGACAGGCAATGAATTTTCTGTTGCTTCGACATGTCCTCCGTTATTCTTAATTACAATAGGCAACCAATATGTGTTGGTTTTCATCCCCGAATTTTTTCCTTGGTTCTCGTGAAATTCTGAAGTTTGAACCTGTGAACTTGTTATATCTGTATGCTGGTTACCGGACCAAGTCTGCAAAGTGATTACCTCTGTGTGCACCATGATAAAAATGTTTGTTCTACGCGCAAGGATACGAAAGAGTTTTGATCTGCATAAACTAGCAACTTTAGATTGACCTTTCGAAGGTCAGGTCAGGTCACAATTCGGTCAACTTAAAATCAGGCTGCTGTGTTATACCATGATAACATAAGGTTTACAATGGATTACTTGTTGTGTGAACTGAACTTATGTTTGTTGATTAGGTTTATGATAATGATGTTGATAATGAAAAGAAGAAAAATGTTCATATATTATTATTGGTATTTTTTCAACTTTGTATGAGTTAATCGTTGAGTCGCAAACTTTTTTCTTCAATTGAAATACCAGTTTTGATTTTTGTGAAAATAGAAACAGCTTAAATGAGTTACTCTTCTCTTCTATTTCACAGAACAATATTAACATATACTGATTGTGATCGGACTTGTGTCTTTATATGAATCTGGTTTGTAGATTATGTAGTTATCGGCGGTTCTTGAGGACTGATGTAAAGTTTTCGATGTCGTAGTTAATACGTAATTGTTAGGTGGTGGAACAGTTTGTTGTCAATTGTAAGTTGTATGTGGCTGATACGGATAATGCCTCAAGGAGATTTATTTATATTCAGTTACAGCTTACGGAAGGACTTGGAGAAGGCCTACAGGTGGCAGGATTACCCTGGTGGCTCCTTTGCGTTTTATTTCATGATTGGACTAGAAATTATTTCTGGACATTTTCAATCTTTTACAATATGTTCCGACACAGCTTAAGTGATAGTGATGTTATCCAATCCTTAAAAGAATAACACTTTCAAACAAAAAGCCATATGGAGCTTCAACTCATGAGAACTCGATTCATCTACAGGCCAGAAATGTCAAGAGATAATAAAAAAGAAAGAAAGAAATTAAGAACTGTCAAACACATTCTCTCAAACCTTTATGGCTGAATAGCATAGTTAGATTTCAAACTGTTGACTATGATCAACAAGTTCATCTTAGTAACTGGCCCACCGTTTTTATATCAAGTTCTGTTTTTTGATGCCACTATAATAAAAATGGTGGGTATTTTGTGTTTTATTTCTAGGTTTATTGAAATTTTAGGAAGTGTATTTTCAAAGTTCAAAGATAGCTAGACCATATAGGCTATGTAATCCAAATACATTTATACTTATGCGCAACAACATATAAGTATTCTGATTGTGCCAACTGTTGAACAACGATAAATAATTTGTGTATAATTTTTAGGCCATTCAATTTTTAGTGTGTTTTGAAGGTTTTCAGCATACCTTAAAAGTAGACTATGTACATGATGTAGATTATGGAATTAAATGAATTTGCAGGGCAAATCGAAAGTAAGGGAAAACGTTTGACTCTTGACAGTGGGGGCAAAATAAATATATTCAACTAATCCAATTTGTCTTGATCGTTGATTTGCTAAATACCATCCACAGTCATCCAATAGTAAGACTTCGCCTAATAAATACAACATGCCTACTTTAATCCAATAATGTTCTGTAATATCCCATTTTATATATTTGCTCAGGCACTTCCCAATACATTTTGCACAAAAAGTCTCCATGTGCTAAGTCAGGGTCATTTGCTTGTAGAATGATGCGCAAACCTATTTGGCCCAACAGATTCTTTGAATTAGTAGATACAGAGCAAAACCATTTAGACTGAAAGCAGTAAATACACACACACACACACACACATATATATATATATATATATATATATATATATATATATATATATATATATATATATATATATATATATATATATATATATATATATGTAAAGTATATGTATAATTTATATTATGATTGTGAGGGAATTTATGCCTTGCATGATTATATGGGTGTGTACCAGTTTGTGTGTAAATATCCAATGTACATGTCGTTTTGTATATATTAGAGCACCTGAGAACATAAAAAAACAATGTTTAGGCCAACATACAATATTATACATATGTATAATATTTACATATGTTTTCATCTTTTACTAACCAGTTCTTGCATTTTTTCACTAAGCTTACATATGAAGTAAATGGATACTACTTGGGATGCCTTTGAGTTTCTCAGCGGCAGTGGGTCGCTATAGGATTCAGTGGGCGGTGTTTGGCGGCGCAAAAGAGAGATCAGTGACCAGGCTGTCAGATTTGAACCAGCGTACTTGCAAATTCTGACAACGTTTTGGCTTTTCCCCGCTATATTTGCACATTAAAAACTTTTTCTTTTCAACATACTCTTAGTGTATCTCATTTAAAACAACATCATGCCTTTAGCTACTTGTCTAAAACACATCTAATTGTAAAATCATATTGTTTGGATTCTCGTTTATGGTCATTTTAAGCCTACGGAGCTTTTCTGATAGATTGATGTTGGAGTTAGTGTCACTTTGTGGACTTGTATGGATTATGGTCATTATGGTCATTGTTGAGACGATGTTTGGAACTAGTACCTTTCAAATGCTGATTTAAAAAAAAAAAAATCAACAACTTAGGAAGCTGTGCTTACAAATAATCTGATGTGCAACAGATTTTGCTCCCCTTTTCATGAATTGTACATTTCTGTTTGCACATGAATGATGCACCTGTTCAAGCAAATATACTGAAATAGGTTTATAGTTTTGAACAAAACTTTTTTGCATTCTGTCATGTTAAAACTAGACATGGCTTTTTCTATGAACCTTTGCACATACGTTTTGGACTTTGTTTGGTAGAGACGAACTATACATGAAGAACCCATATACTAGTTATCTTGATGTACTATAGGGCTATCCAGACTAAATAAATATGTTTAAACTAAATTTATGTTATTTAGCTATACATACCAAGGAGCATTGATTTTGATCGGAATTGACTTGGATTTGTTTCATTAGGAGTACGGTTTGGATATGGTAAAGACACTGTCTAATTTGGCAGTGCTTTGCGCCAGTGGCGACGATCACCGCCGACCACCTCCAATTGCCGCCGATCACCGCCATACACTGCACGCCGCCGCCATCCACCGCCACCAAAATGTGCCATACACTACCAAATGGCGTTCTTGGTGATTGCAATGGAAAGTTACATTTTTAAATCCTCTGGAAACGCCTGATCCACTACGCTGGAGTGGGACTTATCATATGTTGCCAGTGTCAAGGTCAGAGCTAGGGTTGTTCAGATGTACAATTCCCTTCTTTTAAGTAAAAAAAAAAATCAGAAAACGTCTATCATCCTTGTTAATATTTTTATTCATATCATTGTTTGAGAACACAGCTTTGCCACAACGTTATATATATATATATATATATATATATATATATATATATATATATATATATATATATATATATATATATATATATATATATATATATATATATATATATATATATATATATATATATATATATATATACGTTCCTTGAATAAGTAATATGTACCAAAGGTAAGAAAATTAAGCACATTGTCTGCTCCCTTGCCGTGTGATGCTTTAAGTCTTCTTCACTATTACAGCATTTGCATGTATGTCCTGAAATTCTTTATATGTCTGCAGTCCTATCAAGTACCGTGCTACAGTACTAGAGCTTTGGCTGTGTTGACTGTAGTTCCTAATCATGTTTCATTTACTGAAGCAAATTGCAATAATAAAAAATGTGTATGCTATTGTTCTATTCAATGAACTCGTGCAGTGTTTGTGTTGTGCCTTGCTGACCCAATACCTGAAATTAAACTATGACAGTACGAAAACAAGGTTTCTTGATATGCAACCTTTAGTAAAAATGCTTTGCCATGCATGTTTCATATATACAGAGAACTTCAGCGACACATAGAAAAGCACCGATTATATCAGTATATATACTGAACCAAACAAATAACGCAACTTTTTCATTTGGGTTTATTTTCACATTGGAACTGTATTTAAAGTTCACAAGTATACGAACCATTGTTAAATCAGTCTAAAATAATGCACCAAGTAGTGTGACCTCAAGGTCGAGTACCCTGACCTTGCCATGGGGTCATTGTCATGAATCAAGAGTGACTACAGCAGGCTATTTTATGCAAGTCTCTGACACCTGAAATTAAGGTTGCCAAGTCTTTGATTCTGGGACAGGAAAAGGCCACATTGAAATCAGCCCAAGCGTAACTGTGTGCGAGGACATGAGGCTTTCAAAGTTTGGTGGTTGTGCTGAATCAAGGACAACTGCAGGATTCAGTGTTACCCACATGACTAAAACATTCGCACCTTTACTGGTTGGGTGTAGCCCCTCATGGACAATAAAAGGGCAGCATGGGATTCATTTGGCACAGTATTCCAAGAACTATGGGTCGATTATCAACAGTCGATCGGGAGAGAGGAATTGGCATGCTACAGGCTGGTTTATCTGCAGCAGAGGTTGCAAGAAGACTGACTTGCTACAAGATTTCAGGAGACTGGGGCCACAGCTGATAGACAGCGTTCTGGGAGACCAAGAGAAACCACACCTGCACAAGACAGACACATCAGGGTGTCACATCTGCGGAACAGAGCTCGACCAGCCACTAGAACTGCACAACAGACACCTGGCAGAACCAATAACAGAATATCTGCCCAGACAGTCCGTAATAGACTACAAAAACACCATCTACACGCCAGGCGTCCTTACAGGGGTCAAATTTTGACACAGGGAAGAAGGCAAGCCCGACGACAATGGGCTACTGCCCATACTCGCTGGACCCATCAACAGTGGAGGGATGTGCTATTCACCGATGAATCCCGCTTCATCCTGTATCATGCAGATGGTAGGACACGTGTTTGGCGACGAAGGGGAGAATGCTACTCAGATGCCTGTGTGCTGGAAACAGATCGATTTGGAGGTGCATCAGTGATGGTGTGGGGTGGAATTTCATTCACAGCCAAAACCCAGCTAATCTTCATTGAAGGCAATCTTAACGCTGCCCGTTACAGGGATGAGATCCTTCAGCCTGTTGCTGTCCGTTTCATTAGACACCACCAACTCCACTTGCTTCAACAGGACAATGCTCGGCCCCATGCCGCTAGACTGACGATGGATTTTCTGCAAGTAGAAGGAATTAACGTTTTGCCATGGCCAGCCTTCTCACCTGATATCAATCCCATTGAGCATCTTTGGGACTACCTTGACCAGCGTGTTCAGAGACGGGATCCAGCGCCCGCCAACCGCTAGCAGCTTCGCCAGGTTTTGCCCTGTTTATTGCCAGCTGGTCGCACCCTCGTTGACAGTTTCAAGTTTTTGTTTTTCACATGTTATGCCAAAAAGACTGCAGAATATGGATTTAATTTGTTTCTGTGATATGAAAGTAACAATAAATATTTAAGTTAAAAAGTTTAAGGGTTGCGTTATTTGTTTGGTTCAGTATATGTAAGCTTATCGACACTTACTGTGATTTTGAAATTCTGCTTGATTAGGATACAAACAATTATAATATTTTTCCATGAATTTACCAGAAGAGTGCAATTGGAGGAAAACATATTTCTTTTCATTGAGACAGGCTTTCATACAGGGGGGTTTTTGGCCTTTCGTCTGTGACATTTTGATCTGTTGAACTGGATAGAGCTTCTGCGTCGAGCTTGTCGTACACATGTTCCCCAGTCTCCACACCACGCCTCTCACTAGTGTTCGTAGATGAAAGATTAATTTCGTCATATGTATCCTTCCCTGTCTCTGCTTTGGATTTGCTGTTTTGGCGTGCTGGTCCATGTTTTCTCCCAGATGAGCTATGAACGAAAGTATCATGCCATCACGTTGGATTTTGAAAGAGTGTTTCTTCTATAAATAAAAGTTTTGTGTGGGAGTGCTAGGCGCGCGTGTTCGTGTGTGTGTGTGTGTGTGTGTGTGTGTGTGTGTGTGTGTGTGTGTCCACACTTGAGATGATGTTATTTGATAAAAAATAATGTCGTTTCGCATTGTACGTAGCTTGATATACCAGAAAAGGAACCAAAGGATGTATTAAATTCGAGTGATTCAAAGTTTGTGATACTGATTTCCAGCATGAAGAACAATATCAAGTCTCTGGAATACATAAAAAAGTAGTTCTCAGGTTGAGTTCTGCTTAGGGTTACCAGATATACTTACGAATCCTGGGAATATCACTTTGCAAATATTAATATTTTACCTTTCAGTGTGAAAAAAAAGGATACGCCAGTTTCGTTAAAAGTGAAGCTGTGTACAATTAAGTGCGGGATTTGTTAACACTGTTTTTCGGCCGAATCTATAAAATGAGTAATATGTTTCTAGTTCTGTATAGAAGTAATAGGTAGCTTGTCATACAATTCGAGCTCGATGAAGTAGAGGGCTGTGTGATAACCCTGCCCTCTATTGACACTGATATTCAACTCATTTTGGTCTTGCAATTTCGTAACAGGGTTTCTTTGATGTTGCTAGGAATGGCAGCAAATCATTACAACGCCACATGTTGTGAGTCGGTCAGAATGTACTTCGTAGAGCTTTACCGAAATTATATCCTCACCAAGGTTCAATAAAATCTGTCTGATGTAAATGGTGAAGATGTGAATACCATCGAAATCGCCAGTGACTTACATTTTAAGCAATAGGAATGCATACATTAACGGACAAGTACCCGAATTTGAAAAATATGAACAAATCCTGGATTCAATGTATCACTGCCTGGTAATCAAAAGTGTCTAATCTTTCTACAAAGCACATTTCATCTTCTGTTTCAGCACAAGCCGCATAACGGTTTTGGAGCAGTTGAAAATAAGGAAACTACATCCAAAATATACAATTCAGAGAAATGCAGCTCCAAACTTTCAAAAAAAAAAAACTTGGTGACCTTCCAACGTTGTCCTATGGAATTTTCAAAGAATTGGCCAAGCACTTCGGAGCTTTTTTTTTTAATTTTTACGAGAAACTGGGCAAATAAAATAAAAAAAGCATTCCCCAAATCATTGAGTTGTTAGCAAAAAAAAAAAAAAAAAAAAAAAAAAAAAAGCGCCGCAGCCCATCATGGATCACCATAGGGTTTGAAGAGATACTTTGTGAGACAAAAGCTAGACGAAACAACACCCACCGCAGGATTTCATGCAACTAAAATTTTACCTAAGGTGCAAATAAGCTCTCTGATAATCTGATCTAATTGATTAACAAGGAACCTCTTGCTGTGATAACAAGAGTTTGCCAAATTACGTTGTGATGCAATAAGACAAGATTATCATGACTTTGTGATATAAAGGCATCCGATTCAAGTACTTTATAAGATAAAAAAAAAAAAAAAAAAGAAAAGAAAAAAAAAGAAAGAAAATGCCGGTAACTGGTCCTGAAGGATTTCAACGTGCAGCACAAAAATCCTGGATCTTTAGGGCTGGAGACACAGCACAATGAAGGTTTCATTTCAGAACATGTGAAATGTCGCTTCTACTTTGTAATTTGCTTTTGACCTGGTCAAAATGTTTAATATTACGGGATAGTCCAGCAGAATGAAAGATGTTTTACTAAAGTAAGGCTAAATCTATAACAGATCTAATGTGCAAATATGGACAGCCCTCATATTTGTAGGGATGTGATTTTGAGGCTATACGTTCACTTCAGGGTCACGTGCGATGGCTGGTGCAAAGAGTACTAAAGAGTACCATAAACATTCATTCACTGAATGACCTTTAATTTAAATATACCAATATTAACACAAGATGCCATGTCATGTGACATCTGCCCCCCCCCCCCAAAAAAAAATTATATCAAGTATGTGTGTCTGAACATAGGATTCTTACTTGGCTGGGTGTTGTTTGTCGGAATTGTTGCGCCCACTTCGCATTCTCTTCACCAGAAAGATGACCAGAAACACCAACACAACAACAGCCATCCCCGCAATACAACTGCCAATAATCGATCCAGTACAGTTGAACGCGGAATCAGCTTAAAATAAACATTTGGCCATGCTGAAGAGTGATATACAGAGTGAGTACACATTTCGTCTATTAATTGAACGTACGACCAACACACATACAAGAGGTTTTGAATTTTAAAAAGGTAAAAAGGCACTATGTTTTTCTTCATTTATAGTGCCCATATGTAAAGTATGTACAAATATATATATATATATATATATATATATATATATATATATATATATATATATATATATATATATATATATATATATATATATATATATATATATATATATATATATATACATATATATAAATGTTGACAAAATAGTTGAAGGAATTAGGCACAGCAAAATGGCAAGGAGTGTTGTGCGGGGTCATAGATGACGAACGGTTACAAATAACACCATTAACTAGTTTACCCGTTGGTTTTTTTAACCATAATAGTTAAACATGCAGTTCATTAATCCTGGTTGCTTGTTCAGCCCATATTTTGAAATCCAGTATAAATACAAATGGCGAACAACTTTTAGTGACAAATATTTATAAACTGCAGGGCTTCCTAAAACATGTAATGACTTATTTGTAAAATTATAGTGGCTCGATTTGATACCTTTGACACTAATCTGGCTTTAACTCCAATAAATGCATTGGGGTAATTGGCTCAAGTTCAATTCAATATGCCCCATGCCTTGGAAGTATGAATGTGTGATTTTCAACTTATACTTTATTTCATATGGTAAACTGCGAGTAGTTAATGTTTGTCAAAAATAAAATTGCGTGTATGAGTCATATATTCACATTTTTCAAAGACTTCACCTGTTTTGCACTTTGAGTTTCTGGATGTCCCAGCAGAAACCACAAGGCTATCAGCAGACATATTTCCATCATTAAAAACACGCACAATGACGCCATAATCAGAATTACGTGGCCCTTTGACGTCTACATTCACCACCTTGTGCTGTGGCTTTGTGCGGACAATAATAGCATTCTGTGGTGATTTTGTGGGAAAGTATAAAACTTCAATACTACTGTAGCTGTTACACCCATGACTTTTTGTGCCCAACTCCTACAACAAATCAAAAGACACAGTTAATACACAATCGCTGTTATGCTTCAATGTCATACTTTGGCTGTGTTCACATATAGAAAGCATTTACATTTTTCATTCAGGGCTTAACAGTGGATCGTTAAGAGAAAGGATTAAATTCGATCATAAATATAGATATGTAGGTGGAACACAAGAAAACTTGTCCAGAAATAAAATTCATTGTGATGGTGTCAAGACTACATTATAATCTGTGACAAAAATGTTATGCATTTTAAACGCCCAATGTATTCAACACAAAATAGCGATTTCCCTTATAAAAGGCACAGCTCCAAGATAGAGAGAGGACTGGTAATCAGAAATCTCACAGCACATAACATTTTCTTCACATGCTGGTCATCATTTGCTCACACAGTGCATGGACTTGCGGAACTATGAACAAATCACTCCATGTTAATTTTGGGATTTCATAATCTGTGCCTGTGATTGTGACACAGCGGACAACTTGACTCAGCCAAAAAAAAAAAAAAAATGATAGCCTTACGCAGATGTGGATTCGGGTGACACGCTGACTTTTTTTACCACAAATAGACTTGTCTTCCTGATTTTACTATTTGTAGCAGAATCTCATTTTGCCGTGTTACTGTGTTGATTAAATGCTGGACGTTGTTTGAATCTTTTTCATCACATCCTCAGAACTGGAGTGTACCTACATACCAGAAACTCCATCTTGTATATCACCTACACTTGCAATTTATCAAATATAAGTACGTTTTGTTCACTCACAATGGCGTAAGTTGAGGTGGAACTCATCGTCGTTCACATCACGTTCACCACAACACGGTTTCAGGTGCTACCTACTATCTTGGATGCCTACCTTTTTGTTTCAGATAATTTGGATATTATACCTGAGTTTATCTAAATCAAATGCAAATGTACTGATGTTTTAATCCAAGCAGGACCAGGTTACCTTCCCAGACAGTCCAAGGATCGGCCCAATGCTGCATCTTTCGTTGCTATCAATTACGGTGAGTATTCTATTGTCATCTTCATTCTCTTTTCATGCATGACATTGTAAGTAACCGCTGACCTGTTTGCAGCATCCAGAAGGAACTGACATGTGATATTTGGAATGCATTGTATTACATGTGCAGTGTCAACACACAGGTTTCCCCCATTCTAATAATGCACAGAGACTGCATTGGATTTTTCGTACAGTTTCTCTTTTCTTGGACTCATTTTTTTGATGGAAGTAATCTTTCGTCAGAGCGAGCAGATTTAGGACATAATGTTGACGACAAGCTAAGGCTTCAAGCTCCAGACGCTCCAGCCTTATAACTGGTTGAGAGAAGGTTATGAGGCATAAAGGACTGAAAATTGGACACATAAGTACAGATAAGGACGGGCGCCTTACCCATCTTGATGAGATTTTCATTACTGTACTGGAACGTAAACAGGACATTCTGACAGCAACAGAAATATTGGTCACAGATTCCACTCATACAGAAGCAGTAAATATACCTGGGTACTCCTTCTGTAGACATGACAAACCTTCGTATTTCCAGAGACCCCAAGGTGTCTACATTAGATGTAGCATCTCCAATCAAAAGATGCCTGATTTTGTGCACCTGCTTCAAACTGAGGAATCATATAATTCAAATATCCAAAACAAACGTATAGGACCTACTTTTGATGACTTTGTACAGATATCTTCGTTCTTCAACATTTGTGTTAAATACTTTGAAGCCAATTCGAAAGCTATGGATCCTCCTACATACAGTAGTGCCCCAACTGAGGTCTCAATATTGGGTGTACACACTCATGAACCCCAGGTTTCATAGTTTAAAAGCTGTGTGATATCTTTACTCTATATAACTTGTCACAAGTCATTGGTTATAACATATTTTTTTTTCAAAAAAAAAAATCAATGCGTCACTCCACAGTTGGTGAATGGTGACTACAAAAGAAGGGTACCAGCTGTATGTAAATCATGTTTGCAGGGAAGGGAAAATAATGCGTCAGTATACCCTAAGACCGCGTAACAATCGAGCAATTTATGATCTAAGCATCAAACTTTCCAGACATATTATGTTGAATAAAGTATCTTGAATATTTTTTTCATATGGACGCATTCGCAAACTTGTTGTGTTGTGCATGCGAAACACATGGATAAAGGTGCCTTTGAAGTACGAAAAGATTTTCCAGCGATCAGTCAAAAGGCGACAGCGAGAATCTGGTTTCAAAACGTGACGTCATGGAGACGTTCCTTCGGGCCCTATGACCTCAAGCCTTGCAACGAAACTTGTGTTGCCTTTGTGAGGTTTTCAATCAATTACAAGCCTATCACATTTATGAAACAGCCTTCGAAGTACGAAAAATATTATTCACCGATGTGTCAAACGGCAGCAGCGACCATCTGGTTTCAAAGCTTGACGCCATGGAGGCGGCCTTTCGGGCCCCGTGATTTCAAGCCAGGAAAGGAAACTTGTGCTGCCTAGCTTTGGTGGGGTGGCCTGCGGGCGCTCTTGGTTTGTGGACGGGTGGCGGGTTTGGTTTTCCGCTCCCAACCTCTCCATTCCGTTTTTTAAGGATAGTGTTTTAATTTATTTACTACTATCAGCATACTTTATTAAATTTGCTCGATAGACTTGCTTGTGTATTTACTAAGCTAGCTTGCATTTATTTTGAAATTCTCAATGAGTTTCATTTCTCTTTCCAACCCGAGTTTCGTATTTCTATTCTGTACGATTCCTGCTGTGTTCCCGTTTATGCTTATGCGTTTTGATGTATTTATTTGTTCTTCTATATGCTCATCCTTGGGTGTCGATAAAATATTATCATTATGTACCTGGGTATTGTTGATTAAAGTGCGAGTTTTTCCACTTCCGACTTTGATGTGCAGGGCCACTTGGATAATTCACTGCGGCATGACCTTTGACGGTACATCGTCTGATGTTCCCCCTGCTCTTGAATGATTACTGTATTCCTTCACTTGCCCGCAAAATAAGCAAGATAACTATAAATATACCACTAAGGCTGTCCTATGTTTGCGCGTTCGCATCATTTCCTTGTCCACGAACACACTTTCGGTAAGGCGCCTGAATTTGCGGCGCCGCTGTGATGCCACTACATTTTGCTACTGGCCGTTGCTACCTGTAAACGCGTTATAGACTGCTGAGTATGGTTGACGGGTGGCATTGTCCCGCTAAGCGGCTGAAAATCCAAAAGAATGACACATGCACGTTCAGATGGCCACATAGCTGTGTGATTTTGTGCTGTTTTTACTCATATTTCTACTTAAGTTTGGAGTTTGAAGTTACGCCAACTTATAGAAAGGGTGTTTATCTTGTAAAAACCGTTAATTTATCAAAATCACCCATGCAAAGGTTTTGGGTGTCGTACCTTTCCTTAAAGTATTTGTCAACTGTACTTGCTTTTGAGCTTTGTGTATTTTATACCTTTTATTGTGGAACCAAACTTTTCTACACATTTAGATATCTTGGTGAAGCTAGTCCCATGGTTCTTTGCAATAAAACATACAAATTATGAACGATGGCTGCCTGTTCGTTTGCAGGACATGTGCAATCAGTTTAAATCAGGACATTTTACTGCACAGATGACAAGTCGTGTGTTCCCTGCCATGGCCATAGATCAGGCACATGCGCATAATAATGCTTGCGTAACGGTGGTGGTGGTGCAGTTAGGCTCTTTTGTTGAACTGCTAAGAGAGTATACTCTGCAGTTTATAGTACAAATGTCCCACTTGGCACCACAGGTGGCCCTTGGGGTAAGTGAAAAAATTAATTAATTAATTAATTAATTAATTCAGAAGTTAATAAATTCAGCAGTTAATTAATTAAGAAGTTCGTTAATTAATTAAAAAGTGATTAATTAAGTAATAAGTGAAAGTAAATAAGAGGGACACTTAATCTCTATGCTCAGACTCATCTAATTAGCTTATGTTACGCCATTTAGCCCTTGAAAGATAGAAAGAGAACAAAGGGAAACTTGTGAGTAGTTGCAACGTGCTAATTTGAGGGTAAGGAATCCGTTGTGGTGGTTATTTTGACAATTGGTGGTGATTTGGACCCTCAAAATCAATCAGCCTCTGGATATTTTCTTTTCGAGCTAGAAACGTGTATACAACAATTGTTACTAATTTCTGGGGGGGGGGGGGGTGGGGAGCTCTGGCAGTGCATGCTTGGTGATACAATTGCATTGATAGTGGTGCCAGTCCTGTAATTAGCACAGATTATGCTAATTAAAACTTCCAAGAAAGTATTACATGAGTTATTACCATTGGTAGAGAAGGGGATGTGTGAATAGTCGCACCTGCTTCATTGGAGGCTCGGAAATCCATTTTAGGGGTTATCCTGACAACAGGAGTGATCTGGGTTGGTTTAATTTCTTAACAAGCAGCCTTTTGTTCCCATGATGCATGTTTTTGACATGTTGCAATCCATGCCATTTGAGGTCAGGAGGGTGAGCAAAGCTGATTATATTACAGCGTACCAGAAAGTTTTACCCCGTATATGAAGAAGATATTTGGAATTATATTCATCTAATCTACCCGAAGAACATGTTATTATCTTTGAAATACACCGAGGTGTGATAAAATTGAAGTTTGATGCTTATTTTGCAACATATAGAGGGGCTAAATTCTTATCTGTTAATTCCCCCTGTTAATCTATGGAGAAAAAGTGAGGGTCATGGAAAGTGACCACAAGGTGTTGGAGGTCAACTATGAACAGGATGGGCAGCACCACCTTCAGGCGAATTAGAACTAGCCCAGATACAGGCTCTTATTTTGATCTTTAAAAACCGAGATGACCACTGTGGATTTTCCGTCCTTCTCGTACCAAGCCCCACTGATAGCAATATACTTTTTTTTTCTTTAAAGACCGTTGAAGAAGTAGCCAGCGTCTACTGTTAATTTCGCTGTCCAGAGTGCACTTCTTTAGACATGTATCAGCTGAAAACATGTATTGTACCACAATGTGCACTAGTTTGGTGGCGGAGGACCCAGTTCTGGCATTCCATTAATGATAAAATTTGTTCATAGTACAGTACAAAAAAAATGCACTTTACTTAATATAGATCCTTCATGATGGCATGGATCTCCTGGAATGCATGGTTTCCTTAAAAACTATTTCTGGTACGCCATGTGCAATAGAGGGTAATTTGTGGTCTAAAAGTCAGAGAAAAGCTAGTTGGAGAAAATTCATGAAAACAGACCACATGTTACAACACTATCTTTCACATCATGATGACCCATGCAGTAGGACCTTTCTCTGCTTGCTATAAACTCCAGAGGAACTTCTCAAGTTTCAATTTGACAAAAGAAAATTACAGTCCACCCAATGTTACATTGATGCCAATGAAATTTTGAAATTAGTGTGACGTTTGCATACAGACAAAACATCCGGTTGACGATTGCTTCCTTTGTAATGCAGAAATTGCATTATGGACATACTTGTACATATTGGTTCAGGGGTAAGTCAAATTGTTCTTATCTGAACCTGTGCTATGAAAATTTGGTAATTATGGTTTGTTTGACAGATATTCTTCTTTGATATGAAGCTCTGCATTTATAAGCAAAACTTCACGTTTAGCTAATTCATCAATTGCCACGTTCATATTTATTCACTATTATGTGGGTTGTCTTTGCTGAATATTTAGCTTAGACAAGGAGCCGCTACTCAGAGAGACATGTACGAGTAAAAGGCTCTGAAACATGTTGAGTAGTTACCCACTGAAGACCCTTTAATTTATTTGGGCTAATACAGCCTTTGTCAAACTTTTACAGAGGAACGTGTGCAATATGGACAATGGAACTTCTATGTATATAAGTTAGACAGGGCAGGTTAGCTTATGGAGAGTAAAGAGTTAGGACTGCGGAATAGGGTAATGACTACTAGGAAGTGGTTTTGGACAAAAAGACACAAATACAATACCTATATCAATATATGGTATCACTAGATATCTTGATTGTTTAAAATGTTGGATGTGAAAAATTAGATATACAAAGGACTGGCATTGTTACTTTTTGTTCATCAACTTGCTGGCGTCCTTTTTGAATCCATGTATTTGGAATGTAGAACGGGATGAAAGGTGTAAAACAAGCAGCATTTCGGGCACCTATTATGGGCGTAAGCGACTAAACCATGTCAAAGAATAACCTAGAAATACTTGTAACGGATGCGAATCGAAGCTTTAAATTTTGCGCTCTGAGGCAGATAAACTTATGGCAGTACCTCCCAACTGACAATGATCCGCACCACACGACCTTCATCATCACAATCCACCCAAGATCTTTGTATCAATGGTTTGGCTGGAGCTATTCACAACAAACAAAATAAATGACCACAGTTTAAGCGGCAGAAGTAAGGTATAATTCCATGTATAATCCTACAAATGTACTGCGTTTTTTCAAATTTTTTTTTCTTTGTTTGCTTGTTTTTTGACAACATGATTACAAAATCTTTAGTTTGCATTAAATCATATTTTGATGAGCTGTGATTCCACACATTTACCGCCTATGATCTTTCACCCTGCAACTCAAGAGGTTACGTCTGTCAAACATTGTACCAACTTACACGGCGCTATTCTTCACGCTTAAATCTTGTTACCTTGTGATTCCTACTGTGTATATACAAATAGGTTTTGTACGGCAATGCATTTTCTCGACGGATGTGCATTTGAACAAACGTGGTTTGAACATAATCATTTGCATATATATTTAATCCAATTCATGAGCATTCCTGGAAAATCAAATTGGTAAATTCTGTTTCTAGGTCAAGTTGGGAAATTAAATATTCGAAATGTCAATAGTTATTAGGTATCTAGAGAACGAAAAACAAAATGCTTGAGATACCACGTAGGTGAAAATGTATTTAAGGCAAAATCACTTTGTTGAGGGCATAGCTAAAATGATATTTGATTTCATTTTGTTGCTGACACAAGTTTCATGCTGCCATGATCATTAAATGAGTATATTAAATAATGGCCAAACACTTTATTCCCATTGGCAAGAAACCAACAGCAACTAAATCAGTATTCGCACAGCAATTATATTTATTTTTGCCAGCATCGGGCAGAAACTAAAAGAAAGGTACAAATGATGAGGAAGCTATGGTAGACATTGTACCTTTAAAAACAAAGAGCATCTGCTATTTCTCTCCTCCGGTTGATTCAAGTGATACAAAATACATACACAATTTGAACCCACAGCAAGCATGACTATAGCAGCATATCTGCGGAGCTCTTCAAAGGCAAAAAACCCTCAATACCCACCTCCAGCCCTCTCCCCCCTCACACACACACACACCCACACACACACACACCCGCACTCCTGCTTCATTATTGATCAATCCTAGACCACTAACGTTTTCTGATAAGTTTAAATTCCAAATCACCTAGGCTGCAATTGTACATAAGAAGACGACAATACTTTTAAAGAGCATTATTTATAGTACAGCTCTCGCAAAAAGGACCAAATTGCTAGCCCGTCGAGCACGCTGGCGCGCAAACAGAAAAAGACCTAGCCTTGTGTTGCATGCTCAAATAAGATGCTCCCACCATGCAAATGCGTGCTCGTCCCTCTTCGCATTTGGCTAGCAATGCGTCTGGCTACGTGCCAATGGACGAGCATCGTGCCAATTGTAAACGAGCATCGTGCGACATACCCGGTGCTTTACACTTGCAGTCACCTCGCGCATTTGACAAAGTGGCTTCTCCTTCATGGCCAGCACTTTAATTTTGCATCAGTGACAAAAATAAAACCCTGGCATTGCAAAGTCGTAAAAGTCATAGAACGAAATGTGTCCCACTTAGAACCAGGAAAAAAAATAACATATTTTAAGTTCCGTTCTTTAATGTGTATAAATTTACGAACACATTAGACAAAAGTGTACGTGTTTTGCAGGTGCGAAAAAAAGTGTGAGTGTCGTCAGTTAATTTCCCGGCAAAAAATTCCAAGATTCACGGCATGTCGTATTGTTTACCTCCAAAGCAAGATGTTGCGTGTCAGTGAGGACAAGAAATGGAAAACTGTCTGGGAAAGCAGGATGGACACAGTTTTAGTAAAATTAGAAAGATGATGATTCAAGAGTACCAGGTTCTTACTGGACAAACTACATTGAAAAGGGTGGTGAAATATCACCAACAAACAGGAAGAATTCCTACCAGTGTAACAACTCGTTGCCAGGCACGACAGAAAGTGACAGAACAGCATCTAAAATTGATAGCGCTTCTTATGACTTTTAATCAGGAGAGAACAACTCGTGACATCGAAATCTTTTACAAGATTTGATCGTTGTGTCGCTGTCAATATCGCACATAAAACGGTTAAGACGAGGCCTTGGCTGGAGCAGGGGAGAAATACAAAACCTTGTCTGTTGTGGCCCTGACACCGCCCGTTCCCTGTGTTCTTCCATGATGCTTTTTGTAGGTTGAGGTCAACATGTCAATTATGATCGGTTCCAAGCAACCACCTGTCGTACGGGTTCTCCTCATAACAAGAATGACTGACAGGCAATGTTAGCATCGAGGGCACTGTTTGAAAAGTTGATTCAACCTCACCAGACAGACAATGAGCATCGTGCGATAGGATTCACGCATTTTGTAGCACGGCAGTCGCCAAATGCGAGAAAAAATGAGCACTAAAATGCATGCTCAAAAAGGCATGCGCGCACGCTTCAGCACACCAGCAGCAAGTATATCTCGCTGGCGGCATGCGAGATGCGTGGCGAAGCGCTCAAGCATGCGTAAAACTGTGCGAGTTTTTTTTTTTTTTTTTTTTTTTTGTCCATGATGCGAGAGCTGTACCGTACAGAAACCACTCTTTCTTCTTGCCATATCCAAATTCAACAATGTTTCTATAAGCAAACCTATGATTTTGCATTTCCATTTCTTGATCTCAATTTCACAAGCTCTGCACTGTTTTAGAAATTTACTCTTGATGTAAACCGCGACATTGGAGTGTAGTATCTGGAAAAAATTGTTCTTCAGCATTACTTATGACGGCCAGTGTCTCATCCATACTTCGCCCTGGGTCGTTTATAATTCACAAAAAACGTCATATACGCCATGCAACCTAAATATTTGACCAAATGTTATCTGCTGACACCAATACCCTTACATATTTTTAATGCAAATGTTTTCTCCCCGTATAAATGAGTCTGGTTAATCGGAGTCTATAACCATTGAGTTACAAAAGGTGTAGAGCTGGTTGGTAGTAGATTGTTTCACAGTGTAAATATCATTTTAGTGGTCACGCAATTTTTGTGTCTAAGTACGTTGAACAGTAATGTGTCAATACATCCACCGAGGCTACACCGTGCCCCTTCCACTGAAATCATATGGACAAAAACCCAGCATGTGGCAAAGTTTTACCGATCTTTTGGTATATATTGCGTTAATGTAACAAATTTGGAGACAACTTAGATATAGATCTGTCTTTTATATTCCATGTACAAAGGGAGGTATGAAGCAGAGGCAAATATTAGAAAGTCGTTTTGCTCATTGAGCTTTACATGCTTTTTTCATGTGATGGGGATTTCAAAATGAACTTATTCCACAGCCATTTTGTTTTGATTTTTCGTGAAAGATAGAGTTACGATAAATCGATATGTAGCAGATTTGGAATCAACTCTTACTAATGACAGCGTTTTTGGCTTTCTGTGACCGCACCCCCCACCCCGCCCGTCAATAGGAAAGAAAAGAGAAAAAAAACATCCAGACAATTTCAATACATGAAACATAAACACGATAAACATGCCCGTTTACCTTTTGCAGCTTTGTTTTTCTTGGGTGGGGGGAGCTGTTTTTACGATGACCCAACTATAATACATGTCAATGTATTAGTGCCTTTCTACACAATACCTGAGGTGTAAGTAACTGCTTTTGTGCATAGGAAAAAGGCGGGGGCTAAAGACAAAAAAAATTAATAAAACATATTTCATCCTTTATACTTCAACCTTAAGTACAGCTGACATACAACCAACCCAAATTGTCCAAAACTCTTCCGAAAAATGGCTATTGGACTTAACGTGTCCTACGCTCTCTCTCTCTCTCTCTCTCTCTCTCTCTCTCTCTCTCTCTCTCTCTCTCTCTCTCTCTCTCTCTCTCTCTCTCTCTCTCTCTCTCTCTCTCTCTCTCTCTCTCTCTCTCTCTCTCTCTCTCTGTTATATTCAGTATATTATGTTTTTTTAATGATTATGATTGTTTCTAGAAGGCAAACAATAGACATAAGAAAGAATAAAAAGGAACCTGATATAGCTTGTCCTTACAACAAAAACTCGCGGATGCTGTAGAATAAATGTTAACTATGAAAGACAATCCTATTGACAGTTGTATGTTAATATATATATATATATATATATATATATATATCTTCGGTCATGATCGGTATGGCGCTTTATAGCTTAGAACAGTGGCATCATAACCTCACCTTCGCAGGGAGTTTTTGTCTCCGGTGAAACTTGACTGGGTTTTCCATCATACCGGACTCCATTGTACATTGACTGCATCGTCACTCTAAACAAGTATATCTCGTTGGGCAATAAACCGAAAACAGTATAATTCGAAATAGATCGAGTCCCTTTATCCCCAATATCAACACTCTGGTTCACCCATGCTGCAGCCCCTTTCAAACGGTACTGAATTACAAAAGAAGAAACTGGAAGTAGGTTGATTCTGCGTTGTGGTGTTGATTTCCAGTTAACAGAGATTGAACTGGACGAAAGTGCTCTGGGTGTCAGGATATCCACTGTCGGCAATTCTGTAATTGAAGCAGCAACATGGTTTACACAAATTGACCACATCAATGATATATCCGACATACAAATGTGACCGATCATAAAATAACATTCTTCTCCACTGAAAAGAGGAAGTACTACCCAAAACAGATAGATAGAACTAAACATCACAGTGCAGCATTTGTATTATCCTTCCATTCATACTAGGTGCTGACTACATATGGTTAAAACTCAAGTAACTGCAATTATGCAATACATTTACTGATATTATCAGTGATTATATCCATTCAGTTTTGCCACTTTGAGTTTCCGAACAGCATGCACACTTTGCACGTTTGCATACTGCATGCATATTTATTTCGTGTCTAGAAGCAACATTACTCTTATCATCATCATCTTCATCATCATACTCATCAGCAACAGCAGCAGCAGCAGCAGCAGCAGCAGCAGCAAACCATTTTCCTTTTTAAATACTTATCATCAATTCAATTCTTCGTTGTAGTACTTTCGTGTATTTGCGACAAAAAAGTCATCACAAAAACTTATCAGTGTCCAACGAAAGTTCAGAATCTGAGGTTATACAAGCTTTGAAGCGACATGAGTGAGCGGCATCCATCAGGTGCGACAATATATTGGGTCATTGGAAGTACACGTCAGTTCTGCAAACTACTATGGCAAGGACGCGTTTCGGTTAGGATATGTTTGTCTACTACATTATCTGCAGAATTTTGCCTTACTCTGAATTGGCAGTACTTCACGATAAACATGAAAAAGTGACCAGTGCAATTTAAGGAAGGAAATCATAGAATCCACTGAAACTTGTTTTTGCAAAACATAACAGATATGAAACTCGCCCTTTGTTTGGTGTCCTTGTGTCAAAGAATTTAAGAATTAGTTCATGTACGTTCAAGTACATCAGTTTCTCTTCTTTATAATGGTTATTTTAATTCAAAACATTGGGACTCACCCTTTTCACATCCTGTCCCAATATAGTTTTCTCTGCACCCACTCTTGCAGAATCCATTTGTCTTATTGCATGCCTCTTCTGAATCCTTGCACATGCAAAGATTTGCACAATTCAGACCCCATGTTTTGTTTTCACAAGCTGCAAAACAACATACCTCATGTAAAAAAAATGACTCATTTTATTTATAATTGTGTTCGTTTGTTTGCTTGGTATAAACATATTTATTAGATTGACTTCCATACATATTATGCACAAGTTATTGGCAATTGGGGAAAAGGGCATTGTCCTCTGTGAAGCCTTCTTGCA
>CAXHWN010000031.1:0-17478 GCA_964020975.1 Hermodice carunculata | reverse complement strand
CCTCATATGTACTTATGTCAGCCTGCATAGAGATACATGTCATGTCGTAAAGCTAGCTGGCAGGGTCACGTTTTTAGGTCACAGTTATACATTATTCATCCATGAAGTAAAAACTTCCTTGTGCTTTGATCTTGTGTTATAAAGCCAACCCTCACACATGGAACAAATATATTTAACTGTGTCAGTTTATCTTTTTTCTCTTTTTTTTTAAGGGGGGGGGGGTGCCATGGAAATATCCATTTAATTTTTGCATTTGGCCTGTAATATTTTTGTCCTCTGACTCAACGAAAAGTTTGCACGCACATGTATAATGTATAAAACGTATTTCTTTCGTAAAACTAGTTCTCTAATTTAAGTATATGGTCACTCATGCATGTGGTACATTCAATTCCTTTTAAAACATTGTATTTACCATATTCCATGTTAAGCCAATAGAAGCGTTCTCTTTTTTCAACACGAATTTGTTAGAGCTGCAGTACTGACTATTTTCTCAATCCCCTTGACAGAAATAGTATACTATTAGAGCTGTTACATTTAAAACAGGGGTTGATATATCATATTTACTGTGCGCAACATTTGAAATACTACATTTCATAGTTGTGTAACAGATGGGAAATTACATTTCAAATAGGTGTTCTACCATTTTTTTCAGACATGGTGAAACTTACAGATGTAACTGCACAGACTGCATCACGTTTTCTTTTGGTTTTGGTAAAATTTTTAAAATTTGACAATTACTCTCACAGTAATTTTTAGACTTTTGTAGACGTTTTAATGTTTCTATGAATAGACAAGATGAGCCCCATCAATATAATTTGCGAGGCTCATGTTCACATGCCCAAAAACATTTTGTCACTTCAGACATTATGTTTAAGCTAAACACACGGCTCCACCAATTGATTGTTCTGCTGTTCTGTATACAGCTGTCCATAATGCAGTTTTAGAGGACAATACCAGGTGAAGACACATCGATGTGTGCACCACCGACACTTGAATGGAAACTCAAGATGTTACCATTTCAAACAGTATCTCACAATGGATAATGCGACAACGTGTACGTCTTTAGTATTTCACTTTTACTGTAATGCAGCACTGCTGGTGAATTGAAAGGTACTGCTGGTCAATTTTGGTGTCAAAGATTATTGGGTTTCAATACCAGGCGTGTATTTCTAGACAATTATGAAGCATCTTGCTAATGTATCTCTCTCTTCCCATTTAATCTAGTGACAGGTTGAATGGCGTGAATTCGCTCCATGTTTCATGATATTAAAGGTTGTAGGACGATTTTGCTGATATGTTTACCAGTTGAAACTAATGACTGAAATACACGATGACCAATTTGAAATATAAATTTTCAGCACTCATTTATAGCTTCAATGTGACTCGTTGTTAACATATTGTGCATATTTACACGTGACGAAGTAACGATATATTATGATTGAATAAGGACACAGATGAAGAGCCTTTGTGCTGTGGTCCTGTTAAATCACATATTTGTAAGCCACCACATTAAATTATTATGGACTGCAATCTGTAAAAGTTTTTTTTTGTTTCTTTTTTTTTTGTTATTGGTCATTGTGCGCTCTGTGACGTCATCTCTGGTCATCAACATCGTAAAAATTATGGATTTCGTTTTTAAGACCAACCACACCGAACACGTAGCCCACGATAAAGTACATGTATATGTGGTTAATAGAGACTGCGGAACACCAAACACATTTTGTTTATGAACATACACTTTTTAATTCAAGGGAATGAAGCATTTCCTCCAACATTTATTACGTCAAATGCGAAATCTTTGTTTCAGACATTCTTAAACATCTTTTCTAAATTTTTCATTCAGATTCGTTTATTTTACTTCAGTAAGCCACAGACTGTTTGTGCACAACATGGATACAGACAATAAAGTTGACATAATAATATGTGAAGGAAAGATATCAGTGTATTCATTTTTCCGTCCTTATTATGAGATTGAGAACTGCTTGCGTACCAAAAAAACAATTATATATGTAAGCTGCCCGTTCATTCAGAATAATGACATTTTGTACACTCATCAATGCATTGAGCTTTTCATATGACGGATATAAAAATACTTTTTTGGGGAGAATTTCAGCCATAAAGATTGATATATATTACAAAGCATCACTACGTGATACTCATCTTCTACTATATTCATACCATGTTTTAAAACAAAATTCACATAAACGGTCCTGAGCTTCTAAATTTTGTCTTCGACAGATCTCTTTTTTTTATCATGAGTAGAACACATAGATCGTGTTAAAGCGATCCCCTGTCTTTCCCAAATTACACAATCCAAATATTTTTCTCTGTCTAATGGGGTTTTAAATCCACAATATAAGTGCGTAGCATGTCAGAATTTTCTACCCTGAATGATTAATCCAGACATGGCCAAATCCACTAGTACATAATATTGATTTTACTTGGGTTACCCAATTAACTCTTTCAGCATCATCGAAACTCTTCAGCATATAATAACAATTTTTAGGGTGATGATCTTATGACATATTGAGCAATTTAAACCAAAACCTAATACATTTTGTCATATATATGACCCATAATGGTAATCTACCACATTATCCAAGTAACGCATGGTTTCTAGTTTAATTGGGACGGTAATTTTAAAATAAATTTACAATATTTACTTTGAACTTTTTCTATACTATCACAATACTTGTATCCCCATACCTCTGCACCATATGTTAAAATTGGTGTAACCATTTTATCAAACAAATTCAAAGCTAAATCTATTCATAGCTATAATGTTAAGTTTTATATTCGAAAGTGATGTTATGCAACATTGAGAATTATGGAGCGAATTCGTGGCAAAAAATAATATAGTTTCTTTTTCTTACAGTGTTAAACAAATAACGCCACGTTGTGTTAAATGTTACGTTCAAACATGTTTGCCCCGTTTGCACATGTTAACCGTTGCAGGATAGATGATTATAGCTTTAATTATAACGTGTATGGTTTCAATATTTTAAATGATTTAAGATCACAAGACTCACTCTGTAAAATATGGACTGGAATACACTTTTAAAAGATGGCCGATTGACGTCAGGTCTACAAGACTTGGAATACTTGGCGCAGGTACAACTTGACAGACACATGAGCAACGATCCGTGTGGTAAAACTATTAAAGCTAGGTCAACGATATTAGATTTTTCTTCTCTCCTCTCCTCTTCTCTTTTTTTCTCTTTCTCTTTTGATCTCAACAGAGTTTAGTGCCTGCACGAATCATAATTATACTATCCATTATAAAGAATGGAGATCATCCACAACTAAGATGCACCTGTTTTCAGAAATGCTAATGCGTATAAATTAAATATAATTTTAACTAATTTTATCAATACAATATATTTTTGGTGATCTTGAATTTCATGTTTCATTGCCCAATATGCCCCGTCAGCAAATACTGATCAACTTAATTTTGTTGCAAAAATCAGTTTTGCGAACAATGACAAATGAATTTTAAGATGATGTAATATTTTGCGATGTGTATATTAAGCATAAAATTTCACTCGGGAATGCAATGTGTTATCATATGAATCAAATGATATTCGAAGCCTACACATATGTCTTAAACACAACACATGTCATTCATACTTTCCGAGATGTAATATGAATATGAAAATAAGAGTTTCTCTTCTCATCAATAACGTATCTGGCTGCCTATTGGTCCCTGTATGAGCCTCTGTATATAAGCCTTGCTGAAGTGACTTCTTTCAATAACCTGGAACGGCTTGCTGCTGTCTGTGCCTATTGTTCTGCTGAGGAAGTGAGTATAGGAACGATCAAAGTACTTATGTTTCTAGCGTTTAAACACACACACACACAATCATATATATATATATGAAGGCCTTGATAACTTTTCGTTATCAAAAAAGATTAAGAACAAGAATTTAAAAGTGACTGTACATATGAAAATTGCATCAGAACGTTATGACGCAAAAATTAAACTACCAGTCATGTCAGTTTAGAGAACGTAATTAGTAGACTTTGCAGGAACTTCGATGCTGAGTAAAGAAAATATGAAAATAATATTCATTTGATTTTTGTTTTGCTTAGCCTATTTTTCTGTATTTTTTCTTAGAAATTCTTATGTTACTTACAGATATATTCATTTTATCGTGGTCTTAGGAGTGTTGTTGGCTTGTTGATTGGATTTCAAAAGATCCTAAAATTATTTCCTGTTCACATCGCCATCATTATGCTACATTCTTATATTAATCTTAATACTGAAATGTCACTTCTCTATATGATATTCGCACAGGAAATACGTTGCTGAGACTCAAGTTTTCAGGGGTTTGCTTCCACAAATCTACAGAAAGACAGCAGTGAACCTGGTTACTGATAAGACACGGCAGCCGACATGTGGTGGCGCATTGCCGTGCTGCTGGTAATAGCCGCTGTTGTCTACAATGCCCTTGCGGGTAAGCGTTTCCCTGCATAAACTACAATGGATATAGTATGAATGACAAGTTTGCACACGTAGGCCTACCAAAATATTCTTCCCTTTGACCAGGTCACTTTGGAGTCACGGTGTAAGCGTTCCTACGTGTCACGAAAAAACGTTTAAATAAATCTGGAGTCCTTTGTTCCATCAGTTTTACAGAGTAGCCTTCATGTGATACATTTTACTCATATCTAGAATATAAACTCGATGTTTTTAGGTTTTTAGTTAAGGTTGACTTCATGTTTTTATTCCTTTGGTCTTAACTGAATATGATAAGACACTCATCCAATACGAGCCGACAATGATGTGAAATGCAGAACATGTAATGCACCAGTGTCCCGGTGGCTAGACACCAGCGCCACTATATATATATATATATATATATATATATATATATATATATATATATATATATATATACAGTTGCACTACGTGGCCCAATAACGAGCAGGACAAAACAGCAACATGGTGTGTGCGTGGCCACGTTAGAGACAAAACTTGTGAAATAAACCCAGCGTCGTTTGTTTGTTATTTTGTCAACGCAGAAAAAAAAACATATTTAGCAAGGGCTTAAAAAAGCGACATATTTTAATACAGTCACAGGTAAATTTGAGAATATGTTTGCCACAAAAATACTATATTCGTGACAAAATTTATTATTATTATTATTATCACTATTATTATTATTATTATTTTTTTTTTTTTTTTCAAGTGACGTTTCTATGGACATTGGTTATAATACCTTCACCACAAATTCTTTGGACAACATGAACATTTGAACATTTTACATTGAACACTTTCACTCTATCAGTGCCAAATAAGTTTTGACTGAGGCATCAGCTTTTCTCGGCGCCTTTTGGGCTCAATGGGTCCAACACGCACGGCTGAAGAGTGTCGGCGTGGACTATTCTTTTGATCTCTGTTGAGTTACGGTAGCTGTAGGCATGCTGCCACTAGAATAAAAAGGTCAGGTTACAAGGCATAGAATTCTAGTTTCGTGAAGTCTACTCGGAGTACATCGACTTTAGTCGAAATAGGGATGATCTGGGTTGGTTTAATTGAGAAATGAGGGTCGATTTTGTGTGTGTTATGGCATAATGACGCGCGTGATTGATGCTGACATTTCTTGACACACAGCCTTTCATTCCCATGACGCATATTTGTGACACCTAGCAGCCCATGCCAGTTGAGGCCAGGTATAAGAGCAGGCCAGCAAAGCCCACTGCATTACAGTGAACCCGGAAATACTGAAAGTTTTAACCTGCATAGGAGGCAAAATTTTGTATTTATTATCTAATCTACCTGCAGTACATAACCATCCTGGTGTGATGAAATGAAAGATTAAAGCTTATTTGACAGTATGTAGAGAGGTTAAATTTATACCTGCTATATTCCAAAGGTGAGAATCATGGAAAGTGACCCCAAGATGTGGGCAGTCAACCATGAACAAGATGGGCAGCACCATCTTTAAGTGAATTTAGAACTAACCCAGATCTCTTCTATTGGCAGCAAAAGGGCAGACAAGCGCGATAAACAGCGTAACACTGGTTTGTCAGCGGTTATGTGGTTATCTCATTGTCACGTGTTCATATGTATTGTATTGTATCTTTGTATTATATAACCTTCAGATGATTTGGACGATTTTGAAGAATATACTAATCGCAAATTGAAAAGGTCTTGCCCCAAAAGTCTGCGCTCAAAGAACGTCAAGACGGCTCTGCTCTGCGTCAAGAAGTGCAAGGCCAACAGGAAATGCAAGTCGGTCAACTACCACACTCAGCAACGAAGGTAATTTTTACTTGCTCTCTTTGCATTCTACGACTAGAGCAGAATTATTCTTCTCCTATGTCTGAAGGTTATCCTGAATGAGTTATCTTGCATGGGTATTAAAGGTAAGGTTTTAATTGAATTTTTTTTATTTGGTTTGTCCCTCTGTTGGTTTCAAGTAGTAGACGAACCAATGAGAGGCCATTGTGCATTTAATAAAATGACGACTCCTCCCACTTTCAAAATGGTGTCGTTTTCAAACTTTTTTCACAGACAGAACTTCGATTTGGTGCGTATTTGCCCTTTTTAGACATAGGAGAAAGATAATCCATTATGGGTGGCCCATTGGGGATAACGTAAGGATCATTCCTTGTTGGAATTTCATGTCTTTGCTCGGCACCGTCTCGCGAAAACATGAAAATCCAACATCTCTTGATCCCAACGTTATCCTCAACAATGTGCCACCCTCACTGGATTCTCTATATACAATGTTTTTCTTACCTGCCAATAACAGTAAAATTATTCATACTTTCATATCGAACTGCTTGTCTATGTGCATGACGTGACTTATATTATTATTGAAGTCATTGGCCTTGGACACATATCACGCAACGAGGCTCGTGTTTGGCGCCGGAGGCTGCTGGTTCGATATCCGGCCGTCCATTGGTACAAAAAAAACCCAACACCTCCCTAAAGATTAATGACCAACGAAATCTATTTATATTGTTATTTTGTATATTTCATCAAGTGTCATCATTAGAGTGAAAAAAGAAAACTTTTATAAAATTGTAAGACAAGTGAGAAGTAGGCTGAATATTTAAGAACATGTCACAACTTATTTTTCTTTTCGCTGTGGCCCAGGCTATTAAGTATACCCGTGGATTTCGATTTCTGAAACTTTAGTTTTAACAAAGAATAAAGGCATTGGGCAGTGTATCGCAAGAATACCATTGGCGTCAATAAACTTTCATCTATAAGTAGCTCAGTTTTGTGGTATCTTCGAGCTGATCTTTGAAACTATGGCTGGAATATCACCTTCGGCTGAGCTAACACTGGCTATTATTAGACTCCAAAATTTCGTGAGTATAATACATACATTCGTATATAATTTGTTTAGGTGTGAGCTTTGTACCCGGAGCAAATATACCGCCAGGAGACATTTCAAGAAGGATAAAGGATGGATCCATTACGTGCAGGCTTCGAAGAAAAGTAAGCTGCTTCAAAATCTTTTTACTGAATTTGGGGTAAATTCAACTAGCAATATAACAGTATCAGGGTGGCGAGCAAGGAAGTGGCGCAAGCAGAGTAAAAATCAGCAGACAGTTACTTAGTGCACAGCTGTTTAGTGGGCGTTTGACGGTATTCATTCACTCCTGTGGCAGAACAAAAGTCGAGGAAGTTTTATTTCATTCTACATTCGTTGAATACCTTGGAGACGCAGCAGAGTGCACATTTTCCAGCAGCCCATGCACTACTACCCGTTCTTCTACAACATGTACAAGCTGCCTACCGTTAGCCACATCCGTGCTGTTATGCAACCGTTTTTAACGCGTTATAAATTAGCTTACACGGTCAGAACCTGTCACCTGTGCAAATTTCATTCCATACTACAATTGACTATATCCTTCGAAAGACTTAGGTCTCACAGGTAATGAGAAAAACTCCCAATAAACGAAGGTTTCTACCATAGGTACATCCAATAAGATAAAAACAAATAAAAAAATTATGATTTGAATTCATGCAAACTAAGCATACTTCCAACCTTTAAATATTGAGCATTTCCAAACGTATTGCAGATAGAGGTGTGAATAGCAACATCTGTTGATTGGCTTGTGGCATAGGTGAAGCCAATAAAATGAAAATGAAAGTTATATAATATGAAATTATGCTAATTAGACACACTCACGAGTTTTAATATTCGCTACTTTAAACCCATTAAAGATGTAGGAATTCCAATTCAAGAGATTGTGGTCAAGATACTTCATTTAATTTTTGAAAGATTTTACATTTTATTAATTTTCAGGGCACACTGACAGACTTGCCCTAGAGCAAATCTTTTTTTTTTTTTTCAGTACGTTTTTATATCAGTATTCTGTAGCAACTACACATATACGTCATTTTTACACAAAAAAAATCAACAATGCATTTTAACTTAAACCATTAAGATATTGTTAAAAAAATTGTAAGGCCAAATTCATTGATATGTACACGTATGCAACACGAGCATGGCTTTAACGAAATGCATATTACGCAGAAATATCGGGCGGGATTTTATGTAATATGCAATTTTATGGACGGCTCGAAAAGAATATTAACCTATGTGGAACAGCTAGCTCAATTTGCTTTTGCATGCGCCTACAATGTATATAAGTAGCACTTTGTGTATCCCTCACCCCCTGGTTTGTTTTAATCTTTTCAAGATATTGTACTTGTATTTATTATTATTATCATCATCATCATCATCATCATTATTATTATTAACCAATAATTGCATGGAATATTAACGTTATTGTCCTTTATCACGCGGTAAATGTTCAATCACTGCTCAATGACTGATCACAACTGAAGTGTGAAACGGGTTTACGCGCCATGCAGTGCGCGAAAAGTGAAAACAACTGGATGTTAAGCACATTTTGAAATACACTCAAACAATCACTTCTGAAGTATCACTCGCCACCACCCTGTTCATCTTTTTACTGAAGCTCATGCATTATGTTTTGTAACGTCAAATCGAAGCATATTGAGTTCAACATATAATGAAGACGAAGATATTAACAGACTGCTCTGTACATGCACTATTAGTTTACTCTTATCCATTATTGATGCATTTTCTACTTTGATTGAGTGCGTGAGTTTTTCCTGCTCGTGAAATGGACACAGCTGAAAACTGGGACCTATGTGCAGCATCGTCGAATAGGGTCACATTTTCGCGGTAGGCCTGTCTGAGGCTAAGAAGAAAAACAAGCTCATTATATAAAAGGACAGTGATAACTAAGACGATATTTTTACTCACATCCGGCGAGCAGACTGAGATCATATTGCACAATATTATTTCTCAATAACTTGACAACAAAGGATCATAATGACCTATTGGACTTCTCAATACCTTTGAAACAGTTGATCATATTGAAGCATGCAGCTTTACGATAACCTAATTACAAAGATTCATATTGAACGTTATTGCTTCCCAGTAACTTGGCCACATCGAATACAACATGCAAACAGACCAAACGATTGATGTCATGACAGAAAAAAAAATATTGTGGACAAGAAAATATATATATTGTATCACAAGTCCACAGCCCCCCAAAATACATGACTAACAGATTTCTACTTTCCTATAATTTTCATACTTTTTGTTTTAGTGTCTCTCTGTCCCAAGGGTAGCCTTAAAGATGACCGGAATAATCGTTGTTTCCTCTTGTCCAAGAAAAAGAATTCTTGGCATGGTGCCAGGAAATTCTGCATGAAGAAGGGTGGCTGGCTGCTTACTGTTGCCAACCAAGATCAAAGAGATGGTATAATCAAACTATTCACGGGTAAAGCGGCGTAAGTTTTTCAGTGGTGTTACACTGTATGTTGTTTTGTTTCGGTTCGGGTTGATGCTATTCGCTTAATCGGTCCTGACGGTCAAAATCACCAGATCTCGTGTCACGTGACGCGTGGCGCGCTCCGAAGTCTCTTTCCATAAGGAAAGAAGAGAGACGGAATAAAAATTTAGATATTGCCATTTGTGAATACAAAGACAGATTGATTCATTATCGCTCAAAATGGCATGTCCTCAACATAAGGGAAGACATCTGTACCACCGACATCCTTGTTATTTTGCAGATCAAACGTACAAATTATGTATGTGTACCAACACAGACATATTGTTTTTCTATGAATTCCTTCTTTCTTTCTTTCTTTCTTTCTTTCTTTCTTTCTTTCTTTCTTTCTTTCTTTCTTTCTTTCTTTACAGGCAAATTTGCCCAAAATCTCATTTGAAAAGTGTTATACGTATTAACTCCAAACTTGGCACAATTATACTTCAATAGATAAAGTCTCGCCATTTTATAATGACAGGTCGTGCTTTTCAAATTTGTGAAAATGAAAGCTAATTAAGCTTTAAAAATCTCCCATATCTACATACTATAGCAGATGTGATTCCGAGTGTATAGGAGTTCGATCATAGCAAAGCAAAGGTCATCTCAAATGTCAAGGTCATGTCAAGGCCAAAGGTAATGTCAAGGTCAAAGGCCAATTTCAGGTCAAACTCTCATTTTAAAGGTCAAGGTCCACTTCAGGTAGAGGTCATATCAAGGTCAACGGTCATTCCAAGGTCAAACACCACTTTCGATGGTGGCTTTCTTCTGGCCAAAACTTGGTCAAGTTTTATCCAATTTGATCATGTTGAGGCCCAAATTGTAGCTATTGTATCACTGCACATTTTAAAACACACTGACCTTTAAAGGTCAACGTCATATGGACCTTTGAAAGTGTACCCACCCATAACTCGGCCAATTTCCATCCAATTCTAATCATGTTGGACTTAAATTGTGGGTATTGTAAGACTGTACATTTTTGCAATGTATATGTGACCTCTAATGTCAAAGCTCAAAGGTCAAAGGTCAAGGTCAAGGTCAAGGTCATTTGGACTTTGAAATTTTCATCCAGTCATAAGCTTAGTGGAGTGTGAAAAATCAAAGGACAAAAGTTGTAGGATTTAATATTTACAACTTTGAAGGCACACAGATTTGCTTTGAAGCAAATCTTCTTTTCTTGTTAAAAATCTGTAATCGCATTGGAGTATGCATGCATTTATTTCGTCCTAATTAGACAAACATGATTGTGACAAACATCAACCCATGTATAGAAAATTAAGTATTTCCATTGCTGTGTAAAAGTTCATTGTAAATATATAAATATTTGTTGTAAACATCTAATGATATTAATGATTTTACATTTCCGGAAGGCCATAATGTACTTTTCATCTACTTTTCGCAAACTTGATGTAAATTTAACGTGTATCCAAAGAGTATGTTATTATCTAAATTAAGTTTTCAATGGAAAACTGATGTGTATGATATGACCAATCTACAGTCTAAAACAATCCTTCTCCATGGTGATAAAATGAGAGGAACTCATTTATAAACATTAACTCACCGTATTGCAGTGTTCCATGTTTCAAACACTTCATTTTTTCCCGAATATCAGAGTACGCGGCGACTATTGGATTGGCCTGAAAGGTGTGGGAAGAAGATACAAGTGGTTTGTTGGCCGAACACAGTACAAGTTACGTAAGCAGTTTTGGAAACGTGGTTTTGTAAGTGGACTTTGTTCTTCATTCTTATTTAACGCTATATTTTTGTTTGGACAAACAAGATATAAATTTTGCTAAAAATTGTTGAAAACTAGATTTGTACGTAGACTTTGTTCCCGTTTTATTGTATAGATATTGCTTTGTTAGGAAAAGAAAGTGTAACGTTCCCATAGGGGTTTGAAAACGCGGGTTTCTGTGCAACCCTTTTTACTGTTTGTAATTTTTTTTTTTTTTTTGGGGGGGGGGGGATGATGTGTGTGTTTTTTTCTTAGTTATTTGTTGGTATATGTAAGATTTGGAAGACTGATATTTGGGGGGCTGGATTTTTTTTTTTTTTTTTTTTTTTTTTTTTTTTTTTTTTTTTTTTTTTTTTTTTTTTTGTTATTTGTTGGTATATGTAAAATTTGGAAGACTGATTTTGCACGTAGAATCTGTTCCATTTTTTATTATAAAAATATTTCTGTGTCAGGAAAAGAGAGTAAGTCTTCCGTGGAGGTTCAGCTGTTTGGCTTTCTACGCAGCATCTTTGTTAGTATCTGAAAGCGCACTTTGGTTTACACATATGATGATGTTCGCTAGTGAGAGGACCATGGCAGTGGCAAAAGTCCACACACAACCAAATAAACGTGTCAAGGACGAGTTTGGCCTCCTAGATGGAAGGAAGCTTTTCTTAAAGTAAAAAATAAATGAATAGGATTCATTTTTTGTAAGTGGTCAACTTGCAAACGTCTTGATGAATACTAAAATTGTTGACACAATCGTCCACTGTTTCTAGGTAGTATTCATTAATTTTGACCCAGCGGTTTACAAATTAACAGAAATTTATGATTGAATTCAGGGATGCGAATGCATATCAAACCTGGAGCAACTCTTTGAAACAGAAATTAATCTTTTTTCGCTTCTATGACACTCAAATTATTTTTTGTATCTTTTGCACAGTCATTGTTGAATAATAAATCATCCCCTCAATAACGTGACCTTAATCTTCTATGCTCTGTCCCTATAGTGATCTGCTAGTGCTTATTAAGGCAATATAAAATTTGTCATAATTCAAGTTACGATTGCTTCTGTATTAAAGGTCAGTTTGATTGAATGAGTACCACAAATTAGAAAGTTGATGTTTAGGTTGGTTAGAAATAATATCTGAGAACCAAAACATTAAATTTAATTTTCGAACAGTGTTTTTTTATAGCTCCAAAAGTGAGCCACATTTGCAACATGAAAGCGCGGGCACTATTTCCAATCGTGTCCCAATTTGGGAAAATGGTAGTTACGTCACAAACACAACCCGCTGGCCAGGCCGAATGTGTTTTAAGCCAGATTGCCTTCAGTTTGCCAAGAGTCATGGCAGATACAGCGGAGTATAGTACTTTCGGAGAGTCTGAATTGACTTTTTCATATACATGGTCTGATGAGCATGAAGAAGAATTATTAAGAAAAGCTGTAACAGCGGAGGAAAAGATCATTCAGCCTTACAGACGCCCAAAACCCTGCTGTGCATAATACTGTGCAGCCGTGAAAAACAAAAAAAAAACAAAAAAAAAACAAAAACAACAAAAACAAACAAAAAAAAAAAAAAAAAAAAAAAACCAGATGATCGCAACTTGCCGTCTTGACAATGATAATTCATTGCATAACAAATATTCCCTATCAAAAATTACCAGACTTCATTCAACAAGATGAAGCATGCATGCGATTAATTGGATTTGCGTCAGGATGGGCCAGGTCTTGCAGTGTTTCAAATTCTAGCATTCGCGTGAACAGCTGTGGCCTCCGCCCACGTACGTAAAAGTCTGTACAAACAGCTAATTTACCCATCCCATCTTTTTGGTCTATGGATGATTAAATATGTTTGCATAGCGGTGTTAAGTTTGTGACGTCACTAACCTTTTGCGCCTTGAAGGTGTCGGGAATGAACGAAATGCTACAATCTAAGGCGCAATGTGTGTGTGTGTTTTTTTTTTTATAAAAATGTATATACAAGTATTAATTTCGCATCTAATTTTTCAAAGTGCACCGTATGGTTAGAACATCCCATGAGTCAGTCATGTATCCATTTGAAACATGCTCAATCAAGCTGACCTTTAAGGAAGTAGCCATCGAAGCTGTAAGTAATGGGCGCCAGAGGTACATAAGAAAGGTACATGTATGAAGAAAAACCGGGTTTGTGGAGAATTGCACAGGCTTTTTTTCAGAAATGTTGGGTAATAAGCAGATGCGACACACAGCCAGATGCTGCTGTGCACAGCTCTGGAAAATTGTGTCAGCTTTTTTAATGGGATCGCTGGGAAAATTAACTGTCTATATTACACTTTCAGGGTGCCAGAGTGAGGGGGAAGAATTGTGTAAAAGCCTATGGAAAGACTGGCGGAAATTGGCGTCCTGCTAAATGTGGCGATAAACTAAACTTTGTCTGTGAATTCCGACAACCTGGTGAACGCAATATCAATGGTAAGTTCATTATAGCGACATCTGGTGAAAAATACTAAAAGTTGTAAGAATTGCAGGAATGCCCCTGTACGAAAGCAGACATTTAGTCAAATTACGCATATTCAGAACTAAATGCATGTCTTGTGAGAACCTCCCATAGACGTAAAGCCCCATTTCTTTACACACAAGGGATATATCCAGCAAAAAAAGCTCAAACCTTGAAGGACTAACAAGGATAACCCCCATGACAATAAAAGATGTGTGTTGCAAGTGTAATTGAAGTTTGGTATCTAGCTTCTTGGGGTGGAGCGATATGGTAGGTAAACAAATCCAGCCGCACTGATTGGCTGCCAGTTGTCTACTGGATGTGACGTCAAATGTAATTTCGCTTGAAAGGAAGTTGTGTCAAATGCAATTTGCCTTCCCGAATACCTGATATGTTCTTTACTTACAGTTGATTGCCCATCTGGATGGATTCTCTATGGAGTATCTTGCTACAAATTTGAAAGTAAAAAGAAAGATGGTTTCGATGGAGCTCGAGAAAATTGCAAATCATTTGGTGCTGACTTGGTCAAATTTCGAAGCAACAAGGAAGGAAACTTTCTGTTAAAAATGGCGTAAGTTTTACACATTAATCGTCTGTAAGACAGTCAGCTAATTCTTCCGTTCGAAAGTTAGCTATTTTTCGGACAGCTGAATCTCTCTCTCTCTCTCTCTCTCTCTCTCTCTCTCTCTCTCTCTCTCTCTCTCTCTCTCTCTCTCTCTCTCTCTCTCTCTCTCTCTCTCCTCTCTCTCTCTCTCTCTCTCTCTCTCTCTCTCTCTCTCTCTCTCTCTCTCTCTCTCTCTCTCTCTCTCTCTCTCTCCTCTCTCTCTCTCTCTCTCTCTCTCTCTCTCTCTCTCTCTCTCTCTCTCTCTCTCTCTCTCTCTCTCTCTCTCTTGTGTACGCCTCTGGCCTATATCTTCACCGCGGTAAGCTGCCCTCCAGTTGTGAATCAGGTTCATGCTGCTAACAATGGACATGTATGAACTCGAAATACAAAAAATGTCATATGGATGGTTATCAGCTTGTACCATTATAACCAGCTGAAAGTAAACATGATGCAATGAGATAAAGATCAATAGTGTGTAAAGTGGATAGGCTCTTAACGAATTTTTAGTCATTTTGATCAATGATGAATTATAATTGGTAGGTTACCATTTTATCGCGAATGGGTCCCGAATAAGTTTCTCACTCACGTGTAGCGGATCAGATGGTGTGCATTTATCATATTATTTGACTAGAATATGTGTCACGTTCGTTTCGCAGTCCTAGAAAAAACAGTTTTAATCTTAACTTGTCTAACTTTAAGCAGGACACTCTTCATATGTTCTTCCAATTAGATAACATTGTGTCATTTTGGAAATATTTTTCTCTGGAACTTCCGGATTGTATGTTCTTTGTGAAGGATTTTTTCCTATTTCGGGTCCACGGTTCAGAATATTTTGAAAAAATACAAACAATTAATTACGTTTTTATTATTTTACTGTAATCTGTCTTTTTATCTCGATTATACCATTGGTCATGATATTTCTTTTTTTTTTGGCAACATAGTGATGATAACGAAATATATCTCTGTTGGCTAGCAGTGTACAATGTTTTGGCAAACAAATAATAAATTGAAGAAAGCACATTGATCGTTATGTGCATGAAGTGAAATTAAAGCTGGGCAATGCTTTTACTTTAAGCACATTTTTTTCACTCTGTTTTATTTAGCCTGCTTTTTTTGTACATGTTTCCCATTTCGATTTACCGGGTAACTCTCGATCCAATATTTACTTTCCTTTGCCATTCACGTCCAAATAACGGACTTTCTGACTAAGACTTTCGAGACTGATCAAATAGGCTTTCCTAATAGCTTTACAAAAAGGACAATGATAAAAAAGTGTATTTCGTGTACAACATTGTTGTAATCACAACTTGATGGTCCGGCATTTTCGTTGGTTATTTGCCCAATAATGAGTCAAAGTCTTCATGGATTAAAATTATTAAAGAAAAAGACAATTCATAATTTGGAATCATGGACAATTTCGCCACTATTACACATCAAAACTTTTTTAAGACCATCTTGTCAGTACCCTCTTCCTAAAAAAAAGCAAAAACAAAAAACAAAAAACAGAACATAACACCCACCCACCCACCCACCCCCACCAAAAAAAACCCCCAAACAACCCCCCCCCAAAAAAACACCCCCCCCCAAAAAACAGCCCCACTAGCATATTGACCAAAACTTAAAATTATCAGATAAGCCGGCGCCCAATTCCACAACACGAATGCTTTTTTGAAACATTTGTCTGTAATCCACAGACCAAGTTTTAATACGTTCAAAACAACTTTGAAGTCAATCTTTTGTTTTTGAAACGACGAGAATGAATTTGATGTCATTAAAAAATAAAATAAAATGACGAGTGCATATTCTTCATTTTGGAAAGTTATCACGCATTTTATATATATATATATATATATATATATATATATATATATATATATATAATATATATATATATCTATACGTACGATGATATGGCTCAAATTACCGCCTTGTCTAGTCTGCATCTCACCATCCTTATCATATCTCAGCATTATGTTCAATATAACATACAGTCTTTTTCCCTCTCCATACAGTAGCATGCCGTTGTCGACCAATATACTTTATATGCAACCATAGTTGGTACTTTTTGGTGTACTTGCATGCAAATTTATATGCAAGTTAGTGTCTAGTTGGCCATTTTCACCTGTATTGAACACTATTATACTGCAGTGCAAAGAAATTCAAGAAAGCACCTTTTTGGGTTGGTTTGAAAACGGAACGTAAGAAGTGGAAGTGGGTTGGAGGTGGACATCCGAAGAAAACAGCAAAGGTCAGCAACTACGCAGTATTCTGTGCAAGTCATATCTCGGACATAAATAGCCCTGTGGTAAAAGTAGTACCCATACACATGCATTTTCCATGTTTACTCGCAATAAGAATTATCCGCACATTTGTCGGAGCAGTCAGCAAAAGCCCTATATATTATAAAAAAATATGCTCGCTCAACAATATGAACTATAAACCATATTTCTCTACCTATAAGATCAACAATTAAAAAAATCGATAATAATTACATTGCACTAAGAAGAAACAGCTCCTGCCCAGCAAGGGGATAGGCTGATTTGGTCTTAATTCCACGAGTCCTCGAAGCAAAGTATGATCAAATGTCCGTATCACCAAACACAATATGTGTGACAGAGCTGATTGTGTGAAATATGCCCGACAGGTGTCCAGAACATGTCATCCTGCTATGCCTCATCTAGAATTCCATACATGAAAGAAATTTTAACTGCGGCAAATACAGGCTTTGAAGCAGACCAAATTTACATGCATGATTTTTTTGGGGGGTGGGGGATTTGAACAGGAACGAGTTAAACGTACCACAGGTCGGAGACTCAGGATGCTATAAACTGTTGGCCTTCTAGTACGGGGGA
>CAXHWN010000030.1:0-28515 GCA_964020975.1 Hermodice carunculata | reverse complement strand
CACAAGGTACATTTTCAGCAAGTTTTAGCATAACCTTAGCTGCAGTTATAGAGAACAAATTGAAAACAGTGATGACACAAAAATTCATTAAAAAAAATAGAAAAAAAAAATTGCAGGCCCATATGTTGCACACATCATGGCCTATGGGTATCCTCTGGAATATCAAAGCAATTGACTTGGCAGTTTTGGAGAACAAGATTTGCAAAAGATGTTGCAAAAAATGAACACAAAATGCATAAGAAAATAAAAAATGAATGAAGCTTGAACACTTAAAAACTTGGTACTGATATGCCCAAAGCACACCCCTGCCAAGTTTAAAGTGCTGGTGAATAATGGTTTTGGAGATGAAGTTGAAAATGTGAATTATTATTGGAATCTCCATTGACTTACAAAGTAATCAACATAAATGTATGCATTTACCAACAAGTACCCAAATTGAAAAAACTGTTTAAAATCAGGGATGCACAGTTATGGCACCCTGCAACCAAATTTGTTTGGCCCTTCCACCAGCTACATTTCTACTATGTTTCAAGCATAGTCTGAGTGGCAGTTTTGGAGGAAGTCAAAAATAGCAAAAACACACAAAACTTCATAAAAATGCATAGAATAAGGAACAAAAAAATATACCACCATCTGTTGAACACATTAAGGGCTGTAGGTCCCAAAAAGTGTTCTTATGCAATTTCAAAGCAATCAGCTGAGTGGTTTTGAACACGACTTTTTTCAAGATTTTGGCAAAAAGTGAACAAAAAAATATCATAAAAAATCCAAAAATGACTGGAGCATGATCATTTGTACGAATTTGGTGAAAACCCATCTAAGTCAGATCCCCACTAAGTTTGAAAAAGAATCTGGCCAACAGTTTCAGAGAAGTCAAAAATATAAATGTGAACTGATGACAATAAATACATGTACAGACAGCTGACCATCCTATAAGCTCAGGTGACCAACAAGTCAGCTGAGCTAAAAATATAATATACATGTAATGGGTAGACCAACCCTCAGAGCCCCTTGGCCAGGGTAAAAATATGATGACCCCCAAGTGACCTTGAAACTATGTCAAGGTCCTTGAATGTTTAACTCAGTCAACCTTTTAATGAGATGCTTTTACAGTATGTGTTTCATGATAATAGATAAATCTGTTCAAAACTTATTGCATCCATAAGGTAAGGGATGCATGCTCACACACACACAGACACAACCGGACAATACCCCATCTGCTGCTAAGCTTAAAGGGAAAAAAACACTCCTTTTTCCCATGTACAGAACACAGTATTGTGAGTGATAAAAGTGTGGCATTTTCTGACAGAGTTCCGCTGTAGCAGGTAGAACCAAGAACTTGATATGTCTTACATTTATTTTAGTGTCCTATAAAATGCAACGATATTTGTAGAAAAATTTCTCCATCTTGAATGTAGAAAATTTCACTGTGTATGACTGTATTTTGGGGCGTATTTTGAGCTCTTTCCAACATTCCTGCATGATGTAAAGCTGCTCCATACCCTAGTCTGCGTGGGGTCTGCATCCACCAAAGCTAATACACCCCTATTTCTGTGCCCCAGGCTGTGTAACAGGTTCCCCCAAGACAGCCAAAGTGTCGCCACAGAGAGCCCTCTTGGTCAGGTGATGGTGGCTGTCAGTGTGACATCACGCCAACATTATGTAAGTCTGCCTGGGGAGACAGATGACAATCGTGACTGTCCTGACAGTCAGGTGCCAGAACATGGAACTATGGTACCTGAGCACGTCGACTACTTCAGTCTGGAGCCAGCTTCTGCCCTGAAGCCTTTTTTTGTTTGTATGTTTTTGTTTTGTTTTGTTTTGTCTTAATCAGCTCAGTAGTTCAAGAAAAATCTGTCACATCATAGCAAAATAAGTTATTGGTTGTATGGCTTCTGCAACAATTTTGGCTTTTTTTTTTGTCATTTATCTCAATTAGTTCAAGCAAAATATGTGACGCCATGGAAAAAAATAACCTATTGAGTCACTAATGATGGGACATGACATGAAATGACTGACTGACTGAACAATGGTAGTATTATCCATTAGCTAAATAGCCAGTAACTTAAAAGGTGTGATTTGGTTGACAAAATTTTGTAGTTTTTAGCCAAACTGGCTGACAGTATTTCATAGTTTATTCAACTTTTCACGCATATGTTCATGGTACTGTGAAAAATTATTCAGCTTTATTGAGCAAATTTTAAAAATGTTATTTTTTCTGATTTTGGCTAACAAATCAGTATTTGACTAATTAGGTTAATTTTACTCTAGCCAAGCTGGCTACAGTTGAAAAATTCCTTGGACCAGCCCAGAACAACTGACTGACTGACTGGAATGAATGAATGAATGAATGAATGAATGAATGAAAACAAGACAAAAGATGAAAACTAGATGAATGATTGGACTATCTCATTGATACGAAACTGGCCAACACCTGGGTCAGTGGTTTTTTGCCTTGTTTTACATGTACGAGTTATGAAGAACCACTTGCCAGGTAATGCAAAAACCACTGACTTTAACTCTGCCGTGTTAGTTGAATGAAAGTTCTTTCTGTGAAGAAACTAAACTAAACACTGACTTCCCATAATAAAGCCAGCCGAATACTCATAATACTGGGGGGGGGGGGGGGGGGGGGGGGGGGGAGTTGCTGGTGTGGAATGAATAACACAGATAACAATGGACTAATCAAGGAAGCAAGAGGCAGACAAAATAATGAGCAATAGGTAACCTTGGTCTAGCGAGGACGGTTTGCATGTCTACCTGCTTGGTTGGCCTGTTTGCACAGCTGGCTGATGATAAATGGCCGTGCAAACTGGTCGACACAGGTAATTATGAGAATAACATGCTTACAGTTACAATCTACATCCAGTCAAACCACTTACTCTTGTACTGTAACTCATGAATCAACATAAGACTAATTACCTGGCCTAAGACGGCTGACCTGCTCATTTATGCTCTTCACAAAGCCCTCTGGCAACTCCACCAGTCTCTGTAAGGACAGTTTAGCAGGTTATTGTTACACTCGGATCTGTCAGCTGTGTAAATTACGATCCGTGCTTTCTCCACTCAAGTGACAATTTTTCAAATTACACACTCGTTTTTTTTTTCTTTTGTTTGTTTTTTATTTTCATTCATAACAAATGTGAACTGAAACCAGCTATCCTAATTGTTAAATAGTGTCTCTTCTGATCACCCTGGCTGTGCAGAAATTTATTAATCCTTTAGACCTTAAGCCAGCCAAAACAGGATGGTGGTCAAACGATGTATGCTGCCATGTTTTGGACTCATTTCATCACTAATGCAAAACAACCCAAAAGAGAGCAGTAGATGAAACCCATGAAAAAAAAAAACATCACCCAGGTCAACAGTTTTCCTTGGCACGGGTTTGGCACTTGGTCCTAGTGCTTCAATCATGGCAAGGAAAGCTGTTGACTCAGTCTGAATTGAAGGGGAAAGGGTTAAAGTGACCCACAACAGGGCAAGTCCGAGACACTATTCTCCACGGTGGCAGCACCTGCTTCCTGTGCCACACAACATTTTCAACCAATGAATGAAGCATCTTTTGTTTATCCCTGAGGTGTCTCCACTTGCAACAGGTGAATAACAGGGCCAAGTTACCAGCATCGCCACCTACAGGCAAGATGCTCCATTAGAGGACTATACACATCCATTATTTGGAATGTTGTACTTGTGCAAAGGTGAAAAATAGAGACAACTAAGTGTCATTTAAGAGTGTTTTGATTCAGCCAAAATTGACGAGTGTTTTATAGAACCCGGGTGCTTAAATAGGGCAATACGACAGTTATAAACTTATGTCTTAATGTCATGAGCCTGAGATTCCACCGAATACAATTTGACGAGAAATTAATCTTTTCTACAAACTCTCTGTCCTCCACATTCCTAGTTACAAAATGCATTGATCTCAAATGACAATTTATCAAGATGCTGTCCCATTTTGAAAACATTAGGTGCATGTGCACACAACAGAAATGCAGTGAGAAATAATTTGTCAATTTGTAGTGCAAAAACATCTTTTAAACTTACCCCTTTTGGGACAAATGCATCCCCGATCAATGGTATCATGACCTGCGACACATAGTCAATCTGGTCCTGGATGCTTTCCTTCAATTCTGCATAGCGATGCTGTAAATATACAAATATTCCAAACCATGAGTTTCCCCCCTTTTTTTTTTAATTTTTGTTTTGCTTTTGATGTCGCTTTTTTTTCTGTATGTGATTCAGAAACACGTATGGATATACCATTCAGAGCCCAAACTCACTGTCTTAAGTTATCACTTCTTGACATCCCTCCACCTCTCCATTTTTACCACCCCCAAAATGCTCAAGCAATGGACATTTTTCCGATTACTAATGCAAACATTGGTCTGAATTTGAGTCTCACGCTTTGGAAATTTCACAGGTGACTTGGTAGCAGAACAGAAATACATGTACAATGCTATATGTTTTCATGTGGTGCTGAAAGTTGAAACAGGGTATACAGCTGCATTTCCAACACCTGAGACTAGGACACCAGTCTCAGCTGACACTCAGAACAATCATACCCTCCAACTACAATGGAAAGTTTCAATGATCTTTTACTTCAAGGTAACCCTCACATTTCTGTCGCATATTAGGTAGGCATTATAGCATACACACCAAACTCCATTCTACTATAGTTCTAAATTTATTTTTGCTTCCTATATTTTACTGGTAAGATTAAAATGCAAAAATAAGAAACAGAGTTTAAAAGTATTTTGAATACCTGCTCACAAATGATAATAACTTTAAAACATCTGGGCAATACATGGTTTCGAAAAATCAGACAGGAATAATGATTCTACCTTTCAATATTTCACAAGAATAATAATTCTATCTTTCAATATTTTACAAGAATAATAATTCTATCTTTCAATATTTTACAAGAATAATAATTCTATCTTTCAATGTTAAAATGAGAGAATTAATGCATGTGCACTTGCAAATTAAAAGGACATATACAGCAGATCATCAACCCCACTTGGCATGATTATAAAATGTTATGTATCATAATACATATTCTATATTATTAACTGATCAAGTATTATCAGTTTTCATAAACTCTTCTATTGAAATGACCCTATGGCTTACTTTGAATGTGCCCCTACAGTTTTTCTGCTCGTTAATCAATGGATTTATTTTCAAGTGAACAAACTTAAAAAGTTTTTTGATTTCAACTTTTCCACTTAAACCTGAAATTAGCATTTTTGGACCCCATTCTGTCAAATATTTTAGAAATACTTTGCATAGTGTTGTTATTTTTACGTGGTTTTTTTTTTTTTTTTTTTGGCCACCAACAAAATAAGCAAAAATATAAATGGAATGAAATAAATTCACGTAAATAGGGCCTGGTCAACTGGCCTACAGTGCTCCTGACTGCAGACTTCATTTTGTTTGTTTATCCAGTTTATGTACTTTAGTTTTGTGTAGAAGGCAGACAAGTAGAAACAGTCCATGCGTCAAGTTGTTTTATTCTGATATACCTCGAGGGCACTTTTGGCATGCCCGGTGTTTACTGGTTCAGTTTCTCTGCAAACATTTTGGAACCATCTCTGGTCTGGACACTACATGTACGATTGCACATAAATAAATAAACATCATAATACAAAAACACTTTTTCACATGTTATGCATAAATTAACTTCAAAAGTAGTTTTCTATCATTAACATTACTTTTATGACATATGGTAGCTTTTTTGGTATATGTTTACCGGGTCTATGCACCACCATCCTAATCTGCATATATCTACATATCAATTAGTATACATGACTGACACTAGATGTCACTATACAATGTTTTCCTTACAGTCACCACGGATCCCCAGGCAGATACAAAGACCTCTGCAAAAACTATACACTGTCCCAGCACTCTTGCATGTATGCCTCATGTTCAAACTGTTTTGTTTGTTTATTAAACTTATATTAGGTATTATATTTGCATTGTTCTTCCTATCCCTGGGAAAGTGTTCTTTGAAGTAACTTTTCCATCAATAATTTTTGATGCCCTTGATCATTTATCGATTGTGCTACATGACGTCTGCAGACAGAAAATTGGCTGAGAGACAAGATGTTTCAAAAAATATGTTTGTCTTTGTTGCATTGCATGTACTTGTACAATGTATAGTCCCTACATGGGAGCACTTTGTTCCTACAAAAGTACTAAATGTATACACACACACACACACACACACACGTATGTATGTATGTATGTATGTATGTATGTATGTATGTATGTATGTATGTATGTTTGTATACATGTATGTATATACATATATATATACATACATATATACATATATATACATATATACATATATATATATATATATATATATATATATATATATATATATATATATATATATATATATATATATATATATATATATATATATATATATATATATATATGAACTGTGATCTATAGTTATGTTCTGCAGGAGACCCGAAAGCAAGTGCATCATTCCTGGGATGCATGCTGCAGGAAATCAGTACTTTCACTGACGCAAAATGGAGCTGTTTAGGGGCAATTACCTTACAAAAGGTCGCTAACTGTTTGCCACCCTTCAAAGCTATGTCATTTCCCCCCACCCCCCATCATGAGGGGCCTTTTGGGGATGGGACAAAGAAGGTACACTATGACAATGCCAAATTTGTGACTACCAACAATAGCATTTCTGTCTCTGTTCCATTGCCTTTGCCAAAATCAAGGTGGCAAACTCACAAATACCTTACGGGTAGGGAGAGTCAATAGGATAGGTACCAGTGACTTGTTTTCACCAGAAATTTGAGAAATTTAACTATTACCCATTGGAAATGAGGCCTAGAGAAATATATATGTCAGTGTAGTGTACATTCATTTAATTTCAACTAGTACAGTTACAAATAAAAAAAAGCAAAAAATAAGAATAGATAAGAAAAGCATGTGTGTGCGTGCGTGCGTGTGTGCGTGCATGTGTGTCTGTTTTAGTTCTTGCTCCCATGAAGTTGACATAACTCTCAGTTTTTTCATAAGGTAGAAGTATAACTTAAATCCAGTTTCACAAATAAATCTAGCAATGCCAACCTTGACAGGTTCCATGTATATATATTTACTATATAATTTAAGCCAACTCTCTCTGGCCATTTTTGTCGTACATGTCTTGTGGCAATAGCATTGGGCACAAGGAAACATGGTGGACAACCTGAAAAGCAAAGTGATAGAAAGATAAGGCAAATGTTGATGAAGGTAGTTACACGATGTGCTAAAATGCCTGTCCAGTTTCATTCATAGCTGGAATCATCAGAGACGAGTAAGTTCTATTCTACCCAAGGATAAACATAAATGTTTATGTTTACTATTTACTGAGAGTTGGTCTGTGGTCTGTGATTCCCCCCTCCCCCTCCCCCCTCCCCCCTCCCCCCCAAAAAAGAGACAGAGAGAGAAAAGAAAGAAAGAAAGAAAGAAAGAAAGAGAGAGAGAGAGAGAGAGAGAGAGAGAGAGGGAGGGAGCAAAGAAAGAAAGAAAGAGAGAAAGAAAGAAAGAAAGAAAGAAAGAAAGAAAGAAAGAAAGAAAGAAAGAAAGAAAGAAAGAAAGAAAGAAAGAAAGAAAGAAAGAAAGAAAGAAAAGTGTCCATCTGCCCACCTGCTCCTTACCAGCATGATATAGAGTCAGTTAAATGTGTAAAACAAAACCCGACAGATCATCCATTCTGAAAATATGGACCCAACTTTCCAATAAAGTCACTAAAAATTTCCTCAAAATTTCAAACAATAACAGACAGCCAGTTTTCACCAGAGTCCTACTCTATATCCTCAGGTACATCCACAACAAAAATTTGTGGAAGCTGCAATCAAGCCTTCTCCAGACAGAGCAGTTCTGTCATCCCTTGGACACTTGGATAGCCTCAAAATAAATACCTTGAAAATTCATAAAAATCTCAAAAATAACCTGAATTGAGTGGTTTCAACCAGCATCTTGTCCTCAGACATAACTCTGACAAAAACTTGCCACAGCTATGGTCTCTCTTCTTTTTTTTTTTTTTTTCATTGGAGATGACTTTTTTTTTTACTTGCTTGCCTTTTTCAGGAGGGGGGGGTCATTTATTTTTGTCAGAAACATCAGCTGATACAAGCCCACATATTCACCAGGTAATCGCTGTACTATTCTTGAAGGTTGTTTGCAACTTACTATTCTTGAAACATGTTCCAATAAACATAATCAAGCCAGGTATAATGAAATCAATGTTCAAGATTAAATCAATACCAGTATTGTTGGAACCGAAACAACCTGTGCAAAACAATACCTGGAAAATGGATTCATTGTGAGCAGGTTGAAGCCACCCATGGACATAATTGAGTCACGAACGTGCCATTAATAGGTGGAACTGCTCCATCTCCTGTCAGGGCTGAACCTGGCAACAGTGCGTGCCTAGCAAGGTGGTGATAGAATTTGTCCATTATCTGATGAGTTTTGTAACAACATGTACTGGTGGTTCTGCTACAAGAAAAGCGGCCACATACTGCAGGTGACCTGTCACGGCAGGTAAATTAACAAAGAAATCGACTGTTGTTGCCAAGAAAAAATGTGGCCACAAAGAACAGGTGACCTGTCACGGCAGTGGCTGCATACAGCAGGTACCACTATAATTTATTTTGCAACAAAACTTTTCATTCACATCCCAGCATGCCTAGTCTAAAATTAGTGGGGTTTTTTTTTTACATTGCCTGGCAGGTCATGCCCTCCCTGCCCAGCCATCCTTAGCTTCTATAAGGGCAGCTGGACCATGACATGTTGGACAACAACAAAAAAACAACAAAAAAAGACACTTACTATGGCCTTTACCAGCCTAGTGCTATGTATGTTACTCCATGTATCTAAACTGTGAAGAATGAAGTCATGATTGATCTATCAAGATTAACCCACTCCCTATCACTCAAAGATGGAGGGGAGACAAGAGGCTCCCTTGTAATGCATTGGGCGCTTAGTGCCTAACACTTGCGAAGGAAAGTTGTTAGTTTGGGACATGTTATCTTGATATATCTCATCAACATTTCTACAAGTTGTTACTGTTCAAACTAGAATAATAGCTGTTGCCGACAGACTAGATGCCCCCCCCCCCACTTTGCACAGACAAGGCTGTGTGACCTTGAAAATGAGGTTAAGGTTACCTACATGTAATTGTAATCTGGTCGAGAAACAATGTCAAGGTACTATTGAGGTAAGTTTGAGTTTAATGTGGCCAATGTATCATGATCGAGATATCTGGCTCACAAGGATTGTGCTTTGGATGGTTGAAGAAGATAACAAGAGGCCCATGGGTCTGGTGCTCTGCTGACATATTAGTTATGATACAAATATCCCATAAATTTGGTATGACTAGCTGCATTCTTTGCTGGAATAATTTTACAAAAGTTTCAATACATTTTGACTCACAATTTCTATACAACTATAGGTGGTGCCACCAGTACCATCCCTGATCAAGATTTTGATCTCCCACGATCCAACCAAATTTCATCAAAAATTAAAGATGTTAGAACATTCAGAAAATCTCACATTTCGAGCCTTATATTACATGATACAGTGGTCCCTGTCACCAGAGACCACCCCTACAGCAACAAAAAAAGTGGTCTTATGAGACAGGTGGTCTTTCATGACAGGTAAATTAACATGGGAAGTATAGGACTTGGGAATCTGAAAAGTGGTCTCTCATAAGAGGGTGATCTCTCACGACAGGGGTCTCTCGTGACAGGGACTATTGTATTGTTACTGGCACCACCAATATCATGTATACTCGACTTAATTTTTTTTATCTGCTTTTAGTTCTGAAAGTTATACATGTCTACATTGAAAATTGTAGTTGCTGCATTTGCAACCCACTTCCATGTATATGTGTTGCCCAGCAACCTTGAAAAATAGGTCAAGGTCATTCATATTCCATCAAATTATGATTCTTAACCCAAGGTATCTTTTCTGTAAATTTTATCACGTGAAAATTGGACATTGTGAAAATGATGAATTTAATGTGTTTACCATATATTTGGCAAATTCTCCATTAAATACAACAGGAGGTGCCACCAGTACTTCACGCATAATATCGACTTGTCTATGTAATAAACATGTAATGTTTAATTCACATCATAACTACAATTAAATATACAAGGCCCACTGCCAGCTACTCACCTCTACCAACTTTTTAGTCCAAGTGACCTTGAACAAGTAGGTCAAGATCATCCATAATGTGTGACATTCTAATTTTAGCCATGATACATGATACATACCGGGGTTTATCCTATAAATTTGGTAAGACTAGCTGCATTCTTTGCTGAAACAATGAATTCATATAAGTTTGACCACATTTTGACTAATAATTTCTGTACAACTATAGATGGCACCACTAGTATTTACCTTGATCAAAATTTTGACCTCCCCCATAATCCCACCACATTTCTGAAGATCCGCCTCAAATTAAAGATGCAACAGTCTTCACATGATTTTCACATTTGGACCCATATATAACATAATATTGTAGGTGGCACCACCAATATCCAACTTGACCTAGATTTTCATACACCCTTTAAGTTTTGAGAGTTCAACAGGGTTAACTTGAAAACTGTGGATGGTATCGCACTAACGAGCAAAAGTTTGTGGATAAATGGACAGGAGTCTCAATATAGAACACACTGCAAAGAATGCACTTATATGATACACTGATCCAATATCTCAATCACTAAAAAGATGGAAAACATTATGACTTGATGAAGGAAACGGTCCGGGAGGATCCCATAAGCACCATATCCTGATAGATCACTCAGTCTCAACATGAGCCATGCACGAAAAGAGGGACGGATGGACAGACAGACATGAGCGATCAATAAGCTATGTGACCTTAGGTCAGCAGAGCTAAAAACAGTGTAACCCTCACACACCCACCCCCCACCCCCAATTATGTGTTGTGGGGATGGTGGGGGGGAGGAGTTAAATTAGCCACAAACATTGAAGCAGATGACACTTGACCACCAGCCTTTTTGGTCGCTTGTTTAAGGAGGAAAGGGTTGAAAACTAGCAAGAAAAATGTGTACAATGGGGGCTTTCTACATGTGAACAAGACATGCACTGTGACACTTATGTTGATTTAGCTCCACTTATACATGTTCTGACTCAGTCTTTTCAACTGTATTGATTTCTAAAGTACCAGCATATGAATCAAGATAAGAAATAAGACATTTATTTCAATAAACATAATACTTCATATGAAAAGAGGATTTACTCCACTCCATTCACATATTCTTAATGTAAGTGTATAACAGATGGGTTGGGAAGAAAAAAAATTCATAAAATTTCACTAGGTTTTGAGGAACAAAGACAAAGATTATACAGTGTTCCTTCTCGAGGTACCTGTAAGTATATGACAGAAGGTAACGGGGATTTCTGTACTGGCATACGGTGGAATTTACAATAACCGTACTTACGTCCTGAAAGCCTGTTTATTTTCCATACTTTATATGAGACATGATTTATATATTTTCTCATTTTCAAAACTTGTACTAGGCCAAAATTATTATGCGTTCCAACAGACCAGTACCCGTACCCCCACCCCTTTTATATAAATGTTATTGCACCAGTTAATTCACAGAGCCAAGTAATATCCTGTCTTCCCACACAAAATCTCTCTGACAAAAGATGCTATTGTAAGCCCATAGAATACTGCAGGCTTCCGGAAAATGAAATGCATCCACAACAGTTAATATAGTTACAGAGGCACATATTACACAAAATGCAAGTTTCGAGATAGCCTGATATCTCGTTTTAACAATGACTCTTCATTCTTCCCTTTCTTTACAGCATCAACAGATAGTTGCTTCTTTATGTCCCCATCATTTCAAATTTTCAAACATCAAATACCTACATTGATTCACTTGGTGAATGTGACCTTTAAAATCATGACAGGATAAATGCAGCTATTGTTGCTAAAAATGTAGCCACCAAGAGGCACAGTGCATATGTATAGCATACAATTTTACATATAACCTGGCATCCCCTCAGGCCTTTATTTCTGATCTCTGTATTCGTTTTTTTCCAACATGAACTAACTTGATTCTCTCCATCCATCGAGTAACATTTTCCGAACTTCTATATACTGGTATTTCAAGGATGTGAACTGAAACCATGGAAATATGAAATCATCAGAAAGCAATTACGGTTGTGTATTGTTGGAGCTGACCAATGGGATGTCAGTTTGGCTGCACATCCTAGCAATTGACCAATAAAGTGGCATTCTTGGTAAGGTCTTGGAGGAACTGGCCAATAAGAAACAAGAACACACATAGAATGTCTGGGCACCTACCAACATGTAAATGTGACAACACAATGGTTGCTCAGAAATAGATAAAAAACAAATTAAAAAACAATCATGACCCAAACCTGACTCGCCTAACCTAGGACTGGTTTGCAAGCGCTACAAACATCCCCCACCAAAATTTCCGGTGATGTTTCAATAACATGCCAGTTCCACTTATTCCAATAATAGTGTTTGATGTTCAGTTTACCGGTCAAGTCTCTATGACAACATCAGCAGGCAGTTCATGTATTCCGTTTGTCCTTCTCCTTGTTTAAATAAATGCTTTCCCAATAACACCAAGGAAATCTGTTGACCTAGGCCATGCTGTCCTGTTGACCTAGGCCACTCTATCCTGTTGACCAAGGCCATGTAATCCTGTTGACCTAGGCCATGCTGTCCTGTTGACCTAGGCCATGATATCCCATTGACCTAGGTCATGCTATCCTGTTGGCCTAGGCCACTCTCTCCTGTTGACCCCTACCATGCTATTCTGTTAACCTAAGCAATGCTACCCTTTTAACCTAGACCACGCTATCCTGTTGACCTAGGCCATGCTATCCTGTTGACCTGGACCATACTATTCAGTTGACCTGGGCCATGCTATCCTGTTGACTTAGGCCATGCTATCTTGTTGACTTAGGCCATGCTATCCTGTTGACCTAGGCCACACTATCCTGTTGACCTATACCATGCTATTATGTTGAACCAGCCCATGCTATCCTGTTGACCTAGGCCATGCTATCCTGTTGACCTATACCATGCTATTATGTTGAACCAGGCCATGCTATCCTGTTGACCTAGGCCATGCTTTCCGGTTGACCTAGACCATGCTATTATGTTGACCTAGGCCATGTTTTCCTGTTGACTTAGGCCACACTATCCTGTTGACGTAGGCCATGCTTTCCTGTTGACGTAGGCCATGCTATCCTGTTGACCTAGGCCATGCTATCCTGTTGACCTACGCCATGCTATCCTCACAGGTTTCGTCTAAAATGGACATAACCTGTTTCCCTTCATTGAAGCATCTAAATGCAAACATCCAAACCTGACCACGTTTTGACATGGGTGGGGGGCTTTTGAGCAGCTTTAAACAAGATAAGTTCAGCTACTAGACAATGACAGGAAGTTTCAGATATTACCTGCTACTTTCACTTTTTTATCAGAATTTGTACATACAAGAAAAATATCCGCACAGAGATCTGCACCATGCTAACCCATCTCCCTCACACAAATCAAAATTAAGTGGCCAGATGGTAATGATCAACCAGGGTTTGAAATTAGTGGGTGTCTAGGTGCCCCGTGTAACTTTATTTCCTTAGCTGGTTTCCCATGGGGCCACTTTCTATCTTCACCAGAACATATCATTTCCAACAATAGTGGGAACATTAAATACAGTTCCTAAAATCTTTTTTTTTTTTTTTTGTGGGGAAATGCTGTTTTGATAGTGGTGACAAATATAGCTCTTGTTCATTTATTTTTGCAACATTTTAAACATCAGTGTCTTTTAACAAGTTGACTATAGTAACTACAATTCTCACGTGGTGGTAAAATGAGCAACTTTTCTGGAGGGTTGGACAGCTTGTAAAAATGCTGTGGTTGCATAGGGGAAACTTGAAAAAATAGTTAATTTCTACCCCTGTCAACTACTTCAGTTCTACTCAGTCGTAGTTACAGGAACAAAAATCTGGCTTCAGTGGCATTATCTTTCAACTCATGCTGCAGCTGCTGCACAGGCAGCTGATGTACAACCTGCCAGACAATACACAATCCAGTGATAAAGCCACTGACTGCCACGGAATAGAAAGAGTCAGTATATCAGTTAATGTGTATGTGACTACAACGCACTCTACTTTTTCAACTTTATTTGGTGGTGGCAGGGGGGTGGGGGGGGGGAGAGGAGTAGGAGGTACACAGGGTACTCCAACTGCAGCCTGAACCCCCTGTAGTCATCTGAATAAACTCTTCCAGCATTATACTGACAGACTCCTTGCAAGGTGCTGATGAAACCAATATGTCATTAATAGGGTGGGCTCTTGGCATCAGTACATTGGCCTTTAGCCTCCAGGGGAAATCTGGAAGGTGGATAGGATTACACAAAGAACTCCGACTCTGGGGCTTTTCAGATGTAAACCATAATATTTACATGTGTACATCCGTGTGAATTTCTTGGCAGTATCTCATTTTAAATTCATGATATTCAATTTTGACCAATGTAAACAACTTCTTTTGTTGAAGTCCAGTATGTGCGTTATCTGTAAACAGCCTTTCTTCTTGCCTGGTAAACTGACCAATCTGTGTTTTCTCTGCACTTCACTCACAGTTGAGACAAGCATAATGCTGAGCTTGGTCATTCTTCCACCAAAAAGTGTCAATGGTCAAAGTGTCTTGAAAGAGTGGTGTCCAAATGCCATCCAGTCTAATGTGATGGGTGGTCGGACTTTTCAGTTATTTCAAATGCAGTCTCGTTTGAGGTTCCCACTCGATCTCCTCCTACTGCTAAAAAAAGCCTGACCAAATCTTTTGGCATGTATGAAAAGCTGCTCAAGTATCTGTAACGCCTTAGCTCCAAGTCTTACATGTAACTTCTCTGTTTAGTGATCAAATCTTTCTCATGATGTCATTAACTTTCATAAAAAATTGGCCAAAAGTGGACATTTTAAAGTCTTTGTACCCAACTGACATTGTCCATGATTTTTTTTTTTTTTCGGATAAGCTTTATTTATAGTATGTACCCTTAGGATGTTACCCTACAAACCCCCTGAGTGAGGGTAATTGCAGATTTACGACAAGTTTTAATTCAAACTTTGTCTCTTGCATTTTGACTGGTCAAAATATATATTGCAAGGAAGGAACAAAAATGTATATGTATTTATCATCTTTTATGTAGTTTGCCTTGTTACTTCAAACAAATTGAATACTTTCTTCACACAGAACACGACAATGCATGTACATGTACTACAATAACAAGTGTGATCCGTACCTTTACAATTAGTCTACAACTACAAAGTATATATATATATGTATATACACACAAGTTTCCTTTTCCTCTATATGTATTCAATTGAGCAGCTGCTATCATGCAGCTTAAATGACCTTCCCTTCTGTTACACTGTATCATTGTATATACTCTACATATAAGTAAACAGCACACTTATATATATATATATATATATATATATATATATATATATATATATATATATCCCCATCTATAAAACAACGTACACCAAATCTAAAGGAATAAAACTGTTTTTTTTACACTGGAAAATAACAAATTCTTTAGAACGTAAGTTTGTTCAAGTGTTCAAAATCTTTCTTGGGTGTATTTTATCCAGGTACCTTTTGTGACTTTGAGTGGGAGCCTATGAAAACTTTCTGTTCCATTTTTTTTTCCTGCCAAGTGATCAGTTTAAGTAGCATAAGGAAATTGTTGACCCAGCCTTTGGCTGGTTAAGGATAATATTTCAATTCTGAACAGGTATGTGAGTGTTTTGCTACAGCCCGCTGTTGAAAATACAGTGGCCCCTGTCTTATAAGACCACCCCACGTGCACCAGAAAGGTGGCCTTTTTAGAAGGGTGACCTTTTTTGAGGGGGAAAATAAAATGGGGGGAAAAATTGATGCCTTGAGAGGTGGCCTCTGTAGAGGGGTTGACCTCTCCTCGCGGGAGCCTTAAAGAGGGGGACCACTGTAGCAAAGAAGTTGTTCTGTTACATTGCTGTGACAGCCAGCAGCCTGACAGCCCACTGCTAGCACCCGTGCCCTGTTCCTGGAACTGCTAACTGGCCACAGATGTGTTTTGGCTGTGACTCTGCGGCAGTTGTGCCGGGCCACAAGTGGTTTGACATGATCACACAGCTGACGAGGGCCACGTCTACTGACACACTGCAGACACCAACCTATAAAGTGGTAATCCTACCAACACAAGGTGGAAATGGAGGGGGGGTCGGGAAGGTATACTATATCTCCGGTGATACAGTTCACTTTTCAACAGACTCCTGTTACCATGACAACAGGGTGGTCCGCTCCATCAGGAACATGTTTCTCTTATGTCAGGTCATAGCCTGCCTGAACTTTCTGCAGGAAGAAGTGTCAACTTTGTGATAACTCTTTCTGGCTTACCACTCTTCTACGGCAGGCTTGGTCCCTTTTCAGCAAGTCACAAATAGAAAGCTGAAAAGACAGATCCAGATTTCAGAAGACATTATCATGATAAAAACAGCAATGACCCTTCTTTCATAAGATGTCAATACTGAGAGGTGTGTGACAGGGATATTTTGGTGAGAAATGCATGGAACAAAAGGCAATTTTGCCTCAAAAAGTCATCATATGATCAATTTGTGGGGTCTCCAAAATGGAAGCTTCCCAGTCAATATGGAAGAGTATGTCCTTGCAACATATGCTTCCCATCTTTGATAGAAATCAGGCAGTCAATCTTATCATCCCAGTAGCCCTCTTATGATAGGCCTCCCTACACTGTGATGGTGAATTACCCTTACTCTTTGGAGGGGGGGGGGTGTTAACTTGCCACGAAGTAGTCATTTTCATAAAAACAGATCTAGCATTTTGTCTCTACCCCCCAACTTTGGCTATGCCTTTGAATGATATGATTATGTACAGTCCTCTCAAATTTGGCATTTGTATTTTTTCCTTTTTGTTTTACATTAGATTTGGATTCCCTTTCAATTTTTAGAAAGCTACTGCAATTCCAAAATCTTAGCCAAGAATGCAGCAGAGTAAATTGTAGAACTGCAGCCTTGCACTTGCATGTGGCGACCTCTGGTGGCCAATTATTGCACACCTGGCATCCATCTGACAATTCAGCAGACTGCAGGCTTTTGTGCCAACACCCCTTCCCTAGACCTGCCCAGATACACATGGTTTGACTTAAGTAAAAGTTAAAGGATCAAGTTTCTCTCCTAAACTCTTGGTTATTCGTATTTTAAATGAAATTCTGGGCTTCTTTCCACACAGCCACTGTATCTCATGTTGGGCTGTCTCCTGTGTCCCTGAAGGAATCATGATGAACAATATGCAGGATTCATCTCCTTTGTCTTTTGTATAATGATGGGTCTGCTTGGCCAGGCGCCCAGGACGTGGGAACAGTGTATTATGAGCTTGGGGCTTGACGGCTCCCAGTAATCCTGTTATCCATCTCTTGTTATAATGTGCATGCATGCATGTACCACACGAACATGAAACAGGCCAGGCGTATAAGATTGCACAAACGTGTGTACATGTACTGCACAATATGATGATGCTTACCCACATACTGAGTATTTACAATACTCTGCTATGCTGTGCATTCACATTAACAACAATCACTCTCCCATATGGGAAAAAAAAAAAAACTTGAGCAAAATTAGTGTTAACTCTCCATGGGTCAGAATAAGACTGACTCAAAGCTGGTAACCTGGATTATACTACCAAAACAGGAATCATGAACAGATTCTCGCCAAAAATGTTTTCTATTATGACAAATTTAAGAAATAACATTAAAACAGATCTGGGCACTTTTAGGAGCTTTGAGCCACAGAAGATTAATAGACTCATTATGTATTTGTACACATCTCTTACATGTATGTCATTTTTGTCACCCAAGACAGTGGAGAACAAAGAAAACACAATGATAATTTACGCAAAGACAAAGACATAAAAAACCACACACTATTTGTGCCATTTTTCTCACATCTAAAATATTAAAGAACAAAGAAATACTCTAAAATATACTCAGTGCTCCATCAGAGGTGTCAAGTCTCCCGACCTGGCATGAGATCTCCCATTTTTCTGATGATATAAGCTACCGAAATTTCTCCATCTCCCACTTTTTTATCTGTGCCTCCCATTGTAAAATAATAGGAACCCAGCCTTTTACAACATATTTAAGCTTGAGCTCCCATTTTACATCATGGACAACTTGGCACCTCTGCTCCCTCACCATAATGCCGAGGACAGGGCTTCGTGGAAGAGACAGTGTCATAATAAAATGGGCTCATAAGGAGAGGACGTGGGGCAGTAGGAGTTAACATAGAAGTACCTGTGATAGACAAGTGCTTCAGGAGGAGCCCAGGGATCCAACGTGCTATGGCAGATTCTATGTCAGAACCTGTCATGGACTGAGGGGCCATGTATTTAAAGAGGAACCCCTGTACCTGGTATTTCTTAAAAAAGTACAAGGCAGTTAGTCATACATTATTTTGGTAGGTGCAGAGATTTCTTTCTTTTTGAATTCTCTACTTCAACACTACACACCCTTCTCTTTTTCTTTCTTTTTTTTTTTCTTTTTTTGCAGCCTGTTATCAAAGTAATGCATGTGCTTCTTTCCTTTACTTTTTTTACATGCCTCATGTTATTGGACATAATAAGATTACTCTCAACTGCCAAGTGATTGAGTTATACACATTGTTCCTAATTGTAACTTAAGTACAACTGTATTGCAACAGCAAATAACTGAAATCATTTATATTTTATTACCACAAGAGGAATTCGTATTGGCATGGTGCCTGTTTTCCAATCATTTTTTTAAATAAAATAAGAATATGTTTAAACCAAAGCAAAGCATGGTTATACATTTTAAAACCACGGAAGAAGACATCAGGTCTGAGAATGTGGTTGTGCCAGGTATTCTGCCACCGTGAGCCACAGCTTGGTGAAGCGCTGTGGCCACTGGTCACACCTGGGGTATCAACATAAACACACAACCACATGACCTACCTCCACCTGTCTGTGGTCTGACCTTTGACCCTCCCTAACCATTCTGCCCATACAGACAACACAAAAAAATGTGACTCCACCTAACCAGCACTTGATGCTAAAAATAGCCAGCCAGCGCAGGATAGGGATTTCCCTGTGTACTTTCCCATGATGCACCAGTCTCATGAGTCTCTCACAGTAAATCATACATGCAATAGAAAACTCACGGACATTTTTTTTTTTTTTTTTGGTGAGGTGGCGTGATTCAGATGTTGGGTTATGTTGGTCATGTGGTTTGACTCTTCACCTTCTTTTACCAACTCCACAAACAGGTAGAACACACTTTTTTTGACATGTCACATTTTCACCTGCGACAAATGTGGCTGACAAAGATCAATAAAGTACAGTCAACATTTTCTTTCCTGTCCAAACTTGTCCATGGCTTGATCTGACTCAAAATATTTCAGTTCAGCCAATAGCAAAATTTATGTTTTTCCTCTTCATCCCTCTCTGGTCATTTAAATTGTCAAAGATCGTAACAGAGCACCATATAATCATTTTGGGGGGTGGTTTTTTCCGTTTTGTTGTCTTATTTTTACATCATTTATGTTTCACAATGACCATAAGTGAAGTAAGTTTTTGGATACCAGTGAATCTGCATGACATAAAGTTTGAGCAAGTTGTAATATAACTAAATACAGTGGTACCTGCTCCAAAGACCACCTCCAATTTAAGACCGCATGTCTTTTTAAGACCACTCTGTCAAGACCCTCTGCTGTATTTACATGTTAAATATACCTTCAATTTAAGACCAACTGCAGTATGAGACCACTTTTTGTTGGCTGTAGGGGTGGTCTTAAATAGCAGGTACCACTGTACAACTTTTTTTTTCATACACATGTATCCATTAACAAACCTGAACAAACCATGAAACTGATAAACATTGACCGAATTGGGTCCAAAGAATAGAAGGGTTAACATATAACAGCCTCTGTGTGTCAGCATAAACAACAGAATGAATCTGCACTGTGACAAATCAATCCGTATATTAAAAAAGAAGTTCTCGTCCAGTCAGGGCAATAATGTACCAGTGTAGGGGGCAATGCTGACATAGACGGCACATCTACACTGTGGGCCACTTCTGAGAGAGGTTTATCAAACAGTTTCATTTAGTACATCCAATAAGTCAAGTTATACTTCATGATGAATGATGAAAGACAACGTAAACACAATAAATATTAAAAAATGTTCCATGGTCATTTTATCATGCACAACTTGTTGATAGACTGAACAGCAACAGGAGATGACATGTTGGTGGGGCAGAGTATAACGGAAGATTCATTCATTCATTCATTCATTCATTCATTCATTCATTCATTCATTCATTCATTCATTCATTCATTCGTTCATTCCATTCATTCATTCAATTTATGTTGGTGGGGCAGAGTATAACGGAAGATTCATTCATTTATTCATTCATTCATTCATTCACTCATTCATTCATTCATTCATTCCATTCATTCATTCAATTTATTTATTTATTTATTTATTTATTTATTTATTTATTCATTTATTCATTTATTTTTTAATTAATTAATTAATTTATTTATTTATTTATTTATTTATTTATTTATTTATTTATTTATTTTATCTCTTTGTCTATCTATTTATTTACTATGTTCTTCAAAATGAAAGCATTATTTTTTTCTGGGGAGAATCTCCCAATTCTATCTCTTCCTCTGTGAAGTAATAATCAACACTGCCACACATCACAATCTTGTTTCTTCTGAAAGTGAAGCAGCATGCAGTCATTTTTGATTATCCTGTTTCCCAAGGGACCCGTCAAGCAAGTCTCTCTAAAACTGGTGTTATTGCTGGTAAAATAATATTGATAAGATAAAGCCTGCAACCCTACCCCTGGACTCTCCTTCACCAAGGAGATGATTATTTACGAGAAAACCTTTGGAGGGTGAACTGAAGTGATGATCCCCAAGACGGCAGTATTTCCTAAATGAATATGAAATGCGATGATTCATTTCACTGCAAACTACAACCAGTATCTTTGCACTGGCTGTGCTCTACTTTTTTTTTTCTTGGTTTCATTGAATTTCGGGGGTGAATGACTCAGTGTTGACAATCTTATTTTAAAAAGGGGGGGGGGGGGAGAGGGTGCTCCAGCCTATGGCTAGTAGAAAAACACAGGAGACTGCCTTCAATGTGTTATACTGAAGAAAAAAATAATAAAAATGATGAGAAATTATCTTAACAACACAATAACTCTAGTTTTGACACAAGAAAAACAGCCAGTTCTGAGAAAGAAGGCAAACATGAATGTCCATTAGACAGCGCATACATTGGCTGTTTGGCCCACATAGACCCAGTGTTGAAAGCTTCAGTCTTGCTCCTTGGGAAAAGTCATGCAGGCTACACCCCTTTCATTAGTAGTCAGTTTCTTTGTTGGTTGAGTTTAATGTTGTGCATGGGGGTGACAAGGCTACAGTTGCAAAACATGACCTACATTAAAACCTGTCTATTACGACGATAAACGAAATACAGTAGAATCTCCACTTGAGCCCATGTCATATTGTTAGATTTTGTTAAAGCCTAAATAAGCACCAAAATTTAGTCCCATTTTTTTGTTTATCCTTTTAAATCCTATCCACAAGTAAAACCACTCCCCTATTAAGGCCATCCTATTAGGTGGTCTTAATAGGGAGATTCCACTGAAGCATCTTTGGTGGGAGGGGCACAAGCATGATCCATCCTGTTATTATTCAATGTATTTTAAATCGCTTCATAAAAAACCAGCTGTTTCACCGAAGAACCCCTTTTTTGTGCTCCCAACTGTTGCGAGTCACTTACAACAGGTTCAACTGTACACCTGGGCGCCCCACAGAAACTGTGCTATGAATCATGTTGCCTTCCCAGGTTTTATCCCCCAGATCCCTGGTGCATGGAAAACTACTTGACTGGCAGGAAGCCTAGGATATCTGCCATCTAGGGCTTCTTGTTCTGCTGCTGTCCCTTGTTGCTGCTTGTTTCCCGAGAAAGCTACCACTTTACTGCATTTTCAATTGATCAAATTTTGACACTGACAACCAATCAGTGCTTTAATTAGTCATTATACCCACCCCCAGCTCCTGGGGCTCAGTGCGTGCCGTATCATATTTTCCAAGTTTTTTCCAAATACAGAAGGCCCGGTGGTGGATATAAATCATGCAACTGATCGCCAAAATAAATTTGAGGGGTTGAGAAATGCCTACCAAATGTGGAGCTTGAAAAAAAAAAGGTCAGAAGATGGAAAGTGACACATTTTGTGGCCCTAACTGCAAATTACGGGGAGGGGGGGGGGTTGCATGTGACACATACAAGATGGGGAGCTTGAAAAAGGTTTTAAGAAAGCAGTACATTCAAGGTACCAATTACAGTCGTGGTTATATGCTCTGGGTTAAATTCATTCAAATGGAACCGTGACTTTGGAGGCTGTTTTGATCCTCCTGTTTCAGAAAAATTGAAAAGTTCTTAAAGCTGAATGATTTCGATCAGATTAACATATCAATAAGTAATTGGTGTATTTTTTTCCCCGTCCCTTTTAAAGACACGGGAAGTTCTGTGCAGAACTTTCATGACTCGTGAAGCATGACGACCACATGGCAGCATATTGTTATATTTTGGCAGCAGTATAATGGTACACAATGTATGCACGGCCATACACTCGTCTCTGTCATGAAAAGCTCACAATTACAAAGAGACGCTTCCGAACGAATCACGCCCCAGAAGAAAAATCAAACATTTATGATTTACACTGAAGGTAAAAACATACAATGTACATAATGCCACGCAAAGGCAATCCCTTGAAGTTTTGCATCTGAATGAATCAAATCATGAAGCTTATGGCCCACTTCCTTTGTTGGACGTTTTTCAGTTTCTTTACCCTAAAACATCCTGGTTTGGATCATTTTCCGATTTAAAATGCTGGGTTTCTTGTTCGTCCCAAACAAAGAGGGCCCATTGTTTAAACAGGAAAGCAACCACACACTTCCAGCTAATCATGCCGGTAGGAGATAGATCCCAAACAAATATTTGAGATGCGAGACTTCAGACACATGTGTATATGAAACCAGGGGGGTGGTATAAAACACTGGAAAGAGTGGGCAGCACTCTGACAGACATGCTCCAGTTCTTGTGTGGGCTTGAGGGAAAGGGTTGGTCTCTGGGCTGTGTGCCATAACACATAAAAAAAGATCAGACTTTTGTGTGCTTTTTTGATGTAATCTGCAAGAACTCCACTTTAATCGTGATTAAAAACCAGAAATCTGTGACAAGGACTCCTCCAGCTGTTTGAGCTGCGACAGACTAATTTCCCCATATAATAACGTCATTAATTGCCAGGAGTCCCCCCCCCCCCACCTCTGACCCCTATTTCTGTCAAGGCTGGCACATGGTAAACTGGATGATCAACACCCGAACTGCTGCGCCTACACAAGAACTGCTCCAGGCAGCCAGCATGATGGCTGGATCATCTTGCTAGGAATAGACAGCAACAACAGTAGCTATCAGTTAGCAGACAGCTGTATGACTAATCTGTTATAATATACTGACAAAATACTCAACTCATTATGTTCCCATTCAAGTCTGGGGTCTCCATGCTACTGACCACTTCCAATACACACAACAACATCTCCCCAAAGAGAATCCTGAATAATAAAAAAAAACAGAATTACACACACTGTGACCCATCAGGGTTGCATCTAGGAAGTGTGGGTGTCAGACCCCTAGTGAAGTCCTGGGGTTAAAAGAACAAAAAAACACTGGAGAGGCCTTTTTTTTTTTTTTTCATATGTGCTTGGAGTCCCCCCCCCCCCCCTCCACACCCAATCCAATATTAACTTGGCTTTCTCTATTCGGTAGGTTCTTGTGTGTGCAATATCTGCCCGAGCTACTTTCTACTGCACAAAGAAGTAAAATCATAAGCAAAATGTAATAAAAAAAATGGAGAAATTCAGCTGAATCATAATGAAAACCACATGTCAAAATTGGGGGGGGGGGAGAGAGGAGAGGGTAGGTGAGATACCATCATAACACAATATTCAAACCTATGATCACCTGCCACACATTTTTTACCCTGTAATATAATCATTACATGACAGAGGCTGATCACAAGACAAACAAGTCTCATTTACAATTTACATGATATGAAAATACAGATCTCACATCACAAAAACTAACCCACCTCCCCCTTCCTTGACTAACCGGAACTGTTTTAAGGTCAAACCAAACCAGACAACTGTGGTGCCAGGGAAAACAACTAGTGATGAATAACACACGCACTTCAGGCCTGAACCCTGATATATATATATATATATATATATATATCGACATGTGGGTGAACAAACTTGTCAGTGTCTACTTTCCATAGATCCTACATACACTTACTTCTCTCTAACCACAGCACCTTTTGTTCCCTACTGCATGTCTGCTGAAGACAAAAATATACTTATGTGTCATAACGTATCAGGTATGAACAAGAATAATTAAAATATAATATTATTTTGTCAGCATAATAAACCCTAACTAATTTCTCAAATCACGATGTTGAGTTGACACAACAACTGGCTTTATTTCCATAGTCCTGATGTATTTCATTTATTTACATTCTTTTACAGCTGTTATGATTTTTCAAAGTAAATGTTTATTTTAAGTAAACTGCAGTAACTGCAGAGAGTCTTCCCACAGGTACACTGTATGTAGAAATAGTACAGAAGTCCATTCTAATGAACCTTTAATCAATATTGCAAATATGCTACCTTTAAGCCTAACCCCCAATCCTCTGCTTTCCTCTATGACAAATGCACACACACACACACATATGTCTCATAAATCAGTCCATGGTTCTTTGAACCTTTCAACTTTAATTGGTAAATTATCTTGTGTAGTTTTCAATAGGTAGTGGCAGGATTTGGCCAGCCATACAGAAACTCATTAACCTAGATCCTGCAGAACTACCGCTATGTCTTTATTTGGACTTCAGGACGCAGGAAAACGTCAAGATAAATGTACGTATATTGACTTATTCCATACAGTGTTACCAATTATAGATTTTCCTATTTGCATGTCTGGAAATATACGTGAATTGTACATTCAACATCCTCACAGTCAATTAAGGCTTCCATTCAAGTTCCACCATGTCTTGTCGAACATCTGTGGTTTTGGCATTGCCTGGCAAGTCATGCTATGGCTGCTGCAAGGGAAGTCATTGATTTTAGCATGAGGGGGGAGGGGGGTGTGTCTCCAGTGTGATGGTACAGGTAAAAATTTTTACCTAATACAACTTAAGGTACACTACATGTATAATATAATTTAGAAATGATAACTGGGGGTTGTATGAAGTATGGAAAATAACAGAGCTTCAAGTTTGCAAGTATGCACAAATAAAAATACGCAACATTCCTGAATGTAAAACCCCTTTACTCCCCTTTTACCAGTGAAAGACACACCGAGTTACTACTGACAAATGGTCATAATGTAATATGGCATTGCACTGTCCACTAATAGACCACTATAATAATGTCTACCAATTAACCAGTCTGCACATCATGGCTCACGGTGTCCCATCATACATTCATTAAAAACATCTATCCACAGGCCTCTTGTGCATTATGGGAAAAGCACACAGCATGGCATAAAAATATGGCTCATTAGTCTTTTATTACAGGCTATTTATGCATCCACTAGCTGGCACTTTGCATGATATACACAAGGTGTCCTCTGTTATTTTGTGAATTAATTTTCAATGGTTTCATTCTTTTTTTTTTTTTTTTTTGTTCTATGCATAAAATACCAATTGAAAAATCTTGCACATTTTCTTTCAAGTACATCAAAGAGGCAATAGGCATTACTACAGAGAAAACAAATTGATTATTCTAAAAACTAAATTGTTTCTCCTCATGAAAGTTATTAATAGTTAAACTGCTAATTTCAAGGCTGAGTCAACAACTTTCTCTGCAACTGCCAAATTTAGACCAGGCAAGTGGATCCTGGAAAAACAGAATTGTTAAAATGATTCAGATATGTGTGGCTTTAACCATAACTAGAAGTAAAAGGATTAAAACTACACTTAAACCTTTCGCTGGTTACAAAAAAAATTAGTCAACAGCTGTCCTCAGTTTGGTTTGAGCCCTTACTATGAAACCCACACCAAGGAAAGCTGTTGACCTAGGACATTATGTTAAAAACATGGACACAGGTGACACCCAACACCCAGCCAGGTTAAACTGGAAACCCTTACTCCAGCACACTAACTATGGTGAAACCTGTCAAAGACCACCCGTTCTCTCCAAGATGTGGTTTTAACCCCACCAAACCCAATGCCCATGTTGCAATGAAGCAACATGTCAATTTTTCCAATTTGAGATTTACCAAAAACAGTCCAATGTCATACATGTTGTCTGCATCTTCCTTTTTTTTCATCAAGATTAAACCTTTCCTGGTGAGAATATTACTAAGAAAACATCTTTCTTTTGATATGGTTTGGGCACATTCACTCAGGCAAGAAAAGCTATTGACTTGGGGCATGCCATCATAATAGGCCGTGCAAAAGTTCTCTGCAAAAGCGTTTTGTATCAACATGAAATTTAAATAAAAACAATAACGGAGGCCACAGTTTACATCTGAGCATTTTTGGGCGATTTGAGCAAGAAAGGGTTAATAAACGCCCATAGCAAACAGCTTTCCTCAGCACACTCTGTATTATACCCCAGTATGCAGCAATGAAAGCTGTTGACTCAGTCTCCAGAGGGTTAAACTGTGGCTGCTTAGATAGCTGTTTATGCCTCAGAACATAAATTGGGGTCACAGCAATGAGGTTACACAGCATTGAGTATCATCCCTGGGAGAACCCTTTCCTCCTCAAAGTGCCCTCTGCAGAAATATTTAACTCTGTGCTTGATTCGACAAAGTTTATAAGAAGTTTTATGGCGGAGTATAGAATTGCTTGTTCCAAGTCAACATCTTTCTTTGGTACTCAGGTCCACAGCACACAAAGAAAAGCTGGTGATGCCACCTTATTGCCAGGATAGGGTCAAATGTGGTAAATTGCAATTTATCTTACACAGACAAGATCCCTGAGGAGTTGCTAGCTAGCACTGGAGATATATGATAAATATTATAATCTTATCTTCCTGCAGACAGTATACAGCACTTCTGAGGCAAGTCTTATCTCCTGCACACTATTCTCATCTGACTTAATTAACTGGTATACCCTGAAGACTGATAAAAACAAAGAGCGGCCAGCTAGGATTCTCCCTCACACACTCCTAGCATTGCATAGACCACTACTGTGCCAAACAAACAAAATATTATATATGTTAATCACGAATATGCTTCAAGTGCTGATTCAACTCTGATTCACATCTACACATTACAATTACGCTGTCCATGGGGGGGACAAAAGTAAACAAAACTGGTCAAGATGACCCACTGAATAATTTAATCTGGGTGTTATTGACCTTCAGGTCCTGCATCTTTTGTCTTCATGCCGCTGGACCCAGGGAGACTGACAAACACTTCCCACACAGTTCTATTTTCGTACTGGTAACATCGGTGATTTGGCAGCTCTGGTTACCGGGAATGCCACAACTGGGTCAGTTTGCTGAGTACATTCAGTAAACAGCACGGCATCAGGTGATGCGGTTCGTTTTGGGCTGTACTTCGTGGAAAGCAGAGGCACAAGAAGGATGTACTGGTCCATCCATAAACGCCTGCCAAACAACAACAGACAGACCAAAACACGAGCTGCCAAAAATGATTTGGACTACAAGCTACATGCATGTATACATGTACACCACCAACTGTACAGTACCTTATAACCTTATAGACATGTATGCCAGCCATAAGACTGTATGTCAGCCACAACTAAGCCCCCCCCCCCCCCCCCCCGTAAAAATTTAAAGTTAACACTACATAGCTGCTATATAGCTGCCATGCAGTAGCTTACTTTCTTATGCCTAAAGTAGCAGCTGTGTAGCAGCTGACTTATTAAATTTTTGCAGTGTGTTTGTATAGCGGATATATGTGGAGCAACTCTTAGTAATTTTTTTTCTGGTGTGTACATGCAGAAAGTATGTTGCAGCTTTGACTTCAAAAAAACAAAAAAGTCAGCTTTGTGTACAGGTCGCAGCTATATAGCTCATAAGATTGCATGTACTGTATTTTTGTATACATGTACAACCAAAGATGCCCTGGTAAAAATTTCATGCAGCCACTGCATAGTTTCCATATAGCTGCTATGTACTTGTTATAAAACTTTCTTACATCTGGAGTAGCAGCTGTGCAGCAGCTCTGACTTAGTGAATTTTCTAATGTGCACATGCAGCACCTATGTTGCACCTCTGATTTCAAATTAAAAAATAAAAAATAAAAAAGTCAGATACAAGAACAGGTAGCAGCTATATAGCACCTAAAGGATG
>CAXHWN010000029.1:0-17000 GCA_964020975.1 Hermodice carunculata | reverse complement strand
AATGGAAGTCATTAGCATTTATGCCAAAAACATGCTATCAAAACAAGTTTTCTTAACAGGATTTTAAGTACAATATATGATCTGGGAAAATAAATTGACAGATAATTTAAGGAGTCAAATTTCCAGCAACACTCCATATCACCTTATAACATGGAATGTCCAGGACTTCAAATAGAGTGACACAGCATGCAGAGATTGCATATAGGAATGGTTCTTTTGTCAGTTGAGAACTACATGGAAGATGTCATACTGTTGCTTCTGTTTGTATAACAGTATATGATACTTGGGGGTGGGGGGCTAAAAATGGTATAAAAAGTAGAAGTCCTTTTTCATTTGTACGTGAGTGCTATCTCAAAATTGGGAGATTGGAAAATTCAGGTGGGATTTTTTATGACCAAAAATAGGAGTTAATTTCCTGCTTTATCCCTGGAGACAGTGTCTGAGGCTGGGACATGTCAATGCAGCCCTCGCATGTGGCTGACATTTTATGGCAGACTATTCCTGATTGGAAATGTTTCTCATTGAGCTGAGCAGATTACCACCTATGTCCTCTGGTATTTTACCATGGAGAGTTCATTATCAAGGCCAAAGGAATTAATCTGTTGCCTGGAATATCCTAGCGCATGGCAGACCAAGCGCGACGGACACTTCAAAGCTAACCTTTCATTATATCAGATCCAAGTTGAAGTACAAGGGTAACAAAGGCCAGGGTCAGGCTGAGGTGTTTGTGATGGTTGCTGTAAGCTGTAACCATCTCTTACCTCATAGCCAGCTATCTATAACAATAAGCTTATGGAACAGAAACCATTGCATGTCCAGGAATACACACATCAACAGCTCTGCAGCCTGAACACTCAGCAGTCATAATACATACAGAGGCAAAGAAGCTGAAATTGTATGAACATTCAATTGCACATGTACATGTGTGCAAAGGCTCCCAACTTTTTTTATTATTTTCACATTTTTATTTATTTATTTGTTTATTTATATATTTATTTATTATTTTATTTATTTATTTATTTGTTTGTTTGTTTGTTTGTTTGTTTGTATGTATGTATTTATTTATTTATTTATTTATTTATTTATGTATTTATTTATTTATTTTTCATTTATTTATTTATTCATTCATTCATTCATTCATTCATTCATTCATTCATTTATTTATTTATTTTGAGGGTGGGGGTGATAGCTTTGTTCCAGTGGCTCCCATTCTGCTATTTAAAGAATGTTTTCCCTGCCCCAATAAAAAAATAATATGTCCTAGAAATGATAGCACATGTAGTGAGATAAGGGGTAAAACTACACCAGAGAGTACCATTTCTGTGTTGTTTTTAACAAATTTTCTGACAGGAGGAGACCGTGCCTCTCCCTCCCAAACTTTAACCCGTGGTACAGTTTCTCTGGTCCCTTCAATCTTCAGTTTACATATTTCTACATGTGTGGCTGTACCTGAGGACACAGTCTGTCAGGCTAAGATGGTCCACACAGACTTGTAAGTTCAATTTATTAATATGCATCATCTTCTTTTCTGTAACATATTTTTGAGAAGTTTTGTGTAAAATTTTGAAGACGTGTCTTGCAGAAATGTTTTTGATTGAGTCAGCTGTGCATTAAGTTGATAGAAAAGCAGTTTCCTGGTAAGGGGGTATGGGTAGAGGGCGGGAGTGAAGGGAGGGGTCTCAAAATTTGCATTTATATCAACTTTAACATATACCTTTAAAGATCAATTGTCAAAATGCTGCTTATAAAATAATATACTTTTTTATATATTCCTTTATGTAAGATCATTAAATAATTAGATATCCACAAAAGTCATAACTTTTCATTTTGTACACACCAAATCTATTACAGCATATGATTTCCTGCAGCAAAAATATGGTCCCCTTCATGTAATGCTGAAATACAATGAACTGGGCTGTATAAATCATGGTATGCACACATACCTGCCAACATTGAACCATTCCTTTTTAGGAATGGGGATTTGATGCAGTTGGTATGTGTGTTTCCTATTTTCAGCTAGGTGATTGGTGCCAAAGGTTGAGGGTTTGAGACCCAGCCATTCCATGATTACAAAACATATATCATAATCTCAAACCCAAAATGCCATGAAGTGATATGACTTTGTTCCAATATGTAGGAATAATATCAATTATAATAATAATATCATTTTGATAGATATTATAAAATAACTTAGTGGTAGGCTGGAATATTTAGGCAACTATGGCATTTTTGAGTTTTGAGGCTATATCAATTTCATTTCATTTCATTTCATGTAGTGTAATGTAATGTAATGTAATGTAATGTAATGTAATGTAATGTAATGTAATGTAATGTAATGTATGACAGCTACCAGGTTATACCAGTGGTTCAATGAGCTATAAGTTACCTCTGTTCCTCACTCACTTAAGTTCATGGCATCTTGGCCGCTATCTGTGAGTGATATTCTGCAGGTTTGAGGAGTTGCTGGGTCATGCCAATAAATTACATGTATAAAGATTGAACCGAAGCTTTGCTGCATTTTGTGAATGAAGGAAAATTGAAGAGATACTTTTCTAATTTAATTATTCATTTTCATAACAAGTAGGAAGTGTGAATGCTGTATTCATTTTGACTTTGTTTCTACAGTAGTAGTCTCAATATAGTGTAATAAAAAATGAAGAAAAAAAAACTAACAAAAACAACACAAGCAGATACCTGGACAGGTGAAGTGGAAAAATGTATTTTGCCGAGAAACCTCAGGTTTCTGTATTTCTTCATTATAATGTGTGTGTGTTTTAATTTACATGTACAAGCAAAGATGTGAAATTATGAATGAATATAAGATGGACAGGACAGTCAATGTTTGATGAACTGTAAGACATTCATGTCTCTATTGCCATCAGATTCAAAGCTGAATTATCTATCAGCACTATAGCAAATGCAACATAATTTGCAACATGAGATTTTATCTGTGACTGCCATCGAGAGACTATTTTTACATCACATTTGTATGGATCAACATGTTTCGACACATTCCAGTTGACATTTATCACCAAGCATTGGAAATTATTGGTAGTTTTGAAGGTCATCAGTTCTCGTTATTTTTTAATGTTCCTCTTTTTGTCTAAAGATCTCAACCCCGAGACATCTTATGTCAATATGTCTGCATGTAACCTTTTCCTGGTAAAAGTCCTCAAAAATGGTCTGGTGTTATGAATGTCATCGGTTTCTTTCCCCGTAAAGAACTCCACAGGTCGTAAGTCAATTGCTGTCCTTTGGGGTAGATTGTTTTTCACGGCTGTTGAAAGTAGACAGAGCAACATTGGGTCTCCTTGCACGCGTCATGTATACTCAGTTTACTGCATGTGCATTTGCTGTTTCATTTTAGGAAATCCTCAATGCCGATGGCACACCAAAGACAAAGACGTACACCATTCCCACACTGGCCAAGCCCTCTATATACCATGAGGTAGGTATGAAGCAGACATTAAGACTCTTCATGCACTGCAGTGCCACTGTGGCCTAGACACAGGCCAAAGGCACACATACATGTACCCATGTATGGAATGTCATGAGTTAATTTATGATTTATTTTGTATTCTGTCCATAGTGTCTCTGTATGTTTCCTTCCATTCAGAATTAAGTGTGTTCAAGGTGAGCTGATAGCGTGTATTCCAGGGGAGTGAGTTACAACAATAGCAAAGCCAGTGGCTGTCCTCATAACCGTCTATTCCATGGGGGTGAGTTACAATGATAGTAACACAGTGGCTATCCTCATAACCGTCTTTTCCAAGGGGGTGAGTTACAACAATAGCAAAGCCAGTGGCTATCCTCATAACCATCTATTCCATGGGGGTGAGTTACAACAATAGTAAGGCCAGTGGCTATCCTCATAACCGTCTTTTCCAAGGGGGTGAGTTACAACAATAGCAAAGCCAGTGGCTATCCTCATAACTGTCTATTCCACGGGGGTGAGTTACAACAAGAGTAACACAGTGGCTATCCTCATAACCGTCTTTTCCAAGGGGGTGAGTTACAACAATAGCAAAGCCAGTGGCTATCCTCATAACTGTCTATTCCATGGGGGTGAGTTACAACAATAGCAAAGCCAGTGGCTATCCTCATAACTGTCTATTCCACGGGGGTGAGTTACAACAATAGTTACACAGTGGCTATCCTCATAACCGTCTATTCCACTGGGGTGAGTTACAACAATAGTTACACAGTGGCTAACCTCATACCCTCCTCCCAGTCTCTGTTCAGTAACAAACAGTAATCTATTGTAAACAAAAATCCTTACAGCAAGGAAAATACTTTCAGGGAATTATCTCTTTCGGTGCAACATTTTGGACTGAGTCAACAGCTTTCCTCTGCACACCGAGGAAAGCTGTTGACCTTGGCTGTTACATTCAATGTAACTGCACACATGCTGATACTTGAATGAAAGCCGTTTTTACAAAGAACCGGAATCCGGCTCCCTTTTACGATTCAGAGCAGTTCGTTTTAAGTGGTTCGACTTTAATGGCAGTTGGCATTGAAATAGTCAATACATACGCGTTGCATAGAATATGTGTCAGATACTGCATGGATGGTGTTTCAATATTGTGATAACCACCTGAGACGGGAGTGAAGACAGTGGTCGTCACAATTACAATGTAATATCCACCATGCCCAGTGGTATTGACTGTCACACATACAAGCGAAGAAGTTTGTGCTGTGGAGTTCCAAGTGGAGTTCTGAAGATGCAGCTTTTTAAGATTTGTGCTTTGTACTTTTCATGTTATTTATGAAGACAAACCTGTCATGGAAGAGCATAATTTGGAAGGTCTTTAAAGAGAGGTTTCACTGTTGCTGGTTACAGACCACAGTTGTGATTGGCTGGTTGTGCATCCCAATGGAGATAGTCTGGATACTGGATTCAGCATGCTGTAGCTTCTGTTTAAATAAAGTTAACTAAGTCAGGTTTGCTGCATCATAGAGTTGCTTCATTGGTGGTCATATAGGTGCACTGTCTTCCAGGCCAGGTGGGAACTTTATGGTCGGGAAGGACAATGATGTGACCCTGGCAAGAGCACAGTTCATACACCTGTATAAAGCTGACATGCAGGTGTGGTTTCGCATTTCAATAATCACAAGTTAACGAGCTGGGAATTATATGACAAAAATCCATCCATGTTTTTCTGACATTTTTATCTGTTAAATGCCATTTACGGAATTTCAAAATACCAAAATGCTGACTTTTTAGACTGAAAAATGCTAATATGAAAAATAGAAGGATTTATAGCTGTAGTCTGTGGCATGCTGATTTCCACATTTAGCCTTTTAAATCAATCTGTTTACAACACAAGTAGTCTGCTGCTTATTGTCAAACATTGAAATGGATGTTTGAAATGACAATGAATTATAAATGTAGAGTTGTACCATTTTGAGTGTTCTCAGTTGGTCTTCAAAACAAAAAACAAACAAAAAACAAAAATAAATATACAAATTTACTCAAACTGATACAAGATAGAGAATGTAGATCCTACAATACTGTTGATTGCCTACCACCATCACCGACCCTGTCAGCTGGCAACAGTGACAATGGCCCACCTTAATGCAGTGTTGCCAACCTGCCAAACTTAAAATCCGGGAGATAAAAAATAAAATTACAGGAGGTTGATAAATTAATATGAAATATAGAAGGGATATATTGATGAAATTCCGGGAGGTGATTCAAAATTGTCAAAAATCCACACTTTTATAAGTATTTTCAGCATAAAATTCCGGGAGTCTCCCGAGGAATCCGGCAGGGTTGGCAACACTGTTAATGTATGTGCACTGCTGGGAAAACAAGGGATTATGGACACTGGGACAAAAGAGAAGACTGATTGCAAAGATATGACAAAATGACAGATCCTTACTGTTCAGTCTGCATGTTTTTTTCTTTTTGCGATTAATTTTATGCAGATGCAGGGACAGATGTTGGCTTAAAAAATCGGTAGCTCAAAATTGGAAACATAGACATGAAATACAAGAATTAGGTCTTGGTCCTTCAGTAATTCATTGTAAACTGTTTTAGCCATTTTCACATTTCTTTAGCCAAATTCAAGAAATATTAGCATTTGGCAAATTGGATAACAACCAGAGCTGTCCCTGAGATGATGACAGGGACAACATATATCACCATGTTTCATACAGGGATCTGCCTATGCGAGGCAGGTGCTTCCTTGTTGAGGGGTACTGGTGACAGCAGCATCAGATCCAGTCTGATTGAATGTCTGTATTGTCAGGGAAGAAAAAGGACGCAAACATGGGTGTTATAATTACCTCTGTGAAGTGTGTACAACAGAATGATGAAATACAATGATAGCAGTGATAACGTACATGTATGATAACTAGGAAACAAGGACTTACTTTTGGGTGATTTTTTCGTCTTTAGCTATTGGAATCCCTTTCCCTCTGTCATCCATCTGTTGGTCCGTCGTTAGACTTTTTACATTTTTGAGTTCTCTTCAAAAGCCACTGCATGGAATCCTTTGATTTTGAAGATGGATATTCCTCCAGTGGACCTCTACCAAGTTTGAGAAGGAAATGATGGTGCAATAACTTTTCTATTTTTAGCTCAGCTGATAATTCAGCTGAGCTTTTAGGAGGGTGAGGCTTCCGTCCTCCGTCTGTTGTCCGTCGGCGGCGGTATAACAGTGATTCAATCAATTAACTTATTAATTAGATAATGTTTCAGATTCATAGATATCACAAAAACGATTTAGGCCTACTTTCTACTTTTGCTATAAACTCAGCTGATGAACTAGTCAGAAGAACCAAAAAAGTGATAGACCTACCAATTCTCCTTTATCTTTTGCAAAAGTTATAAAATTTGGATTTTGAGTGGTTGGGCCTGTGCATATTGGAAACACTATAGTCTGTATTTAATGAAGAATATTTCTAAGGTTGAGAGGACTGGTTTAAAACCACCAGTTGCCTTTTGTGGGTGACTGCCTGTCTCAAGTCAGGAGTGAAATTTGTCTCTTTACCTCGGAATTGGAAAATGAATGTTGATGCTTTGGTAGCTCTGAAATCTCTTTGCTGTCATTGTTGGGTTTGATATTTATGAATATGGGTCATGTTTTTCTACATAAGTGTATCATAGTAGAGACGTCCATCCGTCGTCCGTTCACAATTCACATTTTCGACTTCTTCTCAAAAACCGTCAGCCAGATTCACTTCCAACTTGGTGGAAATGTGCCTTGGGTGGGTCTCTACCAAGTTTGTTCAAATGGTCACGGTCCAGTGATTTTTGGATTTTTAATGATTTTTTTTGTTCTTTTTTGGGTAAATCTTAAAAAATATTCTCCGAAACCGCTCACCCAATTGCTTTGATATCACACAGGAACACTCCCTGGGACTCCTAGTTCTTAATTTGTTCACCAGGTGGCGCTGCAATTTTTTCCTAATTTTTTATGCATTTTTGTGTGTTATAGCTATTTTTGACTTCTTCTCCAGAACCGTCACTCAGATTAAGCTGAAACATGGTGGATATGTTCCTTGTAGAAGGGTCAAACAAAGTTATTCACTATGTGGGAATGCTGCGGATTGCTGATTTTTAACGATTTTTTCGATTCGGGTACTTGTCGGTCAATGCAGCTTTCCTATTGATTACTATGTAAGTCAATTGGCATTCTAATGCTAATTCACATTTTCGACTTTTTCTCCAAAACCGTCATCCAGATTAACTTCAAACTTAGTGGCAATGTACCTTGGGTGGGTTTCTACCAATTTTGTTCAAATGTTCATGCTCCAGTGATTTTTGGATTTTTAATGAATTTTTTTGTTCTTTTTTTTTTTGACAAATCTTAAAAAATCTTCTCCGAAACTGCGTACCCAATTGCTTTGATATCATACAAAGACACTCCCGGGGACACCTAGTTCCCAATTTGTTCACCAGGTGGCACTGCAATTTTTTTAGGAATTTTTTGTATGGTTTTGCTATTTTTCACTTGTCAGAACAGTCGCTCAGATTAAGCTGAAATGTGATGGATATGTTGTTGTGGAAGGGTCAAACAGTTGTTTGCTAGGTGGCACTGCTTTGGATTTCTAATTTTCAAGGATTTTCAATTCGGGTACTTATCGTTCAATGCAGCTTTCCTATTGATTACTATGTAAGTCAATGGGCATTCTAATGCTAATTCACAGGACAACTGACACGAAATTTACTGTTTATTTGATAACTTGAGATCTGTTTTGAGTTAGCTACAGGTGTTAATTATTGTGTATGAAGGTCATGCTGAGACAGTACATGAATGACCTTGACCTCGTTTGTGGGGTCACAGTGCAACATACATGAACTTTACTCTTCATTATAACTTGAGAACTACTTGAACTTTGATGTTGCACATGTAAGTGTTCTTCTATAAAGGTCAGACTTACTCAGAACATGGTGTCCTTGATCCTTTCGCATGTTCATAGAGCTGCAAGTGTGATGAATGTCAAGATCAGCTGAGGCACGGGCTGTTCACACAGCCCTCTTGTTAATGATTTTTTTCAATTCGGCTCCTTTGCGGTAAATGCACCTTTCCTATTGATTACCGTGTTAGTCAATGGGCATTCTAATGCTAATTTACATTTTCAACTTCTTCTCCAAAACCGTCATCCAGATTTACTTCAAACTTGATGGGGATGTACCTTGGGTGGGTGTCTACCAGGTTTGTTCCAATGAATTTTGGATTTTTTTATGATTTTTTTTCCAAAAATCTTTACAAAAGTTTTAATAGGAAAGTTTAACATTGGTATTTCTTGTAATGGTTATAACTCGAATAATTTTGGCCAGATTTACTTCAAACTTGATGGGGATGTGCCTTGGGTGGATCTCTACCAAGTGTGTACAAATGGTTATGCTCTATTGATTTTTGGATTTTTTATGAATTTTTTTGTTCTTTTTAGGGCAAACCTTAAAAACTCTTCTCCTCTGAAACCGCTCACCCAATTGCTTTGATATCGTACATAGACACTCCCAGGGACACTTAGTTCCCCATTTGTTCACCAGGTGGCGCTGCAATTTTTTATGAATTTTTGTATGGTTTTGCTATTGTTCACTTTTTCTCAGAACCGTCACTCAGATTAAGCTGAAATGTGATGGATATGTTCTTGTGGAAGGGTCAAACAAAGTTGTTTACCAGGTGGCACTGCTTTGGATCCCTTATTTTTAAGGATTTTCAATTTGGGTACTTATCGTTCAATGCAGCTTTCCTATTGATTACTATGTAAGTCAATGGGCATTCTAATGCTAATTCACAGGACATCTGACATGAGATTTACTGTTCACTTGATAACTTGAGATCTGTTTTGAGTTAGTGCCGTGATGCTGCACATGTTAATTATTCTGTATGAAGGTCATGATTAGAAAGTACATGAATGACCTTGACCTCGTTTCTGGGGTCACAGTGCAACATACTTGAATTTTACTCTTCATTATAACTTGAGAACTACTTGAACTTTGATGTTGCACATGTTAGCGTTCTTCTATTAAGGTCAGACTTACTCAGAACATGGTGTCCTTGATCCCTTCCCAAGTTCATAGAGATGCAAGTGTGATGAATGTCAAGATCAGCTGAGCATGGGCTGTTCACACAGCCCTCTTGTTTATGAATTTTTGTGTGTTATAGCTATTTTAGACTTCTTCTCCAGAACCGTCACTCAGATTAAGCTGAAACATGGTGGATATGTTCCTTGTAGAAGGGTCAAACAAAGTTGTTCACTATGTGGGAATGCTGCGGATTCCTGATTTGGGGATTTGTTTTTTTAGGTCTTTAAAAAAAGTTTTAAAAGGAATTGAAATTACTTTAAAATTGCATAGAGACTCTTCTAGAAGGGGACCCCCAGACCTTAAGTTGTTCAACAGGTGGTGCTGCAATTATTTTTTCTATTTTTTTAATGAATTTTTATGCATTTTTTGCTATTTTCGGCTTCTTCTCCAAAGCCATCCCTCAGATTGTGCTGAAACTTGGTGGATATGTTCCTTGTGGAAGGGTCACACAAGGTCGTTCACCAGGTGGTGTGGCTGTGGATCCCTGATTTTAAACGAATTTTCCAGTTCGGGTACTTGTTGGTCAATGCGTACATCCATATTTAATTACAATGTAAGTCAATGGGAATTGCAATGGTGGTTTACATTTTCAACCTCATCTAAAAACCGTTAGCCAGATTCCCTTCAAACTTAGAAGGGATGTGTAATGGGTGGTTCTCTACCAAGTTTATTCAAATGGTCACAGTCCAGTGATTTTTTGTTTTTTTTAGGAATTTTGCTTGTTGATTTTACATGCCAATTGATTACCATGCAAGTCAATGGGGATTGCAAAGTCATTAGGGTTTGCAATGCTAATTGACAATTTTTGACTTCTGCAAAGCCGTCAGGTAGATTCACTTCAAACTTGGTGGGGGTGTTTCTGGGGTGGGTATCTACCAAGTTTGTTCAAATGGTCACAGTCCAATGATTTTGGGATTTTTTTTTGATGATTTGTTTGTTCATTTTCTAGCCAAATCTTCAAAAGTCTTTATCCTTGTATATACTCAGCTTTGAAATTGCATAGGGAGACTTCTGGGTATGAGGGTGATACATGTACAGTAGGTGAGTGACCTTGACCTGATTTCCAAGGTCATAGGGCGAGGGTACATGAAATTCACTGTTTATATTGTAACTTGAGTACTATTAAGGCTAGGACATTCGTTTTGCACATGCTAGTTGTCGTTAATGAGGGCCAGACTTAGACAGTAGATGAGTGACCTTGACCTCATTCCCAAGATCATAAAGCCACTTGCTCAAATTTAACTGTTCACCTGACAACTTGAGAGCTACTTCAACTTGAACCTTGATGTTGAACATGATGGTTGTCCTGAGCAAAGTCCAGACTTAGACAGCACATGGGTGACCTTAACCTCATTCCCAAGGTCACTGGGACCTAGACACTTATGTGAATTTTACTTTTCGCATTGTAACTTGAGAACTGTGGAAGGTAGGACTTTGATGTTGAAGTTGTTGGTGGTCATCTATTTAGGAAAGATTGAGACCGTACAGTAGTGACCTTAACCTCATTTTTCAAGGTCACAGGGCCACTTACAGGAATTTTACTGGTCACGTGATAACCTGAGAACTATTTGTACTGTGACTTTGATCTTGCACATGGGAATGGCCATCTATGAAACTTTGATTCAGAATAGGTCAGTGACCTCAACCTCATTTCCAAGGTTATAGGGCGACTTAGTCAGTCCTCTTGTTTTATGAATTTTTCCGTGTTAAGGCTATTTCTAACTTCTTCCCCAGAACTGCTGAACAGAATTGCTTAAAATTTTATCAGAATGTAACTTGACCTTAGGCAATGAAAGTTTGTGGAAATGATGTGGACATGTTAATTTTTGACAAAGTTATGAGAAATCAAACTTTTCAACGGTAGGGAAGTGTTACTAGTGTATAGTATATATGACTATTGTATTTACATTTTTTGACTTCTTCTCAAAAAGCAGTGCTTGGAATATGTTGATTTTGCACATGGTATTCCCCAGATGGACCTCTACAAGTTTGCAGAGGAGATGATATTGCAATAGGTTTTCTATTTTTTATTGAAAAAAAAAATTGCTTTGTCTCAATAATTACTTGGCCAAATGCTTTGATATTACATATAGGATCACCAAGTTCTTAATTTGGCCACCAGGTGGCACTACAATTTTTCTTATTTTTGATGAGTTTTTGTGTGTCAAAGCTATTTTTTACTTTTCCTCCAGAACGGCTGAACAGAATTGCTTAAAAGTTTATCAGAATATAATTTTACTTTAGGCAATGAAAATTTCCCAAAAGGATATGGATATATGTTAATTTTTTACGGAGTTATGGGAAATCAAACTTTGGGATCATAGGTAAGAGTTGTCACTATATGGTACATATGGCTATTGTATTTACCAGGGGTCACATTAAGGATTTTTCAGTATGGGTCCATTGGACCCATCTTTCTCCATTTTCATGAAAAATAGTGGGTCCATGAACTGAATCGATGGGTCCAGTCTGAAATAGTGCAAACTGGACTTCATTTGATGTAATTTGATTAATTGATTTTATTTTGTATAATTAACATATATCACAATGATAAATAAATAAAACATGCAGGTAACTTAAGCCTAGAAACGAACATAACATAGGGTCTGTATGCTAACATAGGTAACTCATTATTGTAAAATTCAAGATTGAATAAAAAGTTACCAATATGCCAACTTGATGTAAAAGGGTCTAAAAGTTGTTGACGGTACCAAGGATGGATTCAATCTACCCAGGAACCTTCTATTACGACGAAGTCTATAGCACGTCCTGGTCTACCAAAAAATGGTTGTGAATGGGGCTTAACCCCTAGCACCCTAGCATGCTGCCACTGTGCCATTAGCAGTATCTGGTGTTGTAGAACCGTGTGTCACCGGACAGTTTTTTAACTCGCTTGCACAACAAGTGGCATGCATGATTAAACATGCCTGGGCTCTGTTATTTTTGCGATTGATTCCACGTGATGAAATTGTCAGAAATTATATGATTTATATTTCTGTGCACTTTCTATTTCAATATACCTAAAAAGTTTGATACCGTAGGCGGTGTTAAGAGTCTGATCTTAATTGCGGTCACTTTTTTCACCAAGCAACACGGTAGGCCTACAAGCCGTGCAAAACACAAGCGAGTGTACAGAGCCTGTCACGGGCATGCACCCAGGCATGGTTTTCCGCTATACATTTTTCTGGCCCTCGATCATAAATTTTTTTTAATTCCTATCTTATTCTGTCATACAGATTTGTCCCATTCAAACATTTCAATGAAATCAAAACAACCAAATTTTGTTTAAAAAACACCAATAACCACGTGACCCAATGGAGACAGTGATGAACAACATTGTGTTACACTGTCAGGCCGGCTAATGCAAAATTTTGCTTCATCCACGTGTAATCTTGCGATGACCTAATCTGCGTATTTTCCTTGCCGTCCGTAATGAATTTTCACTCGTGCCTTTATCTGGGTCTAGATTTTTTTGATGGAAGTCTTCTTGGTGAAAATATGATTTGAAAATTTAACATCTTAGCCCAATAATCTTTGCGTAATACGACTTGTACCTTCCCTACATTGCTGACATGAGACAAGCACATGGGGAACAACGGATTTGATTGGACAGTGAGCGGCACGTGATCAAATCCACCCAATGAGGAGCCTGAAAGTGCTCTCAGCATGTATAATGAGGTGAAGTGACGTCCATCCATTCCCATTCTGGCAAATTTTTGGAGGGATACCCCAGGAATATTTTTTCTTAGCAAATAAGAGAGCTTGTTACATAGAAAGACGAACATCTGAGGATTCCATCAGTATAATAAATAATCATGAGATTGATAATGGTCGATACAAAACACTGTGACCGCTTGGGGTAATTTTTGCAGTTGTATCTTTCAAAAATGCATCGCATATTTGTGAGTGCATCCACAGAGATGCAAAATGACAATGTTTTATTAATTTCCAGGCGTCAATTCTTTATTTTTTGTGTCTATGACGCAGGACGCAAGCTTAATGTGACCCCTGTTTACATTTTCAACTTCTCCTCAAAAACCAGTGCTTGGAATGTTTTGATTTTTCCATTGGATGTTCCCCAGGTGGACCTCTACCAAGTTTGCAAAGGAGATGACCATACAATAATTTTTTTCATTTTTTTACGAAACTTTTAATTGATTTTTTGAAAAAAAATCTTCATCTCAAGAATTACTTGGTCACTTACTTTGATATTGCACAAAGGGTCACATGGAGTCACCTAGTTCTTACTTTGGCCACCGGGTGGTGCTGCATTTTTTTCTATTCTCTTTTTTTGTGAATTATACATCAAAGTTTGCTACCACTGTACTTGTATATAGCTATACAGACTACAGTGCATGTGTTGTGATACTGTAAAAGCATAGTCCAGTCAGCAGAGCACAGGATCATCATGATTCTCTTGTTATTTATTTCATTATTTTTTTTCGTGGTGGGGGATTGAAAATTCTGCATATTTGATAGCAAAAATAGATATCCCTATATAGAGCAGAAACATCAGTTTATTTGGAATGTTATGTATACCTGCAATTGCATTGCAAATGTCCAACATTGAAATAGTGTATATTGGTCTGCACTGTTTAACACATGGTCACTGGATAGGCACAGAGTACACATGTATAAATTAAAGTTGGAGTGGCACCTCTATCAATAATCAATTTGAAGATACTAATAATTATTCAACATTTTAATTTTGTGTATTGGCTGAAATCAACACAGATTTAAATCACGAACTTTGAGTCATTTTGTGGTAGGACAAAATTTCCATAAAATAAAATTTGACCATTTGTCAGTCACTAATCATTGGATGCAGAGCTCCAAGGAGCAAACCCAACAACATCAGCACCTGTGTCTGTATGCGGAACAGTTTGAAAGCCAGAAGCAATTCACATTTTTTAATGGAACTTTATTTGCATTATTTTTAATATCTTACTTCTGAACAGTGTCAACAAAAACAAAACTTCAATGTAGTTGTTATAGTCCTGCAAATTTTGAAGTGAATGTGGCTCATGTGGTGTCTGAGTAAAAAGACGTCACAGAAACTGAGGGGAGAAATAACAAAGGAAGGAAAGAGAAACAGACAAAGAAAAACAGAGAAAGGAAGGGAAAAACAAAAGAAAAAAAAGAAAGAGGAAGAAAGGAAGAATAAGTGAAAGGACAAACAAAAGAAAGAAAGAAAGAAAGAAAGAAAGAAAGAAAGAAAGAAAGAAAGAAAGAAAGAAAGAAAGAAAGAAAGAAAGAAAGAAAGAAAGAAAGAAAGAAAGAAAGAGAGAGAGAGAGAGAGAGAGAGAGAGAGAGAGAAAAAAGTTTTGGCTAAAAGCAGTATATATGTGTTCAGTACCAATCCAAGTTGTTAGTACAGTCACCCTCACATGGTGCCACTCAAAGCATTATATCTTGTGCAAATATAGTAAGGTATTGGATTTAATATACAATGGGCAGGTATACTTTTTGTATGATAATGAATCAATTCATTATACTGTTGATATGATAATGGTTCAGTCAGAGAATTATGGTAACCTGATACGGCACATCTTGTGTTTTCTCAGCCCAAAAGTACACAGCCCCTGTCCCACCATATGTTATACTTTCACTAGGTCATGCTTGAGGCGACTCCTTGTGGCGGAGGCTGCTACTAACAATCCAGATGTGCCCTATTATCACCGATATGTCTAAAATCGTTGACATTGTGTATGATGACAAATAAAATATAAGTGACCAGGTCACCACCAATCCGTCTTCCATATTGTCTCAATAAATAAGCAGAAAGCGTAAATGGACTGCATTCAAACCGATGTGGTAAAGATGGACATATAGCCTATTGCCAGGACTTGTTATCAAATGTTGTATAAAATTTCCTGTTGTTTTGGTCCTTCCTTCCTCTTAATTCATTTGGTATCATCTGATTGAATATTGCATACAAAAGAAGTAGTCAAGCAGCCGGGAGTCAACAGGAAATTATGGGCATAGTTTGGTTTTCTGATAATGTGGATGGTTAAGCGGCCTTGAGCTAACACTGTGTGTGACTAATATGGTGGAATCAGAGGGGGAGGTGGAAAAGTAATAATTAAGTCACCGAGATATTTATATCTGGTATCAGACTGAAGTGCCTCGTCTGCAAAATGTTAATGAAGACACAAAGTATAAGGTTAAAGATTACCATGTAGTTTGTGATCTTAGGTGTACAGTTATATGCATACACATATATGTATACATACATTTATATAGATACACATATACATATGCCAGATGTACACATTTGGCTTTTATACAGATATTGTGAACATAGGATGTGTACACTTAAGTGGAAAATATGCATATAAGAACACACACACAGACATACATGCACACACAGACATACATGCACACAGGTAGGCAGGCAGGCACACACACACACAGATTATCTGTGACTATTCAGCAGAAGCATGTATGGTACACTCTATCAAGATACCTTTTAATATAACACATGTCTGGTATACTCTATTAAGATACCTTAATATAACACATGTATGGTACACTCTATCAAGATACCTTTTAATATAACACATGTCTGGTACACTCTATTAAGATACCTTAATATAACACATGTATGGTACACTCTATCAAGATACCTTTTAATATAACACATGTCTGGTACACTCTATTAAGATACCTTAATATAACACATGTATGGTACACTCTATCAAGATACCTTTTAATATAACACATGTCTGGTACACTCTATTAAGATACCTTAATATAACACATGTATGTTACACTCTATCAAGATACCTTTTAATATAACACATGTCTGGTACACTCTATTAAGATACCTTAATATAACACATGTATGGTACACTCTATCAAGATACCTTTTAATATAACACATGTCTGGTACACTCTATTAAGATACCTTAATATAACACATGTATGGTACACTCTATCAAGATACCTTTTAATATAACACATGTCTGGTACACTCTATTAAGATACCTTAATATAACACATGTATGGTACACTCTATCAAGATACCTTTTAATATAACACATGTCTGGTACACTCTATTAAGATACCCTTTAATATGACACATGTATGGTACACTCTATTAAGATACCTTTAATATAACACATGTCTGGTACACTCTATTAAGATACCCTTTAATATAACACATGTCTGGTACACTCTATTAAGATACCTTTAATATAACGCATGTATGGTACACTCTATTAAGATACCTTTTAATGTGAAACATGTACTTTGCCCTCTATTCAGATACCCTTTAATGTGAAACATGTACTTTGCCCTCTATTAAGATACCCTTTAATGTGAAACATGTACTTTGCCCTCTATTAAGATACCGTTTTAATATAAAACATGTACTGTACCCTGTATTAAGAAACCTTTTAATGTGAAACATGTACTTTGCCCTCTATTAAGATACCATTTAATGTGAGGCCACAGA
>CAXHWN010000028.1:0-11747 GCA_964020975.1 Hermodice carunculata | reverse complement strand
GGTTAATTGAAGTTTTAAATCTTCAATATCTTATATACTATAGTAGATGTGGTTCCTAGTGTATAGGAGTTTGATCATAGCAATTTAAAGGTCATCTCAAATTTCAAGGTCATGTCAAGGTCCAATGTTAATTTTAGGCCAAAGTGTCCTTTTTGATGTCAAGGTTCACTTCAGGTGGAGGTCATCGCAAGGTCAAAGGTCATTTCAAGGTCAAAGGCCACTTTCGATGGTGGCTTTCTTCTAGCCGAAACTTGGTCAATTTTTATCCAATTTGATTATGTTGGTCTCAAATTGTAGCTACGGTAACACTACACATTTTTACCTCAGCTGACTTGTCGGTCAGCTGAGGTTTTTTGAGGGTCCGTCGTCCGTCCGTCGTCCGTCCGTCCGTCATCCACAATTCACCTTTTCAACTTCTTCTCAAAAACCGTCAGCCAGATTCACTTCAAAACTTGGTGGAGATGTGCCTTGGGGTGGGTCTCTACCAAGTTTGTTCAAATGGTCATGGTCCAGTGATTTTTGGATTTTTAATGAATTTTTTTGTTCTTTTTGGGGTAAATCTTAAAAAATCTTCTCCGAAACGGCTCACCCAATTGCTTTTGATATCACACAGGAACACACCCTGGGACTCCTAGTTCTTAATTTGTTCACCTGGTGGCGCTGCAATTTTTTCCTAATTTTTTATGAATTTTTTTGTGGGAATGCTGCGGATTCCTGATTTTTAACAATTTTTCAATTGTGGTACTTGTCGGTCAATGCAGCTTTCCTATTGATTACTATGGAAGTCAATGGGCATTCTAATGCTAATTCATATTTTCGACTTCTTCTCCAAAGCCGTCATCCAGATTAACTTCAAACTTGGTGGCAATGTACGTTAGTGGGTTTCTACCAATTTTGTTCAAATGTTCATGCTCCAGTGATTTTTTGAGTTTTAATGATTTTTTGGGGGGTTTTTTTTGGACAAATCTTAAAAGATCTTGTAAGTCAATGGGCATTCTAATGCTAATTCACAGGACAACTGACACGAAATTCACTTTTTACCTGATAACTTGAGATCTGTTTTGAGTTAGCGACACATGTTAATTATTCTGTATGAAGGTCATGCTGAGACAGTACATGAATGACCTTGACCTCGTTTGTGGGGTCACAGTGCAACATACATAATTTTACTCTTCATCGTAACTTGAGAACTACTTGAACCTCAATGTTGCACATGTAAGTGTTCTTCTATAAAGTTCAGACTTACTCAGAACATGGTGTCCTTGATCCTTTCCCAAGTTCATAGAGCTGCAAGTGTGATGAATGTCAAGATCAGCTGAGGCACGGGCTGTTCACACAGCCCTCTTGTTGTAATTTACATGTAACCTCTAAAGTTCAAATTCATTTGGACCTTTGAAAGTTTCATCTAGCCATTACTTGGCCAATTTCCATCCAATTCTCATCATGCTGGACTCAAAATTGAACTTATTGCAATACTGCACATTTTTATAACGAACATGTAACCTCAAAAGGGCAAAGGTCAATGTCATTTGGCCCTTTGAAAGTTTCATCTTGCCATAATTTGGTCAATTTTCATCAGATTTGGTTCATGTGGCTTAAATTGTGGGTATTGTAACACTATGCAATTTACATGTGACCTGTAAAGGTCAAAGGTCAAGGTCATCTGGACTTTAAAATTTGCATGCAGCATAAGCTTAATGTAATGTGAAGTACAAAAGGATAAAAGTTGTAGCATTTAATATTTACAATTTTTGAAGGCACACAGACAGATTTGCTTTGAAGCAAATCTTCTTTTCTAGTTCACATTGTTTTTTTTTACCCCCTTGGCCATGTCAGCTGATGGGGTGTTTCATTATTGTTGTCATGTCTGTGTATGCGTGCTTGCATCTCTCTGTCTCTGTTACCCTTGTGAACACCGTAACTTTGGAAGAAAATTGAACTATCTAGAAACTTAGAGTAGAAGTATCTTGTTGACAGCTTGGGTGAGTTACACATTTAGGGACCTTGATCTATTTTCAAGGTCACCAGGGGTCATCAATTTTTTTACTTTGGCTGGGGGGGGGGGGGGGGGGGGGGTGGGGGGGCATAAGGTCTTTCCAACAGTAATTTTCATTATTGTTGAAATTAGACAAAAACTTTCCGAAGCAGAATTTATATGACCAACTGCCTGTTTTGTTGGCCTGGGGGGGGGGGGGGGGGGGGGCAGGAGAAATGCTGATGGACTTTAGGCTGATATAAATCGGGATCTGCATTAATGTTTATGGATTAAATTTCTTGTTATTAGAAAACATTTTTGCGGAGAGTTGTATGTAAGGACCATTGACGATGGCACGCTTTTAGTCATACCTTCCTTGGCATGGTTTGGGCACAACTCATGCCAAGAAAAGCCATGGACTCAGTTATACCTCTGACCAGGAATGGGTTTAAAATTACCATCAAGTTCATGTTGTACAAATCCTCGACTTCTGTTTTGTCATTAACAATATGTCCTCTGTCAACAGCTTTCCTCTGTGGTCTCCAAGCACTGTGCACACATAGTGGGCCAGGGAAAGCAGTTGACTGGGTTACAGAGGCTATGTGATTCTCTGTCAATGTCCAGATTAATTATGTTATAATAATGCCCACAACGACTGCAACTAGTAACAGGGATGTCAGGGTTAGAATAGGAGATAGGAGTATTAAGTTCCCGCCCCAAAAGCATACTTGATTGCCTAGTCTCACTTGGTGAGATATAGCAAGATACGGGTCGGTACCTGTGGGGTCAAGTGGGGTATTACTAATGTTTTGGAAATAGAGAATACTTATTAAAGGCATATGGAAATTTTTCTTATATATGGCTGGGAAAGTACTTGAAGATACCAGTTTGGCATTCGTGAACTTAAATTTTCTCAAAAAATTGTAATTTCGTGAGGAATGAGCATATGACCTGTCTATGACAGTGACGTGACCCGCATGTCCCCCGTGATCGCCAGGTGTCAAACCCGTGCTTTGTGGCGGGAAATTAATATGCATACTGCGTATTAGGCTAAATGTGTAAAAAAAAAAAAAAAAAAAAAACTAAAGACCAGTTGCAGATAATGAAATAATTTTTCTTCTGTCTTTTTAAATCCAAGTATGGGACTAAAAATATATGAACTGTGGTTTCCTTTTGTCTCTTCATTAGAAATTTGATTCCTGTTATACTGGATGAGACATTATAAATGATGTTTGATAATTCATGCCTCATCGAAGATTGCTTGCTGTAATATATCTCATATTGTTTGTCAGTGCATCTCATTTCTTTGACGGCTGGGCAAGCTAGACATCGTGGAAAGGTGTATCTAGCAAGCTTACAAAGACCATCACTGTTTGTTCCAATCATCAAATTTATACATAAAATACTATAAAGTACATGTTTACATCACTGATGATTATATTAACATGATTTTGACTGTCACAAAGAGGGAATTACCAGACATTTTTGCTGAAGTGATTACAATGTCTCTATCATATTCCAGATAGCTGTCAATAACCAACATTTCGTTGAATATCAACACCGCCTTGGCAACTTGAAACGTATCAGCTGGTTGCACATTGCTGGAGACCTGCAGCTGCATAATGTTCATGTGCAGTAAATGTGGACAGGTAGGAGAGTCTTAGGTTCTGTAAGATTTATATTTTGGCAGATCTGCCTTTCTTTAATTCGTGTTCAATCTAGCCATGGTTAAGGATGATAGATACGTGGTGTAAATTCCATAGGTGTTAACACCCATATGTTTTGCATTGGGAGATACAGGTAAAAGGTGCATAAAAACAAAGAAAATGGGCCATTTTCTTTCACAATTGCCTTTCGAAACAACTTTTGGAGTCTTTTAATTGTGCGACTTATGCCAAAACAGGAGAGTTCATTGGTACATATGTGTATTGATATCAGGAAAGGAATATATACAGAATTGTTCAAACTTCAAAATCTTCATTGACATTTGGTCATAAGTATGCATTCTCCATAGGAGGTGATGCATGTATATAGTGTTTAGTCCCGTTGTCTGCCATCTCTGCCTCCACGTATCTTATTTTCCTTTAACTTCTGTCCCCTTTTAAGCTGTTGCTTCCTAAATTTGGTACAGGTAATCTATGGGTCTGGCAAATTTTTCCTACGTAGTGATATATAACCTTGAGGTCAAGGTCAAATCCATGTTGCATTTTTCTACTGACTCGGCAATTTTCACATATTGGCTTATACCTTCTTTATGGTGCATCACAGGCCCAAGGTTACTGTTAAACGTAGATAGGAAAGTACCTATGGGCTTTCAGTTTGTATATTTTTTTTTAATCCGGAGTGACCTTGAAAGGTCAAACTGCATACATTCCTGTTGATTACTATGCAAGTCAATGGAGATTGCAGTGCCAATTCACATTTTCAACTTCTTCTCCAAAACAATTGGCCAGATTCACTTCGAAGTGTGTGGGGATGTACAGTGGATAGGTATCTACCAACTGTGTTCAAATGGTCGTGCTACAATGAATTTTTAATTTTCATTGTTTTTTTTGGGGGGGGGGGGATTTTTGCATTCCTATTGATTACAATGTACATGTAAGTCAATGGGGCCTGCAATGGTAGTTCACATTTTGACTTGTTAAAGACCATAAGCCACATTAACTTGAAACTTTGGGTACAGATAGTCCATAGATTTTGGGAATTTTTCTCATATGATTGTGGATGACTGAAGGTCATAGTTCAAGGTCACAATATGCTTTGCAAAATAAAATGGATTCCCTGCCACATCTTCAAATAGATATGATTCAAGTCCATCAAACTTGGTCATTATTTACCCCAGGTGAGACTTGCTAAGAGGTGACCTTTAGGTCAAAGGTCAAGGTCAAACTTTCTGCAAGAGAATGATGGCCCTCTAAGAGGGGTGGCCTTAGGTGAGAGGCACTTCAGGGGATGCATTATGTTTTTTGCAAGAAAAACTCTCTTCTAGTTCAAGTAATAATTTTTGTCATTTTATTACTGCAAACAGTTAAAATTGAATGCAGGTATGTGAAATACTTATCAGTAAAGTGTGTAAAATGGCTAAAACTGGATTCCCAAATTCATAGTTGTGGCATTTATCTGCTGTTTGTGCCTGCAGCAACACTCACTGTGGCTTGTGTATGCCCCAGACAGTCGGGAAAAGGTAAAGGAGTGACAGGGCAGGGGTAATTTTTACAAATGAGTGTGCCATATGTACGACTAGCTTATAATGTGCATCATCAGCCCCCAAAACACAGCTGGTAAGGACAGGTAAGACACCAAAAACCTTTGCATGGCTGATTTTGATATTTTAATGGTTTTTACAAGATGAATGGCCTTTCTATTGTCTAAATTTCAAGCTATTAACTAAAGTAGAAATATGAGAAAAGCACCCAAAACCACACAGGCAGGTGGACATCCGAACGTCCATGTGTCATTCTCTTGGTTTTCAGCCACCAAATGGAACAATGCCACCCGTCAGTCATACATGTACTTAACAGCTTGTCCCGTGGCTGCAGGTAGCAACGGCCTATGGCAAAAGGAGAGCGGTATCAGGGCAGCAATGCGAAATAAGGCGGCATGCCAAAAGTATGTTTGTGGGCAGGGAAAAGATGCAAACATGCTAACATATCATAGTCTTAGTGGTTTACTTTATAGTTATCTCGCTTGTTTTGAGTTCTAATGAAGGAAGACTTTAAATGTTCAAGAGGAGCGGGAATCGTCAGACGATATCCCTTCAAAGGCCCTGCCGCAACGGATTACCCCAGTGGTCCTGCACACCAAAGACGGGCAGGGAAAAAAACTGGCACTTTAATCAACAATACCCATGTACATAATAATATTTTATGGAAACCCAGGGATGAGGAAATAAATGTACAAATAAACACATCGAAATAAGCATAAATGTGAACAGCAGAGAAAACACACAGAATAGTGTTACAAAACTCAGGTTGGAAAGAGAAATGAAACTCATTGAGAAAATAACTACAAAATAATGACAAGTTAACTAAGTAAAGTGTACAGACAAGTCTAACAAGCTCACCACATAAAGTATACAGATAGGAGTAAATGCAATAAAATACTATCCCTAAAAACGGGATGAAGAGGTAGGGGGTGGAAAACCAAACCCGCCATCCCTGCGCTGACCACGAGCGGCGGTAGGCTGCCCCACCCAAACAAGGCAACACAAATTTCGTTGCCAGGCTTGAGGTCACGGGGGCCCGAAGGGCCGCCTCCATGATGTCACACTTTGAAACCAGACAGTCGCTGTCGCCGTTTGACAGATCGCCAAATAATGTTTTCCGTACTTCAAAGGCTCTTTTATTCATGTGATTGGCCAAGAATTGATTGACAACCTCCCCAAATGTTTAGGGATGCTGTTTTCTATGTTTTGTACAAATATCAGCTCAACTTGAGCAAATGGTATTGTTTCAGAGGCAAATGATCAACATCAAAGGCGTTTGAAGCTTGTTTTCTCAAAAAGGATAATAGGACGAGAACCCCACCTAAGAATGGTCATTCCAAGAAAATGGCTGGGCGAAATTTAATCTGGTTAACGGCTTTTGATTCTATAATGTCTGAACTGAAAAAGAATTCAGCAATTTTCTAAATTTTGCTTCGTTTTTTTTTTTTTTGTATGAAATGAAGAGAATGATCAGCCTGAAAATTAAAGGGAAAATTAAAACGTCAAACTTTGAGGATGGACAACAATAAAACAAAACCAAACATAAAAAATCGCAGGATCTTTTTTGTTGCCAATATGTCAGGATTAAGACGCAAGTGTAATTATGATTTTATCACAGATGATTAGTGACTTCTATCGACATTTAAGGGGTGGATGCTTTGCGGTCAATTTTAATTTGTTTATCCAACAATTAACATCACAGACACCCAAATACAGAACATATAAATTCTTTAAAGTATGACGATTACACACATATATGATAGGTTATCCTAATGCAAATACATTTTGAGCTAGGATTGACTAAAGTGTGATTTATTTTTGGTGTCTTATCTGTCCGTAACTCTACCTGCCTCCTTGTGCATCCAAGGAATGCTTGTATAAAGGATGTACCATGATATGGTACAGGTATTATTATTAGCTTTTTTATTAAACAAGACCAAGCTCTCAATCTGTTACTAGGATATTGTGTTTAAGTACATGTATAGTCAAGCAAGCATGCAAACCACCTGATGGTAATGAGGGACCAATTTTCACAAGTCTCTTGAGTGGTCCCTTAAGAGTGGTTCCACTCCAAACAATTTTTTTTTTTTGATAAAGGGTCACCTGTTTGTTGATGTCCAGTGATATTGTTTCATCCAAGATTAATGATACATGTATATAGAATTGAAAAAATATGTGCATGATTAGAAGTAGCTTCCCAAATGGTGTATGTATGTGAATATCTGTGTGCCTCAACTTGTATGTCACAGAAATTAATACTTGGTATATTACAAAACAAAATAAAATTTGTGCATAAAAATATCAGATAGCTTTTCTAGTTTTGTTGGGATCTTAATATGGTGATGCTATTGTGTTTTACAGGGAGAAAAACAGTGTGTGGCCTTCACTGTGAGCGTGGTTGTGGGTATGGGCTGTACCACAAGTAGTGTTACACTATAGTCACCTTTTAGCTGGAAGCTACCAAAGCTTATAATCAAAGCTGTGTGCTCTTAACAATGGAAAATACTACGGACATGTATGATACAATAGACAGTGGAATTCTTCAGCTTCTGTAGATCATGCTCAATGGATAATTATGCTGATCATTTACTGGTGGAGATTGGACTTTGCCTTCATGTTTAACAAGTTATACACTATGTATCAAAACAGTCGTGATTTCAAAAAAAATGTTTTATACACTAGCAGTACATGTGTTATCGAAAGTCAATTCGAGCAGATCACCTGTTTGAAGTCTGGGCAGTAAGTTGGATTCAGGTTTTAAAGAAAATTTTTGACGGCATACAAGGGTACAAGCCTGACTGAGGCTATCTGTGTGGATGTCAGGAAGATTTATTGTATTGTACTGTGTCTGAACCTACAGTGGTGTAAGCTTGGAAAACTATTCTATTTTTTGTGTGATGTCTTAAAAAAACAATCCACTTCTGTGGGTTACATCAACTTAAATTGTGAAGAAAAATATGAATATCTCTCTACATTTTTTGACAGGAAATAGGGAAATTCTTCCTCTTACAGAAGTATCCATGGGAAATGGATTTATATGGAGCAAATTGTCCATAAGAAGCCAGCCTTGTGAAAATAAAAACCAAAAACATTTTCTTCAACTGCCACCCAATGCCATATTCTCCATATGTTCGATTGATATTAGAGGGAACTTTTTTGCAAAGTATTTTGGGTTTTACATTGCCTGTTTAGTGCATTACAATCGGGAAATATAATGGAGAATGTGTCACTCAAACATCATGATTTTTACTGCATATATATTGTACCATAGGCCTGTGGCCTGATAGTGCCGAAATAAAACTTACTTACTTACTTACTTTAATACATGTGAAGATGCAAAGATCTTAACCTTGTAACTTCAAGGTATAAGGGCCTGACTGAAAAATACAGGAAACATTTGTATTGTGTTTCAGTAACCAGGTTCTGGTTACTCTGCTTTGTGACTTTATCATGCTTATGGGAGGTCATGATTAACCCTTCTGTTTTGACAGTTTAACTGGCAGTCCTAGCATGCATTTTGACATGCTCCTTAAGTGACGTTTGCTTGAAGTACCTTAGCAGTGTTAAACCCTGCTATACAAGCAGTGGTTGACTGTGTTCCCATTGCCACTGATGAGAATTGTGAAGATGCAAAACCAGTCCGGCTGTTCACCTGTTCCTGGGGTTTTCTGTCACTGGTCTTGTCTGGTTTTTACTACTATTTTATATTTTTCATATACTTAATATTTTGGGAGGGTGCTTAATTTTGCATCAGTAACACACCTGTAAAAGTTGTTAAATACAGTAACAGTGAGTACTTGAGTCATATTCTTGCAAAGTCCACTAATCTATAGTGTGTGACCTGTTTATCTTGGTCCTATTGGGTACAGCATTGTATTGCGTGTTGAATAGATTTTTACAAATATTTTCAGCACTTGTCACCAGATATATATATACATGTGTATATATATATATATATATATATATATATATATATATATATATATATATATATATATATATATATATATATATATATATATATATATATATATACACACACACACACACACACACACACACACACACACACATATATATATCTGCAATCAATGTGGTTGGCAGACATTTCTTGACTTACTGAAAGATCAGTTCCTCTCAGAACTGCCAAATATATGCAAGTATGGCCAAATTCTTCGCATACGCAAGTATTCATTACATCTTTATACATGTTTCATGTCTGTGTGACCATGGCAAATAGTCCAAAGAGCAGAGAATAGAATTTTGCCTGCTTAACAATTATTTTTGCTTTGCCTACCCAAAACTGTGATGCCTTGTAAGCAATCTGATCTTCCAGCAGAATAGACTTACAATGTAGTCTTGACTGATATACATTACCAAGTATTGACCAAAATTCTTGGTAATGAATCAGAAACTATGTGGACAAGTTGGTCAGATGTGCAACAATGACAAAGTGCAAACGAATGTACATGCATAGTAAATGGATGTATTTTGTTGTGTGTAATTTTTTTCATGAAACCATGATAAGATAAAGATGTATGCTAATAGATTATGTTGGTGCTTGATGGGTAATATGTACATGTGGACTGGAAGTACATTGTACTTGTGACTGGTTAGTTTCTGTCGTCTGTGTTATGTTGTATATAATTATGCATTTTCCAAACTGTTGTATTTGTTTGGTAGGCTGTACATGTAAACCGAAAACAGATTGTGTTTGATACCATGAATGTATTGTTATTGGCAAAAAAAAAAAAAAAAAAACATAGGAAGGCCACTAGTCCCCCATAACCAGGTTGTCATATGTAAATGACTACATACTTATATGTGGTTGCAAGTGTACCTGAAGGTGTACTGTAATTAGACACAAAAAGGATCTTTTATGCGAAAAAGACATTTGATGGTCCATGCACTGGCCATGTGTTCCTCTCCTGACATGCTGTCATTGCACTTCAACCTTCTTCTGGAGGTCATTAGTATCCAGCCTCATATGTCTCTGTTGTTCAAAGATCCCAGATACAAGGTCTTAACCAAAGATCCCCAATCTGAAGCCTGTGCTGCAGGGTATTCGGTCAACCTACTTTTCATGCAAGCACCTACAATACTTAGACCACCTCTTCTATTTGATAGAACCCATCACATTTGACATTGTGTATTTACTTGTAGGTTAGGATAAGTTATCAAGGGAATATACTTTACATGTCCTTGGAGTGGTGTCCCAGAAAAACTTTGACTTTGGGACCTGTAATGAAAGTCAATATACTTGTGTCAAAGTAGTGTTACATGAAAGTCCCACACAGACAGGGGGTGTACTTTAAAGTATGCGGGACACAATGTAAACTGGTGTGGATTACTTGAAAATACAAAATATAACTTGCACATGTATGTATATTTTAGGACACAATCTGTCTTGCTTCACAAAGGTTTTTCAGTGTTACATGTATAAAAGAGGATAGTCTATGTTTATTATAAATGTCTTTATGCAAAGATGGCAATATTGGGTTGTTGATTATTACAATGAATAAATGTTGATATTTCAAAAACACAGAATTTTTTAATTTTATATGGATTGTAGTTTTCATGTTGAGATATCTCTTCAGAATTGCAAATGAAATTGTTGTACATTTCAGATGCATTTTCAAAGAAAACAATCAATAAATATTTTTAAAACAATTATGATTTTTTTATGTAATTGATATTTAGAAATGTCTTTACAATGACTTCCATATAGGGAATTTTTTTTTAGTAAGCAGATGGAGTATCAAATTGTTGCAAAACCTGTAATGTTTGTGTATGTTAACTATGTACATGTATTGTCATAATTTGCTGCATGTCAGAAATTTTGTTTAAACTTAAAAATGTAACCATGGCACAATTTATACCTAACTGTTTTATGGCAAGATTGTTGATATGCAATGCATTGATTGTAATTGTGAAAGATTACTCTTCATGCCAAGTTGCCAGTCAGCAAATATTGTCAGCACAAAGCTTCCTGCAGAACACTGAGCACCTTATGAATTTAGGTAACATGTATCTTATTTTACCCATATTATGTGTGTGTGTGTGCGTGCATGCGTGCGTGCGTGTGTGTATTTCCCACATTTCGTAAGCCTCATTGTCTTTTGCACTGCTGACACTTTTCAGAGTTGGTGTAAATAAAACAGTGCCAATTTAAAGTGTTTTGTAGTTGAAATAGTGGTTCCTGCTGTCCCTTTATAAACTAGCTAGATCTCGTAGACTGGAATTCTCAGTGATCACATTTGTTTGAAGTGAAAGTCACCGTTACCTTATTCTGGATACTTACTGTATTTGATTCATATGGGATTGTTAACTCAGAAGTTGCATATGTTGATGTATGATGAGGAGACAAATATCACATATTATGGTGATGCTTAAAACTGCTTAACCTAGTACTGCATACGTTCCACTATTCCATCAACTAAAGCCAATATTAAGACCAAGATGAAAAGTGATGGAAGTGGTAAGTTAAATTATGCCATTCAAAATTATGTCCCATCTTGTGGGAGACTGGTCCAGTAGTATTGGACTTGCATATGTACAGTCCCGATC
>CAXHWN010000027.1:10000-30000 GCA_964020975.1 Hermodice carunculata | reverse complement strand
CCAATAAAAAGTCTCTATGCGTCATTGCATTTCTTCTATGGTTAAATTTGACTGAACGTCTTAGATGCTTGGACCGTTTAACAAAGTTCTTACTACATTGCTGACAGGAATATCTAACTCCAGACATTTGTTATCCAAATAAGCGTGCAAGACATGTCAATCAATCACATTTTCACCGTTTCAGCACAGAGTGCGACGTTCCAACACATACAGACATGGCCAAAGGTGATGCCCTTGGACGTTGCTTGTCTTCCTTTTTTTTTTTTTTTTTTTTTACATGTCAAATCCCATTAACAGATCTGGTGACAAGACAAGCTATCCTTGAAATGATTATTTACGATCATTAAATGAACATACCTTACGTAAGAACCAAGTGCTGTGCCTAGCAGAACCACTGGAAACCACCATACGTATCGAACAGATGAATTTTTTATACGACCTGTTGGACCAAAAATATGATCGTGTCACATGATGTGGTCTCAGTATGGCCCCAGCATAAAACTATTCCCCGTATTCTATAAAAAGGTGCAGTGGGGGTCGCATCACACAGTTCGAATAAAACATGACTCACATTCATAGATTTAAAAGTAACTAACAGTGAAACCATTATGTGTCAATAATATTATAGATTTTATCAGTCAGTGTCCAAATCTTAGAAAGTTTATCAACATGAACATCTTCAGACACAGCAGAATGTCTTGAATAGCCATTAAGCAATACATTATCTAAAGAGAATAAAATATCATATTGAAAACGTAGAGATAATGACTGTCGTGAAAAAAGTGGACAACAGTTTTCAACAATGTTAGAAAAATTGCACCGAAAATGCGAGTACACAAGGAGGCTCCATGATCAAAAACTTTCAGTCCTTAAACAGGCCCGGTCAAAATCCTGAAGATCAAGGTAGACACACCAACAACTTTGTGATACATATATATTTGTCAACTAATACGATATGCACTGTGTAGAAAACAACCCGCTCCTGACTTGAAAAAGGCACCAACAACATGAAGTAATAGTTTCAATCGATTTTATGTAAGAAACTCCCAACCTAAAGAAATATCTTGCCTCTATAGCCATTATTTAAAATGTCAGTTGCGATTGTTAATTTTACGTATTTATTACATCTTTTATATAACATATCAAATCTACTGGACATCTACATAATGCATTTTTATTTTTGCCAAGAAACGTCAGAAGCGATTGTTTAGTTTTATTACCGAATATACCTGGTTCACAAGTTTTTGAACAAGCAGTAAATGACGGAAGTCAAAGTTGTCAAAATCAGTGCATACTCTAGCAAAGGCCATTTACCTTGACACAAAGACACAATAAGGTGGCCGAAGTGGAAAATTACTATCCACATGGGGGGGGGGGGGATTTTACTATGTTAAACTCAAAATCACTACGCTTATCACAAAGAAAAAGAGCAAAGATCAACATAGGAAAATTGCTAAAAATCAGAGAGTCAATAGTAAACAATGCATCAAAATTCGTCTTGGAATACCAATATGACGGAAAACATTCATTTGATATATATTTGCCGTCAACTACACACTTTAGGGAGGCGTGCAAACCATATTTGCCTGGCATTTAAAACCCGAAATTTATCGCTTCCGCCAATGATTAAAGAAACATGGCAGGCCTGCCGGTCAGATGATTCGACAGGAATGCAAAATGGAGGCCTCCATCACTTCCGGGATATTTATGAATCTGGAATATTAAAAAATCACACTACTTCCACTATAACTGTGGGTGTATAACTTGGCCCACAACACAACACTGGCGGTGAGGTATTTATCAAACAAAAACAAACAAAAACAAACAAACAAACAAACAAACAAACAAAAAAACAAAACAAAAAAACCTCACATTTCAACCAAATTAAATGAACAATAAAATTCATTAAAATAAAAAAAAATCATTGGGAGCTATTGTTCATATTTAGCAGAGACACACCTAAGCCACAAGCCTACCACCTTTGAAGTGAATCTGGCCGGTGGTATTGGAGAAGTCAAAAATGCGAAATGTGCATGACGGGCGTACTTTGGACGGACGACGGATTCCTTGCCAACATGCATGCTCAGCTGACGGAAAAGCGAGCTGAGCTTGTAAAAGCACAATTTAGTATTTCGACCCTCCATAGCCGATCCAGTCACTGTACAAATTTACAGCTATACCTCATTTAACCAATATAAAAACGTGTGATTCAAAAATGTTCATAATGTGAGGCCTCAAGATCCACATAAATTTACAAACGGTTTGTCTGCGGGAAACGAGGAGGTTTCGCAGCCATTCAATTCCTTGAAATGCCTTCTTTTTTTTTTCTTTTTTTTTGTCCGCTTAAATATTTAGATTTGTTTTGTCTTATTTTTTCTTATTTTTCGACCGAATTAGTTTTTTTCTTTTTTTTTTTTTTTTTATTTTGTTTGTTTGTTTGTTTGTTTGTTGTTTTTTTTTTATTATTATTTTCGTCTTGGTTTGTTTTGTTTACTTTGTATGTGGTCAAGGCAGCCTGTATGAAGTTAAAGAATGCAAGAAAATGACAAAAATGTACTACGACCAAGAGGTCCAGATACATTGCTTTCAAGGAAAAGCAACTTGAGAAACTCACAATTAAAATGGTCAATTTTGTAATATGTTCTAGCAATAAAGCAAGAATAGATCAAGTGAATATCTAAATCGAGAAACACCTCTTTATCGTATTCAGTATTAGTATTCCCAAGACGGATGTCAGGAGGATAAATTTGTGAACTAATCGAATATTTTTTAGTAATGTTTATACTGGCAACATAGCAATATATTTCCCATTAAATCTCACCAAGAAAGATATAAATCAGCTAGCAGAGGTGAGTAGTTACTGTTCATGGAAATTCCTTTGATTAGTTGAAATACCAATTATCCAAATTGAATTAAGGTATTGTTGAGAAGAAAATGAATTGCGTTTAATTATTTTTGATGCAAATTGATTTAACATTGCTTTTAATATAACATTCCTCAGACCGAAAGGTTGAATTTGTAGATGTGTTTTCACATTAATACACTTATGATTATAATGACTAAACATTTTAATTATTTATAAAGTGCTTCTTTCACATTTTATTGGCAAATTTGCATAGAAAGTAGAAAAGTCAAAGCAGCTGACACTTTGAGCAGTTATGTGGAATTTTGGAGACAAATTTCGTTGCATTATTAATAATTCAAACAAACTGAATGTAGTTTGTTTGCGTTTCCTTGGCAGTACATGTACTTGCAAATGGCCTTTAACGACAGTTAAAGTAACATAAACTCTTTTAACAGCTACATAGTATTATATTTCGATACGCGTGCAATGAATCTTGATTTGTAAGGATTTTAATGGAATTAGGGAAACAAAAACAGAATGGATATTGACGAGTTTTTATCGCATATTTTTATGTTAACATCTTTTTAGCACATCTGCATGCAAATCAATTACTCTGTGTAAGCGATGAAAACACAGTTACCCTTAATATCCGAGGGCGAAAGAAAGAATGAGAGAGTCAAAAATGAAGTTGAGAGACGGAGAACGAAAGAAAGAAAGAAAGAAAGAAAGAAAGAAAGAAAGAAAGAAAGAAAGAAAGAAAGAAAGAAAGAAAGAAAGAAAGAAAGAAAGAAAGAAAGAAAGAAAGAAAGAAAGAAAGAAAGAAAGAAAGAAAGAAAGAAAGAAAGAAAGAAAGACTGTTTCCTGGTTTTAGATTTTAATTCACACTTGCCTACGTTTAGCAGGAATTGCAAAATAACTGCTGCCTCGGGGCGAAATCCACGATTTTGCTTCTTGTTCAAGTAATCCACATATAGGAATTGCGGTAGTTATCAGGATAGTTGTCTAAACCGGTTGTGGATAGACACGGCGAGCATGACCTGACACAAGTACCATACATATATCAAAGTACGTGATCATATGACACAGAACAGCGATGCAATTGCATCGCGTTGACTTCCATCTAGCCAAGTCTCGGCCCACTTAGTCCAATTCAATTTATTCTAATCATTTCCAGCATACACTTGACAAGTATAGTCAGGCTAGTCAACTGTAATCCGCAGTGGTCTAACTTTATTGTAGATAATCTAAACTGCTCCATACCTGCCTTGCATAGACTGTTTTAGACTGGTCCATTTTAGTCGAGCTGATTTATTTTATTCCGGTCTGCTCTGGTATATTAAAATCTCCTGCACTATTAACCGTTAGTCTAGCCTAGTCAATTCTAGTCTGGTTTAGTATAAAATCTTATAAAGATATTTCTTATCATCACAGAGCTGCATTAAAGGCTTGCTTTAATTTGACGAAATCACCTCATATTCGTTCAGCAGAAATAGTTTCAAAGCATTTCGGATTCATATGATACATACCCTCTCTTACCACCAACTGAACTGTGCTGTTTTACTCCATTAAAAGGCAATTTTGAGGTAAAGTTTATGTAAATGTAATTTGTAGACCCTTAATTTGACATTACTTTAGATAAAACTTACCTAGGAGGTCTTTGGGATCAGACAGGAAAACGGGTACCAGGCGGTCTGGTGCGTGTATCCACAGCTAATCGGTTTAAGCTTTAAAAGGAGACATTGTTAGACGAGTCAACAGCATTCTTCGGTGAACCCTGGCTGCGAGGGGCGCCAAGATAAGTTGCTGACCATTCACATGCTATCCTGGTGAGTCATCTCGAAATTCTCGTTGATTACATTTTGAAAGCGGAAAATATATAATAAAATGGGTTAAACAGATGATCTTAGATAGTATCGGTCGCTGTAGACCAGATTGAGCGGGCAAGGGTTCATGGAACAAGGGAAGCACCCAGACGTCCGTTTTATGTGTAGCCGGTTTCCTCAGGCACTCTGCGCGACCCCAAACAGTATGCCAATATCTGTCAGTCCTGGAACACACCAATGTTTTTCATCGCAAAAACATCAGCCAGAGACACTTTATTTTAAAATAAGAGACCATAGTATCATGTGCTTACTGATTAAGTGCAGTCCCTGCAGTGTATACAGCGATAAGTTCTATCGATATATCATTTTCCCTAAATGGACCAGCATTCCAATACGATCTCCTTTATCCAGTTTGTTCTTCAATTTTGGAAACTGATCGTGGTGACTTTTTCAAAGAGCTCCGTTTGAGGTCATGCTCCATGTCAATGCTTTATCGGAGATGTTCATTGAATCTAGTCTGCTTTGACTGAGAGCATTTTGGTGTGAAAGGAAGCCTCTCAAGCATTTTCATTATCAAGAAATTTATTAATCAATGGTATATATCATTTGCGTGGTGATTTTTTTAAAGAGCAATCAGGGTTTACTAAATCAAAGGCAACGTTCAAGTGGACAGCATTTAACCTGATTTTTTACCATTGGTTTGTCTCGGTGACAAAGGGTTATCTTATAGGCACAGCTCTTTGGCAATGCACTATGTCATAATTCCCACCTGAGTCTATTCACATATATGCCTAGCCATTTATGCGGGTAATGGATTGAGTGCGGTTCCGCAAAACGCCAAATGTACATGACGCGCCTTCACCTTAATACTTGTAGAACACGAATTTTCTCTTTACGTGTTTCTTCATAGGCGTAGAGATCAATAATTATTATCTGTAGACAATACAGTTATCTCGAATGCCAGTATTGCAAAAGGATTCTGACAGAACCTTCTGTAAATGATCAGAGGAAATGATTATCCACCAATGTACATTGCGTCCTTGCTGAGATGAATAGCGTCATAACGCTAAGCACCATTGTTTACCCTGCAACCCCGTACCTGACTGAAAGTTCCTTGTGAGTCCATAAGAGGCTGTTGCTCATTTTAAGCATAATGAAAAATTTCATAATTTCGAAATGATCTCCAAAATGCAATTTATTGAAGCGTTTAACATCGCTCTGCAAGGCCCATTTATTAACCTGCAGTTTTAGTGAGCACAAACAGCCCCATTTCAGCCGCAACTTCGATATTTGAAGAAAGTTATGGAAAGTTTAGACAATTTTTCATAGAATGCAGCTATGTAATGTTAATGTTTGTTTAGTATTTCTTTTTCCTCCATGCACTATACCAACCAGGCAATCAACAGAACACAGAATGATAGAAAAAATACTTTAATGTCACCCAAAATACTGATCTGCAAGTTGACAAATACACAAGTGAATCATCACCCACTACTGAATTACAAGTTTGACAAACATATCAGTGAATCGTTCGAATTGGGTAAATTAGGCTTAATAACAAAGTAAAATAGTGAATGCCACCCAGCTGAACATACTTAATAATTCATAATTTTGGATGTTGGTCAAAACAGGGATCTGGAAAGATCCCTAGTTAAATCCACAATTGGTAAGAGACAGCAAAGGGAGGGAGGGAAGTCTCTGAAACTTGACCAGATGCTGCGGCCACCATGCCCGGAGGAGAGAATGGAGAGGAATGAAAACGCGAACACGTGACCAGCAAGATGTCAATTACCTAAGCGACTTTAATCAAAGCAATGAATATTTTTTTCTCCAAGCATTAGTTTTCGAGATCTAAAATTTATGCCTGTACATATCGAACATTTATCCAGTGGTCAAAACTGATAACCCAAGAAGAATGGAAGCCCTAATTGGCCCCACAATTTACAGTCTTGTTGGTCTTATTATCGCCTTTTCCATTTAAAACAATTGTGCCTGTGTCATTTATATTGAAACAAAGAGGCTTTTATCTCATCTGGCTCATTTTGGTGATGTGGTGGGCATAAGTGTACTAAACTAAGTACACTCATATCCCAGATTAAACCTGGACTATTAGTATCAAGAAACAATCGTCACACAAAGCCATGTGCAGCGATATATAGGCGGACAATGTTCAGACAAAGTGGGCACTTATACACGTAGGGTAAATTTAAATAAATCTTCTTTCTTACATTAATTGGTGATTAAACGCCTTTGCCTTCGTTCTAAAGGCTCCCAATGACTGGAGTTTCATACCTTGTAGTTGCGTCCACCAAACAGCATTTTGCTTTATCTCTTCAATGAACATTGTCACTTTTGTTTTCTCTGGTATAAAAAATAACCTGACCCTTTACCCTATAAGGGTTAAAGAGAGGGGTAACAGCTTTCCTCGTGCCCCGAGGATACCTGTTGACCAAAACTACTTCTTGCTTTAGACTAGGCTTGCTGGTATTTGAACGAAAAGTATCTTCACGAGGAATCAGAATCTGTTAACGGTCATATGTTTAACAGTAATGAGAAAACGACTATGACAGTGATTAGCACTTCAAGGGTTAAGCACTTTTCTTCTGTGATCAGGCATATGTAGCTTCGCGTGCACTACCAAAACATACACGGACGCCCTACAGCATTTGGCGACTCTGACGTAGCAATGTATTGTAATACAAGCCTATACAATGCAGCTGATGCACGGAAGAATTTCTATAACAACAGATAGCTGCAAAGACGGGGGCAAGTATGTATGTATTGTGCTGTCGTAAGACACAAGTTTGCCTTTAACTTGTCCCCAGACGTAGCCTGGAAGTGAGGTAAATAACAAATACCTGACTTTGTTTGTTGGCTTCATGGACCAAGCTGCACGGCTCTATGGATACGTTACTGTCACTCATGGCGGGAAAAAACACACTGTTTCCCCGAACTTGATGTTTTACAGAGAAACTCTTTTCTAACTGACTTCGCCGAGCAACACATCTTTCTCAATTCTGATGCACGGAGGAGACATGGTAAGATACCACTGTGCACAGGCCAAATATGCAGCATATTACGCCACATGTTTTGCTCCCTTAGCTTTGGAAATATGTCAAGGTTACATCAGATAAAGTGTTCGCGGAATTTCATTGATTTTTTATTTGGTGAAAACAAAGAAATCCCTCTCTCCTACTTCATGAGATATTAGGAACAATTAATCAAAATGGCCATAATATATCATATTGAACATGTGTCAAGCCCACGTGAAGAAGCGCACGCATTGAGCATTAATATAATGTTTCACAATCGCCCCTGTCAATTTATAAATAAGTCTAAGTCACTTAGAATACCAATTTCGGTGGGAAGTTACGTATAGCCTCTCTGGTCTAAATGTCAGAAATCGCTATTTAACTTTTTTTTTAAAATATCAACTGGTACGAATGAATGTCATAAAAACAACTGTGTGCTGTACCGACATATGGACATCTCCTTGTCCGTGCTTTTTCTTTCTTATTTTTTTTCAATACCCTCTATGTCAATCATGAACATTTTGCATGGTAAAAAAATGACGAAAGTTGATGGTTTACTATAGAGCTCGGCTAGGACAGCACAACATAATTGAATTAGCAAGTTGATGTAACACATTAGTTCGAATAACACTGCTGAAACCATTGTTGTTACTTTTTGATGATATATACGGCATGACCTTTCTTTTTTTGCGACAGATACAGGTGGAGAAACATTAGCCAAACTCAAAGATAAATGGAATTAAAAACATTTCCAACTTTATCAACCTTCGGTATGTCGTTATAAGTATTTGAAGGATATTTTATTGGCGCAAAGACTGCATTCAAAATGTCATCAAATAGATATATTCTTTGCGCGTTCTCAGTTGGTTTCGAACCGCGGAGGGATCAAGCAATTTGAGTCTTTGTCTATGCACCGAATTCATTATTTTCTATGATACCGCCTGCACTTACAAAGCATCTGAGGGATGTCTTTGTAGATACGACAGGGCAAGTCGACTCCAAAGTAACACAAAAAGGATATTGATATTATCATGAAAATTAATTTAAAGTAAAATATTTCATATAATAGTGCCTATATTCAACAAAACTGCGGCGGGATACACCACAAGACCCACTGGTACACATGCATATTTCCTGCACGGCTCACAGAAAGCCGACTGTATCATTTTCATTAAAACTCACATTATACTTTTACCCAAGGGTACTTCTAAAAAGAGCACCGCTACTGAATATTTATTGGCGTACAAATGAAAATGTCTATAAAATAATTTAAAATCTCGTCATAAAAATCTTACAAAGTCACAACTTTGTTGTTTCCCGGTCTTCTCACCAAGAAAAAAAAAGTTTACTTTGTAGATTCGGACTCTGTGGCAAATGACGTACTATGACGTTTTTAGGACTTCTTACAGAAGACGTTGTTGATTCAATGGCAACATGGCTTTGATAGGTAAAATGACATTTCAAAGTGTCTATTGAGGCATCAAGTAGCTTGCATTAATGGTGCATACCATTGCATTTGAAGATAACGATATCATGGCCTAGGTACATAACTTTACGTCAAAGCAATTTGCCTACGCAATTTTATTCAGTATATGTCCAAAATTTGAACTTCTTATGGAAAGATCCGACCAAAATCTTTTCTCAAACAGGTGAATTGCAACCACTAATTCCAAAGGCCGTCTGCTTGAACTACTATTATCTAATTAATATTGTCCTTTCCCAAATATTTTAATGGACATTTCAGCAAGCTGACCAGGATCGCCTGCCAACATTCCACAGCTTTGGATTGTGTTATGGACCCTACTTTATCAAATGGTAGAAAAAAATCGTCAGATGTATACTTTATAAACCGTTTTCGTCTGAGTTCTGGTACAATGTGCCATCTTCCCAGTAGTAAGCGGTTATTACTTTCGGCAGCCACTTCGCATCACGCCGTCTGGAGAAGCAGCAGTTCGTTTGTACATGGAGTTATGCCTGTCAACATAGTGAGCAGATAAGGGATGACCATATTTTGAGAACTTGTTTCTCCGGGCCAGTCGGTCTACAGCCATACACCGTGGTGAAAAGGTGTGTTGCCTATGGCTGTTTCAGTACCCACAAGAAAGGATTACGTCTTTCCCGCTTCTCAAAAAATCCAAAACGGTCCAATTATGGTAGCAGCAAGTATGGTTAACACGGACTGATTTCAATGTGACAGAGATCAGAATGCTGTATTCGCACATTTTGTGGAAGAAGCGTACGGTCCATCCTATGTTATAATTTTACTCTGTATACAAAATATAGAACACATGCGTTGTTGCACCATCGTTGATTTAGTGTGCTGCCAAAAACTTCTTTTTTTTTGGCATATATCGTATTGTGCACGACAAATGTCATGCGGCCGATACCATATTTACTGTTTGCCTTAAAAGATTTTGATATGGCCATGTAGAAGTACTGTCGTATTAGTCGCTTAACAATCTAAGGGATGCTCCTTCGTCAGTTGTAACTGGGCTGGGATGGCATGAGCTACACCTTTTCATTCTAACAGTCATCGCTTTTCATTAAAATACCCCATTACCACGGATGTAAAAATTTTAAGGGGTACAAGGACGCCTTTTGCCCAGTTCACGCTCACAATGTCAACAACTATCATTTTGTTATGGGCCGCATTCACCTTGCTATATCCATGACAGAATTGACCAAAAGCCCAACAAATCGACAAGCTGGAAATAAATAAATAAATAAATAAATAAATAAATAAATAAATAAATAAATAAATAAATAAATAAATAAATAAATAAATAAATAAATAAATAAATAAATAAATAAATAAATAAATAAATAAATAAATAAATAAATAAATAAATAAATAAATAAATAAATAAATAAATAAATAAATAAATAAATAAATAAATAAATAAATAAATAAATAAATAAATAAATAAATAAATAAATAAATAAATAAATAAATAAATAAATAAATAAATAAATAAATAAATAAATAAATAAATAAATAAATAAATAAATAAATAAATAAATAAATAAATAAATAAATAAATAAAAATGCATACTTTGATAAGCTTGATAACAATATAGTTTTGTGAATTTTGAGAAATATACGGACATATGCCTTTGTACTTTATTTCCTAATTTTTACATCACAGGGCGGTACCGTTATAAATCCTTATAACATGTATTTCCCAAAAATTCTCAAAAAAAAACGGTGATGCGAACTGATAGTGGAATGAGTTGACCATGGACCAAGCAAAACTGCTACCAAGTGTGATGTGAACAGGTGCAGTGGTTTTTCACTAATAACAATTGGAAAGTGCCACTATGCATAATTTGAAAATAGATTAAGATTCGGAGCCAAGGTACTACCAAAGCTTCGTCGGGAAGATGTGTGTACATGTCTGAATTCTGCGTAAGCGTTCAACCGAGTGGTCAACGATGATATTTGAAAGAGTGTCTAGATATGATTACCAAATAAGTTGCGATATATTTCGACATTGTTGCATCACCAACTCAGGTACCATCCTGAACGGTGCCCGTTTGCAACGTTTTAACTGAAGATGATCCACTTTTCTAAGAACACTACATATAATATTTCATTCACACGGGTGTTCCTTCAGCAACAATGTGACTGTGTGTTGAGACTGGTAATTGAGCTCTTTCCAATATTCATTACATATCGGGTAATAGCAGAAATGCCACTTTTAGCTTATCAAGTACAAACAAGGTAGGAACACTGTTTAGCTTGTGGTGTTGAACCGGAAGCAAAAACGTACAGTGTACCGACGGTGGGTGATAAAATTATAACTTTTAAGAAAACATGCCACTTCACTTTATCAATACTCCCAAGGCATAGCTTTAGATAACAAGTGATTGCTGATTCTCTTGTGGGTTGTTCATTTAGTGGTTGTGTATTATCTGATGTTCCTTCAGTTGATGTGGAACCAATATATTGCCATAAATATATAATTTTAGATCCAATTGTTGTACAATGAATTATTAAAGAAGTTAGGTATTAAGATGTTGAAATAAAATGTGACCATAACTATAAGACACCCCTTTTTGCAATGGATTATTAAAAATGGCAAGTATAAACTTATCGAATCATTCTTACACTGATTGCCACAAATGCAGGTTAGTGAAGGGGAGAACAAACGGGACAAACACATATAACGGCACAGACAGATATAACAAGACAAACAAGTAAAACATGACAAACAACGCATTTCGAGATACACATTTAAGAGTATATACAAGCCCTACACGTAGACAGAAGAAGTGACTGATAACTAACACCACTACTGACAGAAAGATGAAGCAGCCATGGCCAATCCAAAAAAAAAAAAAACTTCAAAACTTGCTGGGTCTGACCGATAGCAGTATACTAGTATACAAAAAATACACGGGCTTACAAATATCAACAAAGCAAAACCTCTTGAGAAACCTTTTTAGACAATTTAGATGTTCACACACTTCAATAAACATACGGACACCATAAAATATTAATATATTTTCGACGAGTGAAGAAATGTTGCAATAATAAACCAGCTATGCAGGTAATATCATAGGCTGGTTCAGTCCTTCAAATATTGAGCCATGGATAGGAAAGAATGACGAAATAAATGCTAAGTGACGTTTATCATGATGGTAAAGATCACAATATTCATTTTATTCTTACGTTTCATGCACTGAAGAAAAGGTTATACCACTAAAATAAGCACTATGCATATCCAGAATGGTAGGAACTCGACCCATTTACCACACCAACAGCTGAAGTCGTGTCGCAGATGGGACAGGCCAGAATGTGCACGGCAACCTTGCCGGCCATAAAGGAAATTGTTTCTCTCATACCCTTCACACATGATAGTGAAACCTGCCCAAGTTAATACCCATCTGCTTTGTGAGCACTTGCACCAGCCAACACTTCAATTAGTTCCTACCACTCTGGCTGTATATGGTGGTTTTCCCCCAAGCCCCTCGGTTTCCCCCGTCTTACAATAAGGTGTGAAGGTAGTATACACCAACATCTGTGACTTGGAAAGTAATTAATATGGACTTGTTCTGCTTTCAAATCCATGTAAAAAACGTGGAACCTATACATGTATTTCTTTATTTTTTCTTCCTTACTTACTTTCTGTGCTTTTGCAGGTATTATATGGTCATTAGTTGCCAGCACTTTCCACACAATTCCGGAGATCATCAGCCTGGAGGAAATGGACCCAAGCTTGCTAATTAGCATTGCCTAAAAGCTCACACGTAAATATTGTTGACTTCTTACCACCCAAATGCTGGTTTCGCAGCTGTGGAGAAGACACCACACTCTGAAGAACCATATGGCAACTGCCGGCAATATGCCGTTTACACCGACCTATTTTCATCAGTACATGTAATTAAAAGTTACCGTAGTCTGATGAATGTACTGTAGTAAACATTGTATCTTCTCAAAATAGTTGCTATGAAAACATCTTGGAAGACTTTTTCAGGAAAACATGCTTATAGCCAACATGTTTCCTCAGCATACAATGAATGCTAAGTTCCAGGCTGTTGATTCGCTACAGCAAGGTGATCTTTCAAGGGACGCAGACCCAGGAACCCCTGTGAACCACATTCCTGACCAAGATAGGTGGGTGCAGTCTGGAATGGCCGCCAACTGGGCATTCTCTACATGTACATATTCGACTGTTTGCCATTCGGCCCCAATATTAAGTATATGAGTAATGTTTCAAGCCCTGCCATCTCGAAGGAACGCAAGCTCGCGAATGCCGGTCTCTGGTACCCCAGACAAAACAGATGGAAATGATTGAAATTTTCATGTCGATGATCTACCGTCAATATGTATCTTGATATGGGCTTAAGTCACTATGTCCTATCTGGAAACCGAGGATGGCAAGACTGGTCTGTGTGCTTAGAAAATGCACCTGACACAACCAGCACAGTTTCATATTCTATAGTGCACCAATCATATGGATTACACATGGTTAACTCATTCCACCCTAATGACACTTTTTCACGCTAATATCTGAATGTCGTCTGCTAATTATATTTTACCGATTTAAGGATTATTTTTTTTCAAAATTTTGGATGAAACTTGCATGGTAGATCATTCCAAATTATATGACCATGGTCAACAGCTTTCTTTGGGACACTCTGGGTGCAAAACACCTATAGTGCCCCATGGAAAGATGTTGACTCCGTCTTCTATCAGGATGGAATTAGTTAAACAGCCGTATCATAAAAATTTGTATATAATAAAACCAAGGAGGATAAAAATAAGTCCTACCATCTGGAATAAATCTGTTGACTTCCAACATTTCCAAGAAAATGGCTATAAGCAGCAACCGTTCAGGTGATTCACACTCTCTGATTAAAAAGAAAACCTAGCCAAGCTTCCTGTGTCCAGGTTTATGATACATTCTCCTCAAATCTGTTGATTTTCTTCAAGAGCCATGTAGCTTACTACACTGCAAATCATGGATGAGGGATATGTTCTTGAAACATTTTTACTAAATATTCAAACCCAACAAATGTTGTTTTGAAGAATTGGGAAATATGAAACAAATGGTTGTTTTGAGTTATCCTGTCATTCATTCTCAGTTGATGGTGCTAAACCAAAGCAGGATCCCTACACGTACAAAAAAGCAAAACAAACTGGGCTCACAAAATATGGAGGGATTGGTGTGACTACAAAACAACACGGAAGCCACAATAGCATGAAAACATTCCAGTTCTAGATCTGGATGAGAACAGGGATATAAAGAAAGAATCATAACTGCCCGGGCCCTGGCTAGCCTGACCAGGTGGGCATTGGCACAGAAGGCTGCTCCTTTGTGAAGCAACCCTACAGATGCCTACCTGACATCAATGCTTCCAATCGAGACACCACCAAATGTGAAAGAAGCATAATGCAGATAGTCCTGCCAAAAATGTGCACATTGTTATCATTGTAATGGATGGCCACCACAAACAATTGACCTGTGAATACTAATTAATTGTGTTATCAGCTCAACATTTGTCACCGCAGGTTGTAATGTTTTGAAATTTGAATACCATTGTGGGTTCATATAGGTAATTTGCCATAAGAAAACTCGCCTATGACTGGACCATTCTGGCCAATACTAGGTCACTAGGGTACATATCGATTTAAATCCATTTCTACCCTCCTTGATAAAACAGATTTGACAAAGTTCAACACACGGGAATGTGCCTTAATTGCGTCTCTCTAACTGACCTACTGTTTCAATGCGGTTACATTTACACTAAAAGGTCTCCTTGCAGAACTCAGAATTGTAAACAATTTAGCAAGCTTTGCAGAAAATATCTAGGAACCTTTCAACTAGAAACTACTACGTTTGGGCAATTGATTGCACAGTGATACTGAAAATTCAGTGCATTCGAAATATGATTTACGCTATACTATGGAAGAGAACATCTTGTAACAAAGGGATTCAGTACAAATTAGTTTATTGTCCTCGACGTTTTCTACTTTCTTGCATTTTCTTTTTCTTTTCGTTTCTTTTTCCTTTTGTTTTATTTATTTATTTATTTATTTATTTATTTATTTATTTGTTTGTTTGTTTGTTTGTTTGTTTGTTTGTTTGTTTGTTTGTTTATTTATTTATTTTGGTTTGGGTTGTTCTTTTTGTTTTCTTTGCTTTTTTTTTCCATTTTGTTGGCTTTATTTGCCTTTTTGTTGTTTGGTTTGCATTTTCTAATTTAAAGCCAGTTTCATCACATGATGCTCTGTAACAATGGGTGAGGAATTATAAGCTTCATAGTTTGTTCCCTAATTGATAATAATAATAATAATAATAATAATAATAATAATAATAATAATAATGATGATGATGATGATGATGATGATGATGATGATGATGATGATGATGATGGTGGTGGTGGTGGTGGTGGTGGTGGTGGTGATGATGATGATGATGATGATGATGATGATGATAATAATAATAATAATAATAATAAAATATTATAGCAGGATTCGGGCCTTAACGGATCTGTGTGAGGGCAACGTTTGATCTGTTTTAAGCAATAACCCATTGGATCGATAACAACAGATACGTATAATGTGTAGGTGTCTCACGAGGGATGCATGAGAGGTTAGACATTGCAGTTTAATATGGTTTGTAAGATCTTTGATAAACACGAAGTTCAAAGTAGTAACGTCATCACCTACAGCAATCAGGGTTTAAGAAGGAGATGCCACTTGCTATTGTTGGTTTTTGTGTAAGAATGGACAACAAGCCACTCTCTGCTTCATGACGCGCGGTTTCTTATTCTGTATCACAAAAGAATCCACTCCCTTCTCATGGTACCTCTATTATACTTGCTGCAATTTCAGTAACTTAGTTCGGCAAACAAGGATGTTCATTTTCGTTGCATATTCCTTTGAGCATTGCTTATCAACGGCTGCGTTTTAAATGAATGTATTGATTGAAATGTCATACCTCTCAAGTCCTGATTGATCTGTAAAGTACGCCTTATCACATTTTCTTCTCTTTCTGGGCTTTGTACTTTAATATTTTGCACAGGGATTTTCCGGAAGTACCTTTGTAAGCCCCAACTAATTACACAAACCATATGAATATAAATAGTGGAGAGCTGGACTAGTGAGACACCCTACCGTTAAGACTGAACTAAAACTCTGAAGCCAATATCCTAATGTAGCATGCTTAAAATTGTTCGCCATGCTGTTCCAAATAATAATAATAATAATAATAATAATAATAATAATAATAATAATAATAATAATAATAATAATAATGATGATGCTGATGATGATAATAATAATAATAATAATAATAATAATAATCTTTATCATCATCATCATCATCATCAAATGAACTCTTTTACCATCAGAGATGTTTTGCACTGAAACATTAAATTTGATCCATAAATATTTCATTAGCAGTCAGCTATAATCCATGGCAACATATAAATACATGTTGTGTGGAAGAAAATATAATTTGTGCCTTGTATTAAAAAAAAGAAAGAAAAACGTTGCATGGGGGGAGGTGGCGAATCAATCAAGGTTTAGGTAGTTTCAATGTACCTGTTTTTCAATTTTGAAGGAGGCACCTGGACTTCATGTCCGATCGTCCGACAAATATGGAAAAAATGTGACACATGGTCGGCAAACCAGTGAGTTCTCGTAAGCTGTCACTTTAGCACGAGATTTATAACGGAGCACCAGAAGATAAGGAGGGTACAGTCATAAATTTCTGAGTAGAGGAGAAACGTAAGTGGTCATAAGTTGGACAGTGTGGCCTTTTAACTCACTTCTCTATTAATGTCTCACAAAACCACTTTTCTTTTCCAAGTGTCCAGGTAATTGCGTCGCTAATAAAGTGACGGTGTTTCCTCCAATTATGTTGTTATCTCTTATGACCAATCCGTCCACCCCCCCCCCCCACCCCATTGCACTTAAAATAACGTTTTGCTTGGTTAATATTGAGCACCACAGAGCATTTGCGAGACGTCCATTCCAAGGTTAGATGCAGTTCTTCTGGTTTTATACCCATGGGAATCTTTGATTGTTTGAACATACAAAAAAATATAAATAAATGAAATAGGAACAAAAACAAAACAAAACAAAACCAAGAAAAAAAAAAAAAAAAAAAAAAAAATGAATACCAAAAGATCTTGCGTTAAGTCTTTGTCATATGGTAGCTTAAATTTATACCGGGAATTGAGAAAATAGAATAAAAGAAATTACATTATTAGATTGAAATATATATATATATATATATATATTGATATACGGGTGACGACACCTTCCCAAGGTTGACCTGCCTGTGACGTTGCTCATCCAAGCCTGTTGCAAGCTGGTCACTCCTTGATGTCTATTGTGCCCATACGACAAGAACTCATAAGTATTAACATATTCCCAATTACATCTCCACGGGTTAAACTGATATCAATAAAGATATGGGGAGTAAGTTAGCCATCATATTTCGATGGTATTTTTTTCAAGATACTCTGACTTTGTTCCGTGCTAAACTGTATATTGAATGTGCAATTTACCCCAAAGTGGTTTTTTTTTGGGGGGGGGGGGGCGGAGGTAAAATTCACAACAAGAAAGCTGACAAAGGCAGCTGGCCGAGCATAAAATACACTCTCAACACCCTCACTCATAAGGGCTGCCGAACGAATGTAAAATCCACCCAAAACATTAGGGTTGCTCACTGGACGTAAAATACACGGAAAATACGTTCACAAGGATGGCTAACTGATAGCTTGTAGCGTGGAAATAAAGGTGTGCTAGTACAAAAAAAAGGGTTTTTATCATCATTATTTTTTGTAAGTAGGCGGGTACAAGAATTGGAATCTGTGATCACAACAATAATATAAAAAAATAACAATAATGATTGTAAAGAGAATGACGTTTTTCGTTTTGGGCACCGAATCAAATATATATATATATATATATATATATATATATATATATATATATATATATATATATATATATATATATATATATATATATATATATATACAATAATGAAGACCCACAGAACTCTGTCAATAAATTAAATGTAGTATGCAGAGTACACCAATGTAAGTTGTTTACTGGAGAGTCAGGATACTTGAGAAAGTTGCTTACGCCTATATATTTTCTTGAACAAGGAAGTGTACGTCAGGTTCTTGTTAACGCTAAGTCGGCTAACTGGTTGACAGCTTTGGGAAAATCTGTCAATACTAGCGGTCTTGTTTGCCATAATGTTGCATTTTTAATTACTATTGGGAGTATTTGTATAAATCTGATGACATGATACCACCACAGCTTAGAGCATTCCCCTGTGCACAGGGTATACAACGCCAAGGGCACCTCCAGGAGAGATATTTATCTGCCATGACCAACCAGTGAGTAAATCATAGAGCAGGATCCATTGCTAGTTATAAAGGCAGCATGCACGAGAGTGTTGTTTTAATTGCCAACTGCTTTAGCTTGCCCGCGTATTAGTTTATGCTTGTCATTGGGTAACTGAGGGCTTTCTTCAACATGAAAGCAGATGAAATATCTTTTGAACACACGAGTCACACTTTGACGGTAAGAAATTGTGATTTTAAGGGTATTCATCATGTATGATCCTGGAACAGCGCATGAGTCCGTAGTTGGCAATGATACATTACCACAGCTGTTATACACTGTTGAAGCATTTTGGATATATGGTATTGCCACATCACAATCGGTAATTTAAACATGACAACAATAATTTTCGTGCTTATTTGAAAAAAATATCGATAATATCCCATACTATCAGCACAATTCTATCAGCAAGTGCAGGGAAATGATTAAGCAAACAAACAAACAAACAAATAAATAAGTAAATAAATAAATAAATAAATAAATAAATAAATAAATAAATAAATAAATAAACACGAATTTTAATTAACATTCATCATCCACAACGAGGCTAAATAACATGGTACCACTTCCTGTAGACAACCAGTAGCCAATCACAGCAGGTGCCTTTGTTTACCCGCCAGGTGACATCACTTGTGATGTGCTAGATACGAAACTCCAAATATCAGAGACTCCATTTGTCAAACATGTGCCCTATTGTAGAGTTACCGTGTGTAGTAAACTAGACCAAGGTGGGAGACGTCTACAGGTAGCCCTTTATACCATCGGAGTACCGTCAACCGTCTTTTTTTTCATCCAGTTTGAATGCTTTTGCCCGTACAGCAAGCATTTTGTGTTTGAATAAGGGGGCCCAAAAAGGACTTCTTGTATCGCAGCCTAAAGCTTTCTGAATAGGTAACATTAATTATGGGGAGTATGGACAATAGTACCTCTATGTGTATATAGGTTAGACAGTGACAGGTTAGCTTATGAAGAGTAGAAAATTTGGACTGCGGGATAGGGTAATGACTTCTAGGAAGTAGTTCTGGGAATTAAGACACAAATACAATTATATATTTTTGTTAATAGGTATCCCTACCTTACGGGCTACTTTGAACACAAGTTTTGCCATAACGAGTAAGTAGTCTCAGCTGTAACTGAAACAACGACTTACGTTAAAAAGTCCAGGAGCACGTACAGATCATTACCACCCATAAAAAAACAATATGAGAATGAGATAAACTAAACATCATTTTTTTTTTAACTCAAAAGATATATTGATAGTACCCTAGACCTCACAATTGAAAGTCTTGTCAATAAGTATGGCACGGAAGCACCAAAGAATAATGTTGTCGTCATAAGAGACAGAAACTAGAACATCGCTATCAGGAATTTATTGAATTATGTTTTGAAATACAGTATCAATGTTTTGTAACAATATCGCAAAAAGC